>QEPC01007102.1:644914-666650 GCA_003113815.1 Sphenodon punctatus
TGGCTCTGGTACATCCCAGCGGAGGAGGAGAAGGAGGTAAGAGGAGAAAGGAGAATTGGTTACCTACCTTTGTGAATTCCTTTCTCTCTTACTCTCCTGATCCTCCTCCGACCCTCCCTGCCATACAGCACTCAGCATCTCATGTATACAACTGTTTAATTTCTTACTTTTGACCATGTTGGGTCCCAGTTCAAACTGATTCTCACTCTTATGTACTGAAGGTATTACAGGTTTTTTTCCTTGAAGTTATGTTTTGTCAGGTTAGAACTACTTACAGGGGCACTCGGCTATACTACAGACTGAGGGACCGGGTAGCTCCTGGCGCACATGCGCATAAAAGAAATGACGTCATCTGCCTCCTATCGGCCAGCACTAGAGCTACCCAGCGGAGGAGGATCAGGAGAGTAAGAGAGAAAGGAATTCACCAAAGGTAGGTAACCAATTCTCCTTCCTATGTCATGTGAGACATATTTGTTCCCTGGTTTAGCATCCTGTTCAACCCTCATTCTGGTGCCATATTCTGTGAAGAAATATTGCTCAGACTAAAAATCTTTGTTCTATGATGTTTTTGATGGTCTTGTACTTCAAATTACTATCCCAAGAGAATGTTCAGCTGTAGAGCTTTTATAACCCTGCCTGTGGTGTGACTGTTTAAAGACTGACAAATAGTGTTGTCAGTAATAACTATATAACACCAGCAATCATTTATTTAGGCAGTTTGTATATGTAGTGTGTAGTCCTGTACCAGGGAAGTCTTAACTAGTTAAGCATTGCATATGTATAATAATCATTTTAATAGCTGTAGTGCAATTTACGAGGATGTAGCTTTTCCATATACTTAAAAACTCATTTTATCATAACTGTGAGAGACTTGCAAAGACTGTGCAATTGTTGTGTGAAATGCCCAATTAGAGAAGTGAGACTGACGTCAATCTGCAGTAGGTGTGAAGGCTGAGCTAAAAAGCTGATAAAATTTCCACAAGAAAGCAAAGATCTTAGTTGTCTGCAGAGTACAATAAGTCAAACAGGTTTGAATGAAGCAATGTTTGGATTTATTGCCCTACAAAAATGTACCATGACTGAGGAAAGTGATTGATGGTTTTCTCATTGATGTTGCCCAGTTTTCATGTACAGACACTTGGGGAAATGGTCCTGTTGTTGTTGTTAGCAAGCATTTATATAGCGCCAGCAATGTACCTGGCGCTTTAAAAAGTAATGGAATAGACATAGTCCCTGCCCTAGGGTTTACAATCTAGGAGGGGTGGGGGGAAGAGACAAAGGAAGGGGAACAGAGGGAGGGACAAGGGGTGTAACATTCACGAAGATGCGAGGTCTCGGGTGCACGTGCTTAGGTTGGTTACATCGAGAATGATGGCTGACTGGTCCATGTGGTGAGGATATGAGTACACAGACTTCAGGTAACAGATTGTACTGGATGGTAGGTATCAGCAGGAGTTTGGGGAGGGGAGTGAGGAGTCAAGGAGGGCAGAGCGGAAGAGGTGAGTCTTGAGGAGGAATTTGAAGGTACAAAGGGAGGGGGCATTGCGGATGTGGGCAGGGAGGGAGTTCCAGGCCTGGGGGGCAGCTAGGGAGAAGGGATGAAGGTGATTAGGGGAGGCGTGGGAGAGCGAGAGAGGGGACAGAGGAGGAGCAGAGTTCACTGACTGGAGTATGGAGGGAAATTAGCACAGAGAGGTTGCAGGGAGCAAGGTTGTGAAGAACTTTATAGGTGAAGACTAAGAGCTTGTGCAGGATTTGTTAAGGAAGGGGGGAGCCATTGAAGAGAGGAGAGGAGGGGCTGCATGTGGTCAAAGTAACAGGCAAGGTGGACGACCCTGGCAGCAGAGTTTTGGATGGAGATATGGGGAGAAAGGGGAGAGCGGGGGAGGTCAGTGAGATGGTGGCTACAGTAATTGAGGCAAGAGATGACCAGGGTGTGAACAAGGGTTTTGACAGAGGAGACAGAGAAAAGGGCAAATCTTAGCAATTTTACGGAGGGAGAAGCAACAGGACTTGGCAACAGAATCGATGTAGGGTTTAAAAGAAAGGGGCGAGTCAAAGATGAAGCCTAAACTACGGGCTTGGGGGATGGGAAGGATGGTGACACCCGTCGATAAGGATCGACAGGGAGGCAGGAGAGGAAGGGTGGGGGAGATAAGTTCAGTTTTAGCCTTGTTGAGTTTGAGTTGACATTGAGACATGTAGGTAGAGATATCGGAGAGACAGCTGGTAAGGTGAGCTTGAATAGACTGAGATAGAGAGGGAGTAGAGAGAGAGAGAGTTGAGTGTCATCAGCGTAGAGGTGATATTGGAAGTCATTTGAAGCAATGAGTTTGCCTAGGAACAGGGTGTAGATAGAGAAGAGGAAAGGGCCAAGGACAGAGCCTTGGGGAACACAAACCGAGAGGGGAAGGGAGGTGGAGTTTGCAAGAGAAACATTGAAGGAGCGGTCAGAGAGCTAGGAGGAGAACCAGTCAAGGACGGAGTTATGGAAGCCAAGGGAGNAGGCTAGAAGGAGGGAGGTGATAGAGGGCGAGGAGGTGAGGGAGGTATAGGGATTTCAAACATTTAAATCAAATGATAATGTGAGATAAGTGCAATCTAGGAACTGTCAAATGGAAGACAAGGGAGGGGTCTTTGAGGAAAGAAATGGAGGGTTGTGGTAAGTAGCATTCCAAGCAAAGTAATAGTAAAACTGACTGGTTGTTACGTGTAACAGTCACTTGGAAGGGGCTGTCAGGGAAAGAGACAAAGATATAAGTATAAAAATAAGGCAGGGAAACCAATATAAACAGCGCTAGGACAGTGCATGAGATAAACAATAGGAAGGAGCAGGAGAGAAGTGGAAAGTATTTAGAAGCACTAAAACAAGGAGAGTGAACCTTGGGGCCAAATAGGGCCGTCCGCTTGTTTTATGTGGCCCCTGGGTCCAGTTCCTCCTCCCTCCCCCCCAAAATACTGAAAAACTGAGCTCCGAGTGAGGGGAGTAGCGATAGGAGAGGTAAAGGACAGGTGACTTAGACGTTTCTATTGTGGCTTATTAATTCCATATCTATGTTTAGTCCATGTTTTTGGGTATCCAGTAAAGCTATATATTTCAATCCGTCTTGATTAAATACATTTATAGAAACCTGTGCCCACCCTTTCATCATTTTGTTGCTTAAGATCTTTTCAAAGATCAGTCTATAAAAACAACCTTTTCCCTCAAATGGAATGTCACATTTAAATCTGGGTCATACCAAGTGTATTTGGAAATCAGTTAATTATGCATGGATAGCAGCACAGTAATTGAGTCCTATTCAAGAACAGGTTTGAGCCATATCGTTTGGGTACTCTGGAGAAGAGGGAAAATGTATGTTGCCATCAGCAATTAGTTACAGGGGGTGGTTGCAATTAGTTACAGATTTAAATTAGTCCTAACTGTGTATCTAAACCTACTATAGAAATATATCTTCAGCCTAGGCTGGAAATGACCCTATGTTGCATTAGTTACTGTGCATGCAAAGTCTGGAGTTTTTTCATCTCCCTATTATTATATGCTAATGACTACCCTGTTTGTTCTCTGCTGAAATTATTGCTTTTTCCTGAGATTGGAAACTGTCACACTAAGCTCTTACCCTGATTCTTCATTTTCCTAGGTTGTGCTTATCAATGCAATAAAGGATGTTGCTAAGGCCCTTTCTGATCTCATTGGTGCTACCAAAGGAGCTGCTAGCAAACCAGCTGATGATCCGTCCATGTATCAGCTCAAGGGTGCTGCCAAGGTAGATAATACACAATCTGTCCTCTAACAAATTATTCTGGAGATGCCATTCTCCCTCTTTTGCAAGATAGACGGTCTGATTGATGGGATATATTCTTCCTCACTCAGGATAGGCAGGCTCAATTAAGACTGAAAACCTCTGTCCATGGGAGGGACACAGCCCGACATGAGACTCCCAGTTCTGTCCTGCCAGCCTTGTGACGGGATAGGGGAGAAGGCTGTAGGACTTCAGCTGAGGGAGCATGTTTGTTATCCTTTTCCTTTTTTTCCTTTTTGCTCAGGCCCTGCTCCTCTCTCCCTTCCCTCCTTTGCAGGGAGGCTGTCAGGTTGGGCTGCTGTCAGGGAGCTGGGGGAGGGGGGTTCTTCCCCAGTGTTCTCCCCTCCCCCTCTCATACCAGACAACAGGACCTTCTTTGTGGGGAGCAGCCGCACCTGGAGCCGCTGTGGCGGAGGAAGTGTGAGCATGTGGAGCGTGATTTTTTGCCACTAACCACCCACTCACACTCCCTCATAACATGGCATCTGGAGGCGGGGAACTCCAGCGCTAAGATGCAGGCTTGCCTACTAACAGGGGAGATGAGAAAAGTCCTTGGAAGCCTTCATCCCAGAAGACACCATGCACCCAAGTGGCCTGCCCAGCAAGCTCCCAACTAGGAAGCTGCTGCATGGGGTGAGTCTGCCCAGGCATTTTCAGTAACGTAGCCCAGCCCCCATCTCCAGAGACGTTCCAAAGGCAGTGGCTAGTCCCCACTTACTTAGCAGGCTAGTGGAGAGCACTGCAATAGAGGAACCTACCCCGAGGGGCCAGAGGTGACCCAAATGGGGTCTAAGTGCTAAGTCACGGCCTTACCCCTGGCCTTGGGGAGGAGTGTGGGAGAGAGTGTAGCCCAAGGGGGAACACACCCCATCCCCCCTCTCCCCCCCATAAAAAGAGGGCCAGGTGGAGGCAGCAGAAGAGTTCAGACACGTCCCACTCCCCTCCCTCTTTTCTGAATCCTCTTCCTCCTCCTCCCTTATTTCTTCATCATCATCCTCCTCCTCCTCTCACTCTTGCTCCCAACACTGGGACAAAAGGGGTAGGAAGAGTGCTCGTTCTTCCCACTCACGTGGGCAATAGAAATGGAGCAGGAAAAGAAAGAGAGAACCTCCTCCCAAGCCCCATAAAAAGATTCCTAGCTGCTCTTTCCCCATTGCCCACTCCCTTCTCTCCAGTACCAGAGAGAGAGGATGGGGAGTTGTCAGGATATGACCCAGATAATCTATCTGTTTGTTTGTTTGTTTTTGTTTGTTTGTTTCGCTATTTTTCTACCCCTCACCCTCCTCACAGAGCAGCTCGGGGCAGCTTACAAGTCATATTAGCAATAATAATAAAACAAACACATAATATACAATTTAAAATTCATTAAAATGCTAAAAATATACTAAGGTATAAGGTAGTGGAGCTGTTGGGGGAAAGGCTTTTTGAGAGAGAGAACTTTGAGAGGCTTTTGGCTAAAGTGGCTGCAGTCTTGCAGATTTATCTCCCTTCACCATCGGAGGCCTCTGAACCACCCAAGGAGAATAAGAGGACATTCCCTAGTGGGGCCATCGCTCTGTCAGAGTCCCTTTAGCTCACTTTTATGTGGGGGCCATCAAGGGGGAATGGGAGGAGCCAGTGAAGTTTAAGAGCCCTCACAAGTATGACAGCCATTTTTGACTGGGTTCCAAAGGCACAGGAGCAGTTTGTCATGCTCCCTGCAGGAGCAGTGGACTTGACTAAGTTTGCAGTGGGGGAAGGGTTTCCCAAGGGCCTTTGAGACAAAAAGGTAGTAGTGGGCCTCAAAGAACTATGAACCCTCATCCCTGACTCTGAGGGCAACAGCCTCAGTGTCTAGTTTTAGTAGATCCACTTTCCTGTGGGCAAGTGACTTGGCTCTAAACGTGGAGCAGAAGGAGTTAAAGGACAGTTTCAAGAAATTGGCTCTCACCTATGCATATGCGGCTGATGTCACCTTGGATGCGGTTCAGCTGAACGCTAGAGCTATGGCCATCATTGTAGTGGCCCACCATTTTGTTTGGCTATGACCGTGGAAGGTAGATTTGCCATCCAAAGCAGTCTTGACGGTCACACTTCCAAGGCTGGTAACTGTTTGGGAAAGTCATGGAAAATGCTTCTAACCACTGAACCAGAAAAAAAGAGGGCACTTCCTCTGAATCCTACCAAGGGAGCGAACAAGGGTTCCTTTGGCCCCCAGGCACCATTTCAGAGTCATAGGGGCAACTTCAGACATGAGCAGAGGTCCAACAGACCCAGATGGCAGCACGAGCGATGGGCTAGAGAGCAGCTTTCCTTTAAGAGACCTCAACCTTTGGGTCGGAGACAGGCTAAACACCCCAGCAGGATGGGTTATGCCCCTCCACCCCAAACTCCACAGACATTACTGGTGGGAGGCTTCAGCTATTTTTAGAGCAGTGGGCAGTAACATCTTTAGATGCCTAGGTGGTGGATACATGACAGAATTCATCTCCCCTCGGAGAGCTTCCTTCCTTCACTTTCATGTTTTTCACCCAGTGAAGAAGTTCACAAGTCCATGTTGGCTATACAGCATCTCTTGGACGTTGGGATCATGCAGCAGGTACCTCTGGATCAGAGATCTTCTCTCATGTATTCTGTTTTCTTCACTGTGCCAAAGAAGAATGGAGATGTCTGCACAATTCTAGCTCTCAAAGCACTAAACAAGAGGGTATGGTACCAAAGGTTTTGTATGGAGATGCTTCAATCCATCATGGACATGCTACATCCCAGGGACTTTTTGACCTCCGTAGATCTTTAAGAAGCTTTCCTCCATGTACCCATCAGGGCTTTACATCAAAGGTTTCTCTGCATTGACATGGTGGACCAGCACTACTTTTCGGACCCTATCCTTCAGCCTCTCATCATCACCCAGAGTCTTCACAAAGATCCTAGTGGTCCTGGTGGCACACCTGAGGTAACAGGGGATCCATGTGTACCCTTATTTAGATGACCTTCTGCAATCCCCGTCTCATACCCAAGGAAAGAAAGACCTGAGAGTGACAGTGAACTGTCTCCAGAACCATGGTGTCCTGGTCAACATAGAAAAAAGTTGCTTGTCCTGTAGGCCTCGATTGCTCATTTTGGAGTCAAGATGGACACAGTTCAGTGTTTCTATCTCCCAAGAGAAGCTGCTGATAGGGCTGAGATGAGAGCAAGTGTTCCCGTTCCTTTGGAAAATACCAACCTTTCAGGAGTGCTTGTGAATGTCCATCAGTGTCCGGTGATTCTGCGCTGCCGCCATTTTTAAATTCATTTTTCACAGCAGTTTTATGGCAGATTCCAGCACTTCCTTGGCCCTTCGTTTGCAACTTCACAGCCCCTGAAGGTGCACGTGGGGCGCATGCAGGGCTTAGGACCAGCTCCGTAGCAGCCTTGTTCAACTTGCAAAAAACAAGAGAAAATGACAAAAATAGCAGGAAAGCCAATGAGTTTCCATTAAGCTGCGCAAATGGAGGAAGACAAACGTCCTGCTTCCAATGGAAACTGCACTAACCGAGATATCTCATTTCAGGCATAGCTGTGGAACCTCCTGCTGCGGCTTCATCAGGAGGACCATTCCAGTCTGATGTTTCTTGCTCAAGTGCTTGTCAGCATTGCTGTCCTGCCTCAACACAGTAGCCTGGGCCAGGTTTCATCTTTGCCCACTGCATGGACTACTGAAAACATATCAGCAGGAAATAGCAGATGGAATTCATCTACTGACACAGGTTCCTGCCTGGGTAAAGAACACTCTGAGATGGTCGTCACTACCAGAGCTCTTCAACCTTCAGAATGTCCTTATGGGGAACCCCCAACAACTGATTCTCACCACGGGTGCAAGCAGCTGGGGTTGGAGAGCACACTGCTGGTACAAGTCAGCTATGGGCAGGTGGCCGTTGAGCGAAGCAGTGTGACACATCAACAGACTAGTGTTGAGAACAGTTCAGCTGGTCCTGTTTCATTTTACCCATTGACTGGAGAACAGCCACATTCTTGCTCATATGGGCAGCACAACAGCGATGGCCTTTATCAGCCAACAAGGAGGTTCTTGATCGAAGTTGCTACAAATGGAGGTTTCTCTCCTTTTCAAATGAGCAGAGACTTGCCTGTCCTCAATCACAGCAGTTTACATCGCAGGCTTGCTCAGCCGGCTGAAGAGCACTGAAAGGAGCTGCTGCTGCTGCTGGCCTTCAACTCACCTTCAGTCTGGCCGCTGCTGCTGTTCCTGCTGGGCTGATCCTGCGTTGCCGCTGCTGCTTCAGATCCCCACCGACCACCTGTGGGGAAAAAAGACCTGTAAGTGCTGGGGGCTGGGGGAACCTAGAAGCCAACGCGCCCAGACTGGGATGCTCTGGCGTGATTCTTCCCCCCCGCCCGCACCTGGAAGTAGCCCGGGGGGACATTAAAGGGAGCCGCCTGCCGGGGAGCACAGAGACTCACCTTCTATCTGGCCACTGCTGCTGTTCCTGCTGGACTGGTCCCATGTCGCCGCTGCTGTTCCGGGTCTCCGCTGACCACCTGTGGGGAAGAAAGACCTGTGGGAGCTGGGGAAGCCTAGAAGCCGAAGCGCCCAGACTGGGTGCTCTGGCATGATTCCCCCACCTTCCCCCCCGCCCACACCCGGATGTAGCCCTGGGGGACATTAAAGGGAGCGAGCCGAAGGGCTACAGCCAATGGGTGCGGCCCTTTGGAGCCCTTCGGGGACTATAGGGGGACCAGGGGGGTTACTATGTTGGTGAGCTGTTCTGTTCAGGTTTTAAGGGGAGAGGGGGGTTGAGAGGGGCAGTTTCGGATAGGGGGAGGTTTCCCCGGCATCGAACCCTGGTGGCAGCAGGGGAGTATGCCGGGGGGAGGACCACCTGGTGGCAGCAGGTGGGGGTGTTGCCCAACTCCCGGTGGCAGAGAGAGGGGGGACGAGGGGGAGATGATGCTTCCGATGCCGACCCCTGGTGGCAGCAGTGGGATCGGGTGGGGGGAGAGGGAGGGGAGGAAAAATAGGGGGTGGGATATGGGGAGTGGAAAGGGGGAGGGGTATGTGGGGGGGAGGTAACCAGTAGGGGTCAGGATGGAGAAGACTGGGGGGAGCGGCCATAGGGGTGGTTGTGGGGTGAGGACAGTATGGGCCGAGGGGACGGGTGACTCATATTTCATGGGGACCATGGGTCCTGGTGGAGGTTGAGAGAGTCGGGGTTTAGGGTCCGCATGTGAAGAACTGCTGCTGTTGAATGCAAGGTCTATGGTGAATAAGGCCCTGGTTATCCGGGATTTGACCCTGGACGGGGCAGCGGACCTTGCATGCATTACAGAAACCTGGCTGGACGAGGGGGCGGGACCTGTTTTGGCGGACCTCATCCCGGCCGGGTATGCTGTGCAGCACCAGCCCTACACGGGGGACCAGGGGGAGGTGTAGTCATTGTTTTTAGAGAGGAATGGCCAGTTAGGAGATATCTGGTTCAGGAGATTTCAGGTATTGCCCAGACATGCTGTTTTGCAAGATTTTCCTGCAACTCTCTAGTCTGCTTTGGATTTAACTAACTTAATTCCGCCATATGCAAACTTTGCCATGTGTCATTGTCCACCCCATTTTTCAGATAGCTAATTATAATGCAGAACAGCACAAGTTCCACTAGAGAGCCTAACAGCAAGGGAGAGCACCAGAAATCTCATACCTATCCATTTTACCTGGCACTAGTCCATGCAACAATCCTCCCTCATGTAAAAAGCTGCCCTCACGGCAGCTTATATATTTTGTCTTTGGTGGTTAAACCTTTCTCACAAATCACCTGTGGAATTCATTGCTCTGAGATGTTGTAAAGGACAGTAATATAATTGCCTTCACCAAAAGGATTAAATTCATGGAGTATAGGGGTTCATCAATGACTTATTAGCCAACTTGATAAGGGGTTGTGACCTCAGGCGCAGGGTGTCCCTACACCTCTAATTTCTAGACAGAAGGACCACCTTTCTTTTGAATAATCTAGTACTGGCCACTGTCAGAAACAGGATTCTGGGCCAGAGAGAACACTGGCTTGCCTCAATATGATAGTTTGGTTCATGGTTTGGATTCCTTGCTAAGAGCAGGTGGCTGTCAGTTGTGTGCTTAATTAGTAGTTCTCCTAAGTGTATCTAGAGCAAGGCAGAATTCAACTTATGCAAATTGATAGTATCTATGGACTGAGTTACCTGTCAGTTTACATAGAAGCTGTACATAGTAATGGAAGCACAGGACACCTGAGAAATCCTTCTGGTTAAGAAATCTGAGTTGGTAGAATTTGGAACTAAATTTACCAAAAGAGACAAGTCCCAGATTCAGAGAAGACTATTTTAAAGTTCCACCTCTTGGGAAGTGTGTGATACACAAACCAAACTGCTTATGTGCCATCTTGCACCAAAACGCATTAGTCATGCACTGACGGGTTACAGCAGTGGATGCTGAAGGAAATGTGGGGAAGTAAGTGACCACTTACATTGCTGGTGGCCATGCAGCGTTCTTAAGCGCTTTGGGGGGAAAATATGGGAGGAAATAAGAAAAGCCACTAGTCTACATATCCCCTTCCTACCTACGGTAGTACCATGCGGAATCTACCCAGATATTCCATTGATCAAACACTATCAAAGTACATGTGATATTTTGTATACTGCGGCATTGCAAAACACTGGAAGGGCCCTGACCCCCCTACTCTGCATGAATGGAAATCGAGACTTTGGTTTTTCTTTACTATGAAAAATACTCTGGCAGGTCTCTGAGAAAAAACAGAAGATTTCAGTGCAACCTGGCTACCGTGCCTCATAGTGATGAGGCGAGAAGATGCTCAGCTTCATCCAATGCAGTATTTGTTTCACTATGATGCGTGAAAGACATTTGAGAGGTTTCTAAGTAACAAGGTGCTTGATGCACTGATTTTGGAGGGATCATATCAGCTGGTCGCCTATAGTTAAAAACGGGTATTTTGTATTTTGTTTGTATTTGGTTGTTGTGTGTATTTTAAATGCATAAAATCTATGTTGTAAGACATTAAATATACAATCAAAAAGAAAGAAAGAAATCTGAGTTGGAAACTTTGTTGACATTTCATTTTGTTTTGCAACATTGATATTGATACCAAGGAAATATCTCACTGAATGATGCCTTTTTAAAAAGTGCATTTGACTTTAGCTACCTTCATTAGGAAGCACTCAGAAATAGACCAATGATCGATCTTATCTCCATAACTCGTGCAATATATAAAGCCTCTTGGTCCCCATAAGGATTAACCTTGATGTTTCTTTAATCAGCTGGCAGTATTGTCTTAACCATAGGAATAGAGAATGAAGTAGTTTCTTCCTTCTCTCTCTTCTCTTTCCCTCTCTCCCCCCCGCCCCTTTCCAGGTGATGGTCACAAATGTCACATCACTCCTGAAGACAGTTAAAGCAGTAGAAGATGAAGCTACTCGAGGCACAAGAGCTCTTGAGGCCACGATTGAGTACATCAAACAGGAACTCACGGTAAAGAACAGAGTAATTGCACATGGCAGCTTTCTAAAAGTATGCTCTTAAAATCAAATGAGGCTGTGCTGGAGTCTCCTCGGGGTATGGTTTAGCTGCCCTGTTCTGAGTTAGATGCGGTATGGTCTTGACTTGCTGCTATAAATCAGCTCAGAGTGCATCATTACATGTCACACTAGCCTGCCCACTTTCAGATGTCACCAGCCTTCACTGTTAGCCTGTTTTCCCAGGTGTCAGATGCTGCTGTCATGAAAAACAAGTTGCTTCAGTGATCTTACATATCCTCCTGACATGAAGCTCACTTTAAATCTTGTTTCCAGAGCCACGTACTGTTCACCTTTCCCTGACCTTGGTTTGTCATTCTTTCACCAGTGGCATTGTTGGCACTTGTGGTTTTTGAGTTGATCTCCATTTTCTATTTTAAAAATCCTTCTGAGCGGAAATTTCCTATAATTTCTCCTCTCACCTCTTCTCCTTCCACTGACTCCCTCTCCCCCTCTGCATCCAACACAAACACCTTGTCTTCACCTTCAAGGAGGTTCATGGTCTTGCTCCTCCCTATATTTCTACTCTTGTTTCCCACAACATTCTTGCCCAGAAACTTCACTCTTCCTCTGACACCATCCCACCCCAGTCTCCTGCTCCCTAAACCATCTTTGCTCCTTCTCCTATGCTTCCTGCTATGCCTGGAACTCCCTCCCTGAACACATACCCTGTGCTCCCTCCTGACTGTCACATCATTCCTAAAAACCTACCGCTTCCATCAGACTTTGCCTAGCTTCTCACACCAATAGGTTGCTCATTTATGCTTCTCTTTATACAGTTTTATTCTCTGGGATCCCTGCCCCCTCCTCTTGTAACTAAGCTAAGCATGTGCACCTGCAACTTCTCAACTTCCTTAATGAGAAATTAAGCAACACCATTTCTCTCCCCCTCTGCCTCTCCACCAACCGCTGTTTCTGCGTCTGTCTCCCACAGCCTGCCTCCCCATCCATCCGCTCCCTTTCTGCCCCTCCCTCCCTGCCATCCATCCACCCCCCATTTCAAACTCTTTCCTTCCTCCCTCCCTCCCTTCCAACTACCCACCCCCCATTTCTACTCCTTCCACCTCCCAACCCTCTGTTTCTGCCTCTTTCTCCCTGGCTTGCCTTCTTTTCTTCCATCCACCCACCCACACCCCTGTTTCTACTCCTCCTTGGCTTCTGTTCCTTCCACCCCCACCCCTGTTTCTGCCCCTCCCTTGCTTCTGTTCCTTCCACCCCCACTCTCATTTCTATGCCTCCCTTACCCCCTCTCCCCCACCTGAAAGTCCACCAGCCACTACTGAATTGAGGTGAAAGTATGCTGCAATTGTTACCAAATATTTGCTTGTGTGACACCATTTTGAGACTTCAGTATAATCCCATGATCCAGAAGACCAACATTAGGCTATCTTTAGACAGGCCACCTCCTGACCTGCTCTGGGGGTGACCAGCCCCACATTCCCCATGTGCTGCCCCGACAGCTCCAAGCTCAAACGGACCCGGCAGCTACCTCAGCCTGCAGTCCACCCACAAGGAGCTCCTTCATAGAGCTGCAGGAGGATCCACTGCCACTCTAGGCTGCTGCCTGCATCTGTATGGCATTGCTGGGACAACCCCCAGCATCAAGCTGAGCTGCAGCAACCAATCCATCAAGTAGACAGACCGGTTGCTCCAGGTTTGGACGGCCAGCTTTGCTTGTGGTTATCTGGGATATTCTGGAGCACTGCAAGTGGAACTGGCCCAGAGTAGGCAGTGCCTGCTCCAGCTCACACCCAGGCAGCCTGCCTTTAAACGGATGGCCCGTCCACGTATGAGGTGGATCAGAGACATGGGTGCAGTCCATATAAAAGCACCCATAGACATGCAAAACAAATTGCATATCACAGCCCCTCTGCAGACGGATCAGTCTCACTTGAGATCCTGACCTCTAGTTTGGGAACCTCTGTTATATTACATGGGAAGGAATATTAGCTGTATGCCACAACTTGCTATATCCACAGATCAGTTTCTCTGTGCTGCAACCCAAGTCATTTAAATGACCTGATGTTGGATGTCCTCAGTTTCAAATGAAAGGGTTAACGTTTATACGTGCATCCTAGGCTTATGCCTCTGTGTGCTGCGTAGGTGTTGAAGTCTTATCAGAGCCAGACTCTGGGCAAGCAGGAATGACATTGCAGTCCTCCGATTAAATTTATAATTTCTTGTTGTTTGGAGGCTGCTTCCAATTGCTATATCTGTTTCAAGCTTGGAATTGTAGTCTGGCTGAAAGGGCAGCCTCAAGCTTTCCTTTCTGCTTTTGCTTCCAGGTGTTTGAGTCAAAAGAAGTTCCAGAAAAGACATCATCACCTGAAGAATCGATTCGGATGACGAAAGGCATCACCATGGCAACGGCCAAAGCCGTTGCCTCTGGGAACTCATGCAGACAGGAAGATGTGATTGCTACAGCAAATCTGAGTCGCAAAGCCGTAGCTGACATGCTAACAGCTTGTAAGGTAAAGACTTGCATCTCTGGCTTTTTTAATCTTCAGATGCCTAAATTTTAGATTCTATATATTTAGTTTTTAGTTGACGTTAGCTGTTGTAATCATTTTAAAATCTGAATAACCTTCTGTTCCAAAATAAGGACTTTTGTGCAGTGTAAAAGTGGTGCTTTTTTTCCCCTGGTGAGAGGGCAAAGTTTTCTGATTGACTTAAAATCCTTTTCTGTTGCTGCATCTCTATTAAACATAGAGACAAAAGACTTAGCAAAGAAAGAGAATAAGAGTAATGTAATGGTCAAAAATGATTTTATCCAATCAAGTCCTCTAACTATAATAATTATACTTGCCATTCTTTCTAAAACATATATTTGTGCTCTGTTGAAAGATGTAATTCTTCCGTGACCTGAACATTAAGCATCCTGTGTTCAACACAAGAAACTTTAAACAAATAGGTGTAGAAAACCTGTATGCTTCTTGCATGGTTCAGTTACTGAAGGTAATACACAGATGACCTGGTCTGAGGTAGAGGATGATAGTCATGATTGGGAACAAAGGTGGCGGTGAGCAAATCCCTTACTTATTTCTATGGAATGGTTACAATTGTTTCCAAAATTTTGCTTGTGTGACACCATTCTGAGACTTCAGTATAATCCCATGATCCAGGAGAGCAACGTAGACATGCAAAATATGTTGCATATCATGGCCCCTCGTCAGGTGGATCAGTTTTATTTGGGATTCCAGCTCCTTAGTTTGGCAACCTCTGGGATATCACATGGGAGCAAATATTATCTGCATGCCACAACTTGCTATATCCACAGATCAGTTTCTCCTTCAACCCAAGTCATTTTTGAATGACCTGACTACAGTTGTTCCCAAAAACTCTAAGGCCGGTGCCCAGGGTGGATTAGCTCCCTCCACCTTGCTAGAAACACCAGCCACACCCCCTGTGCCATGGGCACAGAACTTTGAGCAAGTGCCAAAGGCCACCCTAGCACCTCACAGGGTCGCCATGGCATGTGGGGCCCCTTTGTGCATGCCCTAAAAGTCATCCCATGTCAGGTGCACAGCACCCTTGTGCTGGGTCAGAACAGGGGCATGATGAGCTCTCTTGACGGGCAGCCAGGAACACTGAGGGTGTCTTTAGACATAACGCTGATCAGTATTCTGTAACACAGTGTCCTACCATTACAGTGTTTAGACAGACCGTCAACACAGTATTCACTCCAAATACTGGAAGTGAACAACTGCCAGGTCTTGACAGTTTAATCAGTGTTAGGAGTGAACACTGTAACGGTAGGACACTGTGTTACAGAACACTGAACAGCGTTATGTCTAAAGACACCCTGAGGGGAGTGGGGGTGATGTGTTTGCTGTGCTATTAAGAGTGGGAGGAGGGTTTGTGGGTGGCTTACTGTACTAAGGGGGAGTGTGTAGTTGCCATACTGGTAGGGGTTATGGGGTGATTGCTGTGCTGGTGGTGAATGAGTGAGTTGCTGGGAGCGCACTGTGCTAGTAAGGGTGGAGCACACGTTAGAGTAGGGAATGAGATCTGGATCTTAGCTGTATGCCTGAGAGTAACTGGGAGGCTAGGAAGCAGACCTGGCC
This sequence comes from Sphenodon punctatus, assembly GCA_003113815.1. Lineage (NCBI taxonomy): Eukaryota > Metazoa > Chordata > Lepidosauria > Sphenodontia > Sphenodontidae > Sphenodon > Sphenodon punctatus. The sequence continues at coordinate 660,306 of QEPC01007102.1, forward strand.
AACTTGCCTGTTTACTTTCTTCATATGTGGCTCAGGCCTGGCCCATTTGCAGAGTCACCGGCACTTGCTGGGCCATCCGGCTTACCCCACCCCACCCCCCGCATGGTGCACACCTGGACCCTGCTTCTTTATTTCCTAGTACTGCTGGGCACCGATGACCCCCAGCAGCACAGCCCCACCTCTTTTTCTGGTGACTCGGGCACTGATTCCTGGGAGTGACTCCCCACCCTGACCCTGTAACTGCTGGGGCCCGCCCGCATATGCAAACTGTTAGGTAGATTTGACACAGTTTGTTGCCTTTCCACATTTGTCCCCAATGCCAGCACAAGACTCGCCCATAGCTCGATTGCTTTCAATGTGTGTTTGACAATCACAACCCAAGCCATGACCCATATCAGGTTTTGTAAAGTGGGGTTCCTTGTGTTTTGAGAAGTTAAAATCACTCTTATTGTTTATATCTCTGAACTTCAGTAAATAAGCAATTTAAGAATAGAAGTTCAGCTGATAGGAGCTTGGTGTGGTAATTATGATGCAGACAAATTCACTTATGAAGAGGATACCAGATTCCTTTCCTACCGCACAATAATCTTGATACTTCTTAAAAGCTATGTATGTACATAGAGCAAATACTACTCTTTATTTTTATTGTTATACATAGTTAACTGAGTACAAGCCTGAAATCTAGCAACTTTGAGTATAGTTTAAAGCTGGTTGGAAGGAAAGGTAGAACTGGTTCTCATTTTTCTATAGTGGTATGGCGCATGGTGTTAGCCAGGCTAATATCCTAATTCTGTCGGCATCTGGTGTGTGTTTCAGGAGAAGGTGAACTCCTGTACAGAATTATCTTATCTTATACTAGAATAATGTTTGTTAATAATGTCTGTAACTGTATGATCAATAAGGTGGCTACTAGTATAGCTGCATATTCATGCAAATATCCCCATTTCACTCTGTAAGATGTACAGCCCATCTTTGTGTTCTGGAAATATTTTCAGTGGCATGGTTTTGTAATTTGTGTACTTGCTTGGTAATTACATATTCCCCTTTGTAGTTGTCTGCTTTGAATCTTAGTAGGAGGAGAATCACCAAGTTAATTTAATTCAGATGCCAAAGAAGCAGAGCTGATCCTTGGTCTGTTAAACTGAAATACGTTGTGTATTTAGTACTTTTGAAAGCAAAGCTGCTTTTTCAGATGCAGAATTATGTAGCTTTGAGAGTGTACCTTCAAGTTCCTAACTTTAAGAAAAGCATTTTCCTGTTAAATTTAGATGTCTCAGTGATCTTGCATTTCAGTGTGATGAATTGGAAGTACATGGCTTAGCTTCCTCTATACCATCAAGGTATTGTTGTAACCTTTGTGATGTTTATCTAAATTGGGTTTTCTCATCAAATATCAACCACCCACACTTTTGCCATATTGTAGTAGCAAATTTCAGACTTATTTGAGTCCCTTGTTTGCTTGCAAGCAGGACGTCTGAGTCAGTGTTGGTGTTTCTTCAATTTGTTTTAATGATATTGGATTACTCTTGGGCAATTGCAAAGAAATGAATTTGGACATTTTGTTGTGTTTGAATAACTGCTTATAGAAATTTTGGAGATAGAGTGTGGTCGCAGTGTTGGTCCCAAGTGGCAGAGAGACAAAGTGGTTCAAATGATCTCTTTTATTGGACCAACTGTTGCTGGTGGAAATAACCAAGCTTTTGGGCCACACAGGGCCCTTCCTCCATGCCCTGTGTGGCCCAAAAGCTTGCTTATTTCCACCAACAACAGTTGGTCCAATAAAAGAGATCATTTGAACCACTTTGCGTGTCTAGAAATTTCAGCACTTGGAAACTCCTTCAGTTTAGTTACGGGCTGATAATCTCCATAGTGGATTTAGTTGCCCATCTGATATTGCTCCTGTCTTGGGCAATAGGCCCATGCTACCCATTGTGCAGCTTGTTGGTGGTGATGAGGAGGACCCCAAAACATGTGCGCACTGCTTGTCCCTAAAGCCCCAGCTGCTTTAGGGACAAGCACCCAAATTTTATTTCATTAATACCCCACAGGCTCATTCTGCATGGCAGGTCACTGGTTAACAAGGCCATCATTAACGATTTGGTACGGGTCTCATTTGGTCAATGACATATGATAAGTGGGTAGTAGGGACGAAACAGATAAGCCCAGTTATCTTTGCAATGATATCTTTGGTTTTGGAATGGTGCACGGCGAGTTACCACAGATTTTTAACCACAGCAGATCTCTGCACCATTTCTCTCCTGCAGATCATTTGGAAAATTAGGACAAACTCTGCAAGCTGGATAGGAGTTGGGGTGGGAGTGCCTCAAGGATATGTTCAGGATGGGGGAGGGGAGGAGAGGGTCCATATCATAAATCTGTGCTATGGGTCCATCACCCATCTCTGAGAGTCTGATTTTATCTCCATTACTTTCTCCCTGAGGGTGCTTTTAGAAGTGCATGAAAATCACGGGGGGTTGTAATCTCCCGCGATCATTCCTCTCCCATGACAAAGGTGGCGGCACTGGGGAACACGGGCTTGCAAAGTTGCATCCTCCCAGGAAAGTCCTGCAAGAATTAAAATCAGGGCATTTTTAGATGTACATGATGAGCAGTTCATGTGAGGTTTTTTTTTAAAATGCACATTTGGAAACCCTCTATCTAGGGTTTGTGGATGCACATTAACTCGTGGACATTTCCATGAGACTCTGGAGAAGAGTAGTTTACACATGCAGGTAATTTGCAGGGTTTATTGACCTCCCGGTAAAAACACCCTGAGTGTGTTCCTTCAGTGCTTATGGGGAGGGGCTGGATCCGTGGACCAGATCCAAGAACCAGAACCAGTCAGCTATAGAGCAGTTTTGGTTCATGGGTCCGAGGGAGCAGTTTTGGTTCATGGCCAAGGGACCCTTAGATCTCAACATTGCAAAATTTAGATGGAATTTCCACCCCCCTTTAGAAGAAAAGATCAGACCCAAATACTTATACCATCCAACTTGTTCGATCTGGTGGTCCTTTATATACCAAGAAAACTTGGTGACAGATTTTGAAAACACCATAACTTTGCCATAGTTAATTGATAGATGATTTAAATCACAATAAGTGGCCAAAACCACAAGCTGTCTTTTAAGACCTAACCTTGTCTGTGACAGCAGCACAGCATCATCTGCATATAGCATGCAGCCTATATGGCGGGAGGCTAGTTTCGGGGGGGAAAATTTCTGATCAGCCATGACAGGAATGAGGTCATTTATGAAGATGTTAAATAAGGGAGGAGCCAATAAGCAGCACTGTCTTACTTCAGTAGTAGAAGGGATATCGCTAGTGAGGGAACCCATCTTGTTTACTCTAATGGCCATCAAAGTATTTGCATGTAGAGCCTTAATTAACTGGAGTAACCATGAATCTATACGGGCCATTTTCAGTTTCCTCCAGAGAATTTTCCAATCAGTAAGATCAAATGCTGATTGGAGATCAATAAAGGCTGCAAATAACTTTTGATTCAAGTGAGAATATTTATTAATTAAATGGTCCAGAACTAAACAGTAATCGATAGTCGACCAGCCAGATTGAAAGCCCGCTTGTTCGGGGCAGATGATTTTACACTCTACCATCCAGTCATGCAGACAGAGCAGCAAATGTTTAGCATATAATTTTGCAGTCATCGATAACAAGCTTATAGGGCAGTAGTTATTCGGGTCTTCCCTATCACCCTTTTTATAGACCGGGATCACTATCGCCCTTCCCCAATCTGCCGGTATAACTCCTAATCTATCTATAGCATTAAAAAGAGCCACCAAGATAGGGATCCACCAGTCCCTAAATCTCTTGATAAACTCTATTGAGATAAGGTCAAAGCCAGGTGCCTTCTTATTTTTACATGAATCGACCAATTTCAGCACTTGTGCTGCTGTAACCAAGGGCCATCCTATCTCATTCTGATATAGGACCTCCTTGGTTGAGGTTTCCACAGAGCAAGGAGAAGTGGAGAAAAGTTTCCCATAAATTCAAATTCAAATTTATTGGAAGGACGTGAGTCCCGTGACCTTAGGTCATTGTCAACATATACAACAAATACAGAAAACAGGACAAGGGACACAGATACATAAAAACAAATATGCATAACTACCTCATAGGGATTTATACCCACAGTCAAGGAAGCAAGGTGGGCTTCCTAGATTCTTCGGGGAAGGAGAAAATACAGGGTCCATCAAAATAAAATACAATAAAATAGGAAATATAACTAAATGTAGAGAGACAATGAAGACCTTTCTATAACTTAGACCCACAGTCAATAGACCAGGGGGAAATTCCTAGCCTCTATAACGAGACTATTAAAAGGTAGTAATAAAAAAACCTTAATAGTTAACCTTAAAGTACCGCAACCCATTAAAGCAATTGCCATGGAAGGCACATATGCACATTATGAAATAATCAAAAATATATCTAAGAACATAGAGAGGGGGGGGAAAAACAAACACAATTTGCCCTGCCCTACATAGGGCCTGTATGGGCACTGGGTCCCTGAAACTTATGCTTAAATAAACATATGGCCGTGAAATCCAGTAACAATCTATGCAACCTAACCATAATTGGGCAGTGCTCATAATAAGAGCACTTGAACTTTGACTTGCCCTACCCAGGCCCTATGAAGAATTCTCAAAGTTTGCCTTGCCCTTCCCGGGGCTTGTGGCAGCAGCACTCGACCCCTGCACAAATTGTCATACGGTAGATAAACATATGGCCAGAGGATGCAATAGCAATCTGTACAACCTAGCCATAGTTGGGCCAGGATCATAGTAAGAACACTTAAGCTTTAACTTACCCTACCCAAGGCTGGTAACTAAAAGCTTGTGGGAGGAGCAAATAACACCCAGTAAGAAAGAGTAGGGAATGTTAGTAAATATACAGGACCATTGGGAAACTCTTTACAGCTTATAGTGCAAACATTTCATCCTCTTTTCCATAGCTTGGAGCAGAAATTTCATAACATTGGAAGATACTTCCGGCTGCACATCAGCAAGAGCCATCTGGGTCAAAAACCCAGTGGTTGCTCCAGGGAACCTATCTATAAGGGATTGCAGATATTTCCCTCGAATGGGATCATGCAGATGGCACTCAAACAGAATATGTTGTGTCGATTCTGTGGCCATAGAGTCGTAAGGGCACAAACGGTCTTCAGATGGTGTCCCGCAAAGCGCCCGACCAGAATGTTTGTGGGCAGTGCATTTACCCTAGCGCAGAGAAATACTTTTCCCTAAAAGTGGCGCTTGTTCCAAGATAGTGTGCCCTATAACCCAACTGGGGAACCCATAAATTATACCCCAGCAAGTGGTGAGACCCCGCCACAATCCTGATAGTCTACATCTCTCACCCTGGAGACTATCTCCTGTTTCACAGCTGCCAGAGCTTTTGTCTGAGTAAAGTTTCCCATAATGTGTCTCCCAGGTACTAGCAGGTATTGGGAAAACCCTAGTTCTTACTTCCCCCCCTAAGTGAACTATTTACAATTTTCCAAAAAACAGATGAATTCCCTGGATCTGCAGCCTCAATAAGTCTGTCCCATTTGTTCTTCATGAACTCCTGTTTCTTAATCCTGAGGAGTTTTTTGTATTGGGTTTTAAGATTGAAGAAACCATGAGGGAGCACAGAAAACCCTTGCCTCCAAGCTGCCTTGTAGATGTATTGAAGGTCTTTCTTCATTTTCTTGCATTCAGTATCATACCAGGGCCTAACTCTGGTCATCCATTTGGCAGCAGATAGTGGGGGTGACTTTCCTTCTAAGAAAGGACGGAGAAGGGACAAAAGTGTCACAAAAGCCCCCACCACCAGTACATCTGTATCCGCGGTCAGAACCCGGGTAATCAGGTCCGAACACTGGGTTGATTTAATCATCGGTTCCAGATCCTGAATCAGTTGGTCATTCCAGGTCTTCCTTTTATACATTCCACCGGGGCTAAAACAGTCAGTTTGGAAAAATTCAGATCTATTAGCCATCTGCCCTTCACTCAATTTCAATGACAAAGATTGATTGATTTATTTATTTATTTAAAACATTTGTACCCCGCCCCTCCTGTAAACAGCTCAGGGCGGCTTCCAACAATAATAAAACAATATAAACAATATAAAACAGTTTAAAACAATCAGCAAATTAAATACTTTTAAAACAGGGCCCCGGGAAATAATTTCAACATTAAAACAATAAAACAGGGTAGGGGAGAAAAACACAACCCTAACCCCCCCTTCCCCAAAGGACTGGGCGAACAGCCAGGTTTTGCAACACCACTGGAATGACAACAGGCTTGGGACCAGGCAGGCTTCCTCCGGAAGGGAGTTCCAAAGGCGCGG
>QEPC01007102.1:673823-707015 GCA_003113815.1 Sphenodon punctatus
CCCCCCCCCCAACCCAGTCCTTTCCTCCCTCTTCCGCATAAAACAGACAAGCCATCCCCCACCACCGCCCCCCTTGCCCTAATTTCCTGTACCTCCTGCCAATTATCGATAGCGCCTCAGACCTCCCAGTCCCACTAAGAGCCCTTTGGCGTGGCCCTTAGGTGCGCTGCCTGTGATGCACACCTGTGGTGCGTCCACCCGGCCGTTTTTGGCCTCGCCAGACCAGAAACCGGATGTGCACCCTGGCCCCGCCCCTGTCCTCTAACAGGGGGAGGGGGTAGATAGTACCTGGGACCGGGCGGTGACAGCTGCGTGAGTCCTGGGGGGAGGGCAGGACCCCCAACACAGCTCCAGACCTCCGGCTTCCGTGGCGACGGCAGCAGCAGGTAGGTTGGCAGTAACATCAGGTGTTGTGCCGTGGCCAGCTGGCCGCTTTTAGCCTCGCCAGGCCAGAAATCAGATGTGTGCCCCGACCCCACCCCCCTCCTTCAACAGGAGGAGGGGGGAGATGGTACCTGGGGCTGGCCGTTGACAGTGGCATGAGTCCTGGGTGGCAGGCCCCCCGACACGGCTCCAAACCCCGAATCCGGCTCCAACAGCAGCGGCAGGTAGGTCGGCGGCAGTTGCTGTGCCGCAGCCAGCCGGCCGCTTTTGGCGTCACCAGGCTGGAAACCGGATGTGCACCCCGGCCCTGCCCCCCTCCTCCAACAGGGGGAGGGGGTAGATGGTATCTGGGGCTGGGCAGTGACAGCGGCATGAGTCCTGGGGGCCGTGCGCCCCCCGACACAGCTCTGGACCCCAAATCCGGCTCCAGCAGCGATGGCAGCAGCAGCAGGTAGGTTGCTATACCTGCTGAGGGAGGAACCAACAATCCACACACACAGGGAGGGGTAAGCATACACAAAAACACTCACTGGAAAAGGCTAGAGAAGCAGGGGATGGGGAAGTGCTACACAAACAAAGGAAGAAAGAGGGGTGAACAGATTAGTGAAGGGAGACTCAACAACACAACTAACACAGGGCTAAAAGGAAGAGTACAACTGACATAGGACATGCAACGTGCCTGATACTCCACAGTTGTGATTAGAGACAAGTCCCTGACTGAAGGAGGTTGGAATCTAAAATCAGTAAGGGAGGTCAGACAAGGGAGTAATAATTGCTTCACTTTCTCCCCCTTCTTCCCTACCCCCTTCCAAACATTTTCAGAACTGGAGATATACAATGTAAAGGTGAAAACCTCTTGTGATGCCCTTGTGCTGGCCTTTTAAGAGCAGCCTAGGTGTCACTGAAACCCCATCCCTTAGCAGGGGTATATAAGGAGGCCTAGCTTAGCTGGAATCAGTTGAGCTAGGACAAGCAAAGAGTGCACATTGTTGGAGGACAGACCTGGGGAGGTTGGTCTAGACAAAGGGGATGTGGGGTCCACGGGGGGGGAAAGACCTGGACATCCCAGAAGTAGAGGTACCCCCTCACCACGTACTGGAAAGAGTTGACCCAGAGTAGGGCAATACACAAACAGGTTGATAGCCTTGTGACTATAAGTGGGGAGCAGCCAGCAAACACCTTCCCAAAAGGGAACTACCAACCATGCAGAAGTAGCTAGTAAAAACTGTGTATGGTGTGCTATGCAATAGGAGAATTGGCAGAAAGGAGGGATCCCAGTACCAGCCCATTGGAGGGTCTGTAAAGATGGGTGAGCAGACCCGAAGGATATGGCATCACTGTATGGGACAAGGCTAGAAGCCCTTCAGGCTGCATGTACACATTGAATAGGACAGGGGACAGAATAGAACCCTGCGGGATTCCATACTTAAGGTCCTGGGGAGATGATGAACACTCCCCTAGGACCACCTGCTGAGTTCTCTCTGCCAGGAATTAGCAGAACCATTCAAGAACAACTCCTCCCACCCCAGCCCGGCCCCGCAGACGAGCCACCAACATCTCGTGGTCAATGGTATCAAATGCTGCCGCCAGATCTAGTAAGATCAGAAGAGATGATCTGCCCTGATCTAATTCACGGCGCAGGTCATCAAAGCCAGGATGAAAGCCGGACTACGAGGGATCCAGAAAACTGATCCAATCCAGATGCCCCTGAAGCTGCTGAGCCACTTCCCGTTCAATAACCTTCCCTAGAAATGGAAGGTTAGAGACTGGCTGATAGCTGGTGCTTTAAGACCATCCTGCAGGTCACTGAAATCCTGCCCCTTAGTAGGAGTATATAAGGAGGACTAGCTTGGTTAGAATCAGTTGAGCTAGGGCAGGCAAAGAGAGCACATTGCTGGCTGCTGCTCTCTCTCTCGCCTTCTACTCCACTCTATGCTGGCCAAGGTCCTGAAACCTAGAGACCTGGAGTAAGGCTGCTAAGGGAGTGAGGAAAGGAGACTACAAACTGCCTAGCACAAGGCCCAGCGGGGCCCTAGGTATGTGCCACAGCCCAGAAGGAAGGGTCAGGAAGCTGGGGGTATCTACTGAACGGTATGTATGATGTGTATATACCTGCCCCAGTGGTAGCAATAAGTGGTGTTATCCTGCAGTTAACGCCTGTTGCCTGTTCTTGGGTAGTGAGCTGAGTTGTAAAACAGAGGGTCAGCCCTGATCCTGCAAGGAACTGCACCCGATGTGAGAGCCACCCTACACACCTCTGCTCTATCCCTTTCTTCCACTATTGCCTTACAACCCTTTTCCTTCCTGCATATCAAAAAGGTGTGGGGGAGACTCTACACCTTAATTCAGTCTGAAAGATAAGGTAATACAAAGTAAGATGAGGTTATTGTGTGAGTGTTTCTTTATAGTACAAAGTATTTTCAGTAGCCACTGCCAGTATCGTTTACTAGGTGTTTTATACATTACCTTGCATACTGGATCCTGTAGGTATATTGCATAATTAATACGGAAACAAAATGTATCCTAAGAACACGTGTTGCCAGTCACAGACAGGAAATGCAAGCTGTGGGATTTCATAGAAGAATTGTAGGCCAATCCTCAAAGCTTTCTGTTCCTTTATACTGAATGGGAGTTGTCCTGACTCCCAATGCACCATTTTGTGGATCAGAGACTTAAATGATAAGCAAGTTATTTGGCTAAGAAAAGAAATAAAATGAGATTATGGTCTCTCTATTCAGCTGTCAGGATGTTCAACTATCAGAAACAAAGTTTGTCAATGAAGTGGGGTAGGTGGAGGAAACCAAGCAGAAAGCTTTTTTTTTTAAGCATTATTTTTAAAAAGCTACTTCAATTACCTCCACTCCATAAGAGAAGAATCCTTCTACTGCTTTTTAATCATCTTAGAATAACGAACAGTATATTATGAGTGCGGTAATTAAGGCATTTTTGTTAGGAATGCAAATGCATAAATCGGAATACAAATTCACCATAATGTAAATTGCTTTTCCAAAAGATTTTCTGAACAAAATCCATTTTAATTATGCAGTGGGAGAAATATCTGATTTAAATGACGAAGCAGTAAGATTTTGACAAGGTGTTTTGGGGGGGGGGGGTGTTAAGGAAAACTGGGTAAAAACAATTATCAGTTCTCAAAATGGAAGAGGCTTGATTTTGTTTCCAGTTTGCTGTGGGCTTCAGCAGAAGAAGGAATGGAACTTAGAAATAATTGCATGTTAAAGTTCCTTCAGAAATGCCACTATGTTTCATTTGGCTCCATACACTAAGCTTAATAATCACAGGTGGGCATGTGAAGGAGCATTCTATCGATATTGGTGTTTTGTACAGAATCCATCACTGTAGCATTCAGCTATTTCCAAGGTTGTTTTAAGAAAAAGCTTGGTGTGTTCCCTTCTTAACTTAAAGGGGTTTCCTACATCCTCCTACCTGATGAATAAAACTTGAATAAACTTCTGTTAGACCAGTATAAAATTTGTTACAATTGTGTAGTACAAGTAGTGTCTCAATTTTAATTATCATGGGTAGTTTTTTGGTTTTGGGGTGTGTTGTGGCTTTTTTGTTTTGTTTTTAAAATCTCCATAGTGTTCATCTTGAATCAATGGTGTTGATTCTTTGCTGAAAGAGAGAATCTTTGCTCCATAGTGTTCATTTTCAATGAGCCAGCAGAGGGGAACTGGTTAACCAAATGTTTCAAAGGCCAAATTACATCAGCTACTGACCTAATAATGACAATTGTAATTTATTACAGTAGCAATTTAGCCATAAGTCATTACTCTCCAAGTGAGATGCAGAAGCAAAGTACCAAAAAGTAAACTTAAAAATAATAACTTACGTTTCTAAAGCTTTATTTAAAAATGATAGTCACCAATTCTGCAAGGTCACCTGGACCTATAAAATGTTGCAGCCTTGGAAATTAATTATAAATTAGTTTCATAAATATTCTTATTTTGGGAGCCAATCATAAGCTACCACCCATATAATGAAAGACTTTTCATTCCCTAATAGGAATTTTTAATTTGTGCCTTCCAGTAGAAACAGGAATCTAAGTTAAGAATACAAACTATTTATTTTGTAAGTGGTTATACAGATGACAACAGTAATGGATAGAAGTAATCAAAGTGTATGACTAGCTAAGTGTTTAGCTCCACTTGAAAAAATGTGGAGGGGAGAGGGGACAAAACTTCAAGGAAATAAAATAATTACCTTTTAAAGTTTCTAGGCAGCAATGAGGGGTGAGAGGGATAAAGGTGAATAGAACAGTTCAGAAGTGCATTGTAAAGGGATTTAAACATTTGCTTTACATTCTAAATTGCATGGACTAAATTAAGTATTTCGAATGCTATTATACAGTAGGTGTGAATCCATGGGCAGTTCCTATTAGATCTATCAGTGGCCTTTGACAGTATTGATCACGAGGTGGTGCTGACTCAGCTGCGGGACCTGGCAGGGGTGTGCAGGATGACTCTCAAATGGCTTCACTCCTTCCTCTCGAGGAGGTCTCAGCATGTGGTGATGGGCAATTGCTCATCATCACCCCTTGATCTTCCCTGTGGGGTCTTGCCAGGGTTCCATCTTGTCCCCGCTCTTGTTCAACGTGTATATGAAGCTGCTGGGCAAGAGCATTTGAAGGTTTGGAGTGAGGTATCATCAGTATGCAATGATGGGTGTCATCAGTATGCTGACACCCAACTCTACTTGTCTTTTTCATCTGACCCAGGTCCAGCAGTCTCAGTGCTTACGTGTTGCCTGGCTGCTGTGGAGGACTGGGTGAGTCAACAGAAACTGCATCCTGACAAAACTGAGGTGGTGATGGTTGGCTGGCCTTGTGACTTGGGGGTGGGGGGTGGCACCCCAGTTATTGATGGTCTCCAGGCCCCCCTGGTTACTCAGGTTTGCAGCCTTGGAGTGCTCCTGGATCTGCCGTTGCACCTGGACAGGTGGCAGTGGTAGCCAGGAGTGCTTTTCACCAACTCTTATCTGGTGAGAAGGCTGTGACCTTTATTTTCTGATTTGCATCTGGTGACGATCATCCATGCCTTCATTACCTCAACTACTGCAATGCAGACTTGAAGACTGTTCATAAGCTGCAGCTGGTGCAGACTGTGGCGACTCGACTCCTCTCATGAACGGGTAGCCGGCAGCACATAACACCGGTGCTCCGAAATCTGCTCTGGTTACCTATTGTCTTCTGGGCATAATTCATGGTTCTGGTTTTGACCTTTAAAGCCCTAAATGGCTTGGGACCCACTTATCTGGAAGATTCCCTACCCTACTATGCCCTATCATGGCATTTGCAGTCAACCAGGGACACCCGTCTGGAGGTACCTCTTTTTAACTTGGCTTCTACAATGCAGAAGGCATTCTCGACCGCTGCCTCTCAGCTCTCGAACTCTCCCCAGGGAGGTTCGCTTATGTCTGGGCTTGAGCACCTTTAGGAGGCAGTGTAAAGGAGTTCTATTTACAAGGGCATTTGATAGCGGGGGCTAGGGGAGGGAGGGAGTTGTGTGGGATATGGGGGATATAGGAGGTTGGGGTGGAGAGGGGTTGGGGGTTGGTGTAGGGATGTAGGGTTTTCTATGTTGTTGTATATTTGGTCTGTTTTATATTTGTATTTTAATATTGTAAGCTGCCCTAAGTGGCCTTTGGCGGGAAGGGAAGGGTAATAAATTTAAAATTAAAAAAAAGAAAACTTCAGATTTTATTTTAGTCTTTAAAAAGATTCAGCCAATGAATTTTTCTTTTGCCTGTTTTTCTTGTACGTTTACCCATGTGGAATTAAATACTATGCATGATGCCCTTTTAGTTGCATTTAACCTCTAGATAAATCTAGAACGATCAATCGGCATTTTGTTGCAGTATATAAACAGTCTGACCTGGTGTTTCTGTCCGACTCTCTTTCGTCTCCATGTATGCTTCCCTGTGCTGAGAGACTTCTTCAGTTGGCATCACAGGCTACACAGATTGCTGGCAGGGTGTCTGCGGATTGGGGGTGACTTGGAAGGAATTTAGAATTGTGTATTGAGAAATTAACATAGCATGTAATGATGGAGAAAATTTGGCAAAAAGGATGACCAAATGCAGGGAGTGGCTTCTATACAAGGAGAGACTCGGTTAGAGTTCTTTTAGCTTTGAGAAGAGACAACTGAGAGGGGGTACAATAGAAGATTGCAAATCATGAGTGATGTGGAACAAGTGAATAGGGAGCTGTCATTTATCATTTCTCAAAATAATAGAACTAGGGGACACCCTACGAAATTAACTGGCAATAGTTTCAAAACAAATAAAATGAAGTATTTTTTTCACTCAATGTACAATTAATATGTGGAACTTGCAGCCAGGAAGGGTTGCAAAGGCCAATAGAGGGTGTCGCCTGCCGATGTGGCAGATGTCCTTGGGGCAGTAAGAGCCACCTGTTGTGAATTGAATCCGTGCCCGTCCTGGCTGGTTAAGGCCTGTCGGGAGACATTGGGGCCATTGCTGGCGGGGGTTGTCAGTGCCTCCCTTAGGGAGGGCAGAGTGCCGAGCCGCCTCAAAGAGGCGGTGGTGCGGCCTCTGCTCAAGAAACTATCTCTTGACATTGACTCCCCTGCCAGCTATCAGCCTGTCTCTAACCTTCCCCTTTTGGGGAAGGTTATTGAATGGGTGGTGACTCAGCAGCTTCAGGGGCATCTGGATTGGGTCTGTTACCTCGATCCTTCGCAGTCTGGTTTTCGTCCTGGGTATGGCACGGAGACTGCCCTTGTGGCTTTGGTCGATGACCTACGCCGTGAATTGGATCAGGGTAGATCGTCTATTCTAATTTTATTAAATCAATCAATAAGTTTTATTAAACGTGGCCAAAGGCCATTGTCAAAAGGAAAATAATAAAAACTAACATACGGAGCCTAAAACAGCATATCTTACTAGTACAATAGTGGTCATACATCATATATTACATTACATAAAAGAGTGTCGGGATTCACCAGAACTAATTCCTAATTTAAATTCCAGAAAGTTTTTCCTTCTGTCCATTACATGAATCAAGTACTCCATCACCTTAGCAGTCTGCGCATAATCCCCATCATCCATGACTAGGTCTTGCAAATACCTAGCCAATCTCCCTGGGAACTTATCCAGAAGTTCTTTTAAATATACCGTTCTAATTTTATTAGATCTGCCAACTGCATTTGATACCGTTGACCACGAGATGTTGGTGACTCGGATGCGGGACCGTGCCGAGGTGGGTGGAATTTTTCTTGAATGGTTCAGCTCGTTCCTGACAGGGAGAACTCAACATGTGGTTCTTGGGGAATGTACGTCATCTCCCCGGAACCTCACATGTGGAGTCCCGCAGGGTTCTATTCTGTCCCCCCTCCTGTTCAACGTGTACATGCAGCCTTTGGGCGAGATCGTGAGAGGGTTCGGCGTGAGCTGTCATCAGTATGCCAATGACACACAGCTCTACTTCTCTTTTTCTGTAGACCCTGACATGGCAGTCTTGGTGCTTACCCAGAGCGTGGCAGCTGTGGGGGATTTATTTATTTATTTATTATAACATTTGTCTGCCGCCCCCTCCTGCTAAAAGCATCTCGGGGCAGCTAACAACATATTAAAACAACTTAAAAACAATAGTTAATACAATTAAAAATCCCACAATAAAACAAATAACCCCCTACCCCACCTTAACCCAACCCACCCACCCCATCTCCCTCTGGAAAGGCACAGCAGAACAGCCAAGTCTTACATTGTCTATGGAAAGAGGAGAAGTCGGTAGTCAGGCAGACCTCTGGTGGGAAGGAGTTCCACAGCCGCGATGCAGCCACAGAGAACGCCCTTCTCAAGGTTGACACCCGAGAAACCCGGGGGACCTCGAGGAGGGCACCCCCGGCCGACCGCAGGGGCCAATCCAGGATCCGGCGGGTGAGGTGGTCCTGCAGGCAGGCAGGACCCAGGCAGTTAGGGCTTTAAAGGTCAACACCAACACCTTGAATTGGGCCCAGAAGAATATCGGCAACCAGTGCAGAGAGCGAAGCACCGGTGTAATGTGCTCGTGTCGGCCCGTCCCCGTTAGGAGACGAACCGCCACGTTCTGCACCAGCTGTAACCTCTGAACCAGCACCATGGGGAACCCCACATAGAGTGCGTTACAGTAGTGCAGTCTCAAGGTAATAAAAGCATGGACGATCGTGGCCAGATCCAAGTCTGAGACATACAGCCGAACCCAATGCACCAGATGTAATTGGCAAAATGCCCCCTTCGCCACAACCACCACCTGGACATCCAGGCAGAGCTGCAGGTCCAGGAGCACCTTCAGACTACGAACCTGAGATACCAGGGCAGGACGGACCCCATCAATGACGGGGGCCACCACTCCCTCAGCCTTCCCCACAACCATCACCTCCGTCTTGTCAGGATTTAACTTCAGGCAGCTCGCCCTCATCCAATCTCCCACAACCATCAAGCACTGGCTAAGCACCAAGTCTGCCGGACCTGAGTCGCATGAAAAGGAGAGATATAGTGTCATCAGCATATTGATGACACCGTACGCCAAACTCCGTAACAACCTCCCCTAAAGGCTGAATACACATTGAACAAGAGAGGGGACAAGATAGAACCCTGCGGGACTCCAGACATGAGACCCCAGGGAGAAGATGAAAAATCATCCAGGACCACACATTGGGTTCTCCCAGCCAGGAAAGAAGGTAACCACTCAAGAATGGTCCCGCAGCCGAGTCACCAACAACTCATGATCAATGGTATCAAATGCAGCCGAGAAATCTAACAGGATCAACAGGGACAAATGACCCTGATCCAACTCTCAGGAGAGGTTGTTGACCAAGGCCACAAGCACCATCTCCGTGCCATATCCCGGACGAAAGCCAGACTACGAGGGATCGAGAAAATTATTAATCCAGTCCACATGCTCCTGCAGCTGCCAGGCCACCACCCGTTCAGTAACCTTCCCTGAAAAGGAAAGGTTAGACACCGGCTGATAGCTGGCCAGGACACCAAGGTCCAATTATGACTTCTTGAACAGGGGCCACGCCACGACCTCCTTGAGACAGTCCGGCACCCTGCCCTCCCCAAGGGAGGCATTGACAATCCCCAGTAGCAACGGCCCTAATGTCTCCCAGCTGGCCTTGACCAGCCAGGACGGGCATGGATCTAGTTCACAATAAGTGGCTTGAACAGTCCCGAGAGCATCCCCCGCATCTGAGGGCGACACAACCTGAAATTCATCCCACAAAACAGGACAAGGTGGGTCTTTTACTGCCTCTGGTTCACCTACTGCTAAAAGTATTTTGTCAAAACTGTGGTGAATTTGAACAATTTTATCTGCAAAAAAGTCCACAAACAAATCACAGCGGGCATTCAATGACTCTAAATCCAGGTGGAGGGAGGCCGGACTGACCAGCCCCCTCACCACCTGGAAAGCTCCGCTGGGCAGGACTTAGCACACACAATGAGGGCAGCTAACCACCGCCCTTCCTGCTTCATCCGCCACAGCTCCTCCGTATACCACAGCGACCTGCATTGTCGGCGGTTCGGGAGCAGACGCCCGGGAGCCACCCAGTTGATGGCCTTCACCAACATGGAATTCCATATGGTCGCGAGGTCATTGAGTGAGCAGCCATCAAGATCAGAGGAAGCATCCCCTAGAGTGGTGTGGAACCTTCCAGGTTCCATAAGCCATCGAGGGCAAACCATTCTAACCGGTTCCGCATCCTCCCGGGAACCGACATGCGCCAGGATACCAGCCCGGAGAAGATAATGATCCGTCCATGACAAGGTCACTGATGACACCTCCCCCACTAACGGATCTCCCGCCTCAAGACCTGTGCAAAATATCATGTCCAGGCCGGGTATGTCCTCCAACGTGTGGGACCCACCATTCTCTGAGACAGACCCATGGTTACCATGGTGGCCATGAACTCATGCTCTGCCCCTCCAAGACTGGCATCAACACGAATGTTGAAGTCCCCCAGGATTATCACCCTGGGGGACAGCAAGACCACCTCTGACACCAGCTCAGTCAGTGTGGGCAGGAAAACTGCCGTACGGGTGGGTGCCCGGTATATCAGCAGTATCCCTACTCTGTCTCTGGCCAAATCCAACACCAGATGAAGGCTCTCTATACCCATGATAGTTTGCAGAGGAAATCTCCTCATAGAGAATGTATCCTTAAAAATAATGGCTACACCCCACCCCCTGGTCCCCCAGCTGAGGCTGTACAGAGTACCCAGCTGGAACAAGGTCAGCCAATATAGGCCCCGACTCAGTGTCCAGCCAGGTCTCCGTATTACATGCTAGGTCAGCCACCTGGTCGAGGATCATCTCCCGGACCGTGGTTGACTTATTGGCTACCGATCTCGCATTTACCAGCAACAAACCAAGATTAGGGGCCCTCTGATTCCCGATCACCTCACCATCTGCCTGGGGGCTGCTAAGTGGGACAGGAATATAACATCTGTCCCGCCTCACAGATCTAATTCGCCTCACAGAAGGACCATAATTCCCCCAGCCCACAACGACCCCTATAACCACAGACTCCCCACCCCACCCCCCCGGTCCACCCCACCAACCCCCCACACACAGAAGCCGTCCCACCAGCCCCCCGAGGGAGACCCCCACCCACTAATACTCCCCCTACCCTCCTCTTGCATAGGAGGGTAACCCCCCACACACACACACACACCGACGGGAACAGGATTGGATGAGGGCGAGCCATCTGAGGTTGAATCCCGAGAAGACAGAGGTGATGATAGTGGGGAGTGCTGGGGTGTGTGGCTCCCATCATTGATGGGGTCTTCCCCCCTTTGGCCACACAGGTCCGTAGTCTGGGGGTGCTCCTCAACCCACAGCTCTGCCTGGATTTCCAGGTGGAGGCAGTAGCTAGGGGAGCATTTCACCAGTTACATCTGGTATGGCGGCTGCGGCTGTACGTCTCCGACTCTGACCTGGCCACCATCATCCATGCCTGTATTACCTCTAGACTAGACTACTGCAGTGCACTCTATGTGGGGCTCCCCTTGGGGACGGTCCGGAGACTGCAGCTGGTACAGAATGCGGTGGCCCATCTCTTTAGATTATTATGTATTGTTTATGTTATGTATTATCATAGTATTTATTGTTTATATTGTATTTCATTGGTGCAATTTGTGTAAGCCGCTATGAGACACCTGTGGTGTAGTCTGCAGTGTACAAAATGAAATGAACATCTCTTAATGCGGACAGGTCACCGCAAGCACATTGCATCTGTGCTCCATTCTCTGCACTGACTGCCTGTTATCTTCTGGGTCCAATTCAAAGTGCCTGTAATGACCTTTAAAGCCCTAAACGGCCTGGACCTTGACTACCTGGGAGACCACCTCAGGCGCCAGGTTGCATCACGGCCCCTGCGATCAGCCGGGGACACCAGACTCAAAGTCCCCCAGGTTTCCCGGGAGGTGACGATGGGGAGGACGTTCTCGGTGGCCGCACCTAGGCTGTGGAACGCCCTCCAGACAGAGGCCCGCCTGACTACAGACTTCCCCTCCTATTGAAAATAGTGTAAGACCTGGCTGTTCCGCCGGACCTTTGGAGAGGGAGATGGGTAGGGTGGGGGGAGGATTGGGGTGGGGTGGGGTGGGGTGGGGTGGGGGTTGTTTGCCCTAATGTGGTTTTAGGATTTTTATTGAATTTTATAGTATTATATATGGTCATTTTATACAATTTTATTGATGGTCTGTGTTTGCTGTGAGCTGCTCTGTGAGCAGGAGGGTGTGGGATACAAGACCAAGGAAATAAAATAAGTAGCATAACTATTCTTGGAGGATAGGTCCATAAATGGCTATTATCCAAATTGGTCAGGAGATGAGACCTCTTGGTGTCAGGGACAGGGAGTGAATAGCAGAGAATGGATCACTCCATTATGATTTCTTGTGTACTTCCTTGAAGTACTGAACCTGGTCGCTGTCAATAGGGTACTGGGCTAGATGGACCATTGATCTGATTCAGTAGTCATTTTTTATGTTTTTAATGCTCAAGCATGTGTTTTCACCCTCTCTTTTCTCATGTATCGTTAAGGAAATAGATAGAGTAACTATATTCCTTTCTGGATGATGATATTGCTTTCTTCAGTTCTGGTGCACATCATACTATATAGCTCAATGCATCTTTAATAAGCTTGGGTTGAGCATTAAATGGTAGCTGTTGTGTCCCCTTTTTCTGCTGTGACAGGCCTTTTACTGGGCTGATCAAGTGACCACATGCAATAACAATAGTTAATGAAGAAGTTTGATAGAGATGTTAAATTCCCAGGGCACACAAAGTTATAAGAGAAACCCTGTTTTTTTAATCCTTTTTCACAGATGGGGTGCTAGGATGGCATTGGCCATAAGGTTGAATTTATGGCTTTGCTATTCCCAAGTATGGGAAATCATTTATTTCCCTTTGTTGTCTGGTTTACAAAATACCCTTTCTTTCCCTCCTTACATCATTGTGGTAGTGAAATTATTGCTTTTTCTTTTCAGCAAGCTTCATATTACCCAGAAGTGAGTGAAGACGTTCGAGCGAGAGCACTGCGGTTTGGAACAGAATGTACCCTGGGCTACTTAGAACTTCTAGAGCATGTTCTTCTGGTAAGATGGGGGCTCCCTGTTTGGAAGCCTTGCCAAAGACAAATAACCAGAGGCCTTTCCATAATCACTGCCAGGGTTAACCTGTTGCAAATCATGAGCATTTGTTAGAGGAGGTGAGTGCTCTCCAAAATGCCTACATAGTACTTCCTGCTTCCCTTCTTACTAACTCAGAATTCTGTTGTGGAGCTCTTGAGGCAATGAGAGTCTTGCCAGTCACAAATGAGCTCCAGAAACAAGCTAAAATCCTCCATTAGTTTTCTACACAGAATCAATTTCCACTTTGTGGCTGCATTGCTGAAAGCATTTGCGAGCTCGTAAGTCCCATTGAAGTCAGTGGGCGCAATCTTCCTTCACCAAGTACACAAGAGGGTTATGCACAGATAAGCTGTGGGACACTTCAGCATACTCCATTTAAAATGGGGGAGGGGGAATCCTTATTCACAGCAAGAGGCATCCCAGCCCATCACCCATTCCCACTTTCACAGTATTGCACTGCACCCACAGGGACCAGCACAGCCCCTCTGTGTGGTCGTGCTTAGCTGTGGTTTGACCACTCGTAGATGTTCCCCAGCTACAGTAGTGGATTCCATGCTCCCAAATTATAGTGGGCAGCTTGTTGACTGTTCCCAGGTACAGCAGTGGTTTCCATGCTCCCAAATTATTGGGGGTATGATGCACGGTGAAGCCTCTTGCTGTGAAGGATAATTTGGCACCCTTTTAAGTCTAGCCAGGCACTTTGGCATGCCACCTGAATGCAAAGTATACACAAATGTGGGATTGTGTCCAATGGGATTTATTTAGGATTGTGGTCCATGTCTCGACTACCTTGATGGAGAACATACATGAACTATTTTAACCGCAGCACTGTGCGGAATGTTATGGGAATCAAGATCATAGCTAGGGACAGGAGGGGCAGTTGCACCAAGGCCCAAAAGCCGGGAGGGGTGGGGGGTGGACATGTTCCCTGGTGCACCTGCGTCCCCTGCTGCTAGGCAAAGAGTCTCTGTTCCTTCTGCACTAGGGCCTATTCCCGCTTAGCTGCTGATGGGGACCACTGCAGTTGCATGCATGCCTGTTCCAGGTTGGATGTCCATGTGGGGAGATCTGGAGCAGCTCTTTCCGAAGCCATCCTCTCCCATCTCCTTCACAGGCTCTGTACCTATCTTTCATTTGAAACCTGCAACCCAGTCGCTACCCTGATTATCAAATTGGGAATACTCTCGGAACACTACTGTAAGGCTTCTGCATTATAACCTTGATGTTGTCTCGGGAGCGTAACTAGGTTGGAGAAGATTGAATTCCCCACCCTGCCGCCATTGCAGAACATGGCCCACCTGAACATTAAAGAAGAAAAATACATATTTATCTCAGTGGTTTGGGGGTTACTACAGCAGCTGCCAAGTACTAAAAGGCCCATGCAGCCGCTCCCCACAGCACTTTCCCCTTCTTACCAGCAGAGGAGACGGACTTGGGCAACAGGCAAGGTGGCTGGGAAGCACGATGCTGCTGTAGCAGGAGCAGCAACAGCACAGAGGTAGTGATCCAGGTCCCATGGGCAGCTGCAGGGAGGTGATGCACCCTAGACCCCCAGAGACAGCAGCAGCACAGGGGTGGAAGAATCAGTCAGAGGCAAGGCAAGACCATGACTCCGCAAGAGACAGTTTTACGTATTTGGCTGCCCTAGTCAAAGTAGGAAAATGTGTCCCCTCTCTCTCTTGTCTCAGCACCCCTCATGATGAAGGTGTGCATTACAGGCAGGGGAGGGAGTCTTGCAGGTGCCTACTAATCAGCTGTCCAGCAAGGAAGAACCTGTGCTCCCCCAGGGTAAGCCCCTAACAGTGAATTTAAGGGGCCAGTAAAATGATCCAGGAGCTTGAAAACTGTTGTCCAAGGTATCAACCTATCATGCCCACTATTAAAGTCAGCCCTGCCCTTGCCATTTTACCAATAGGACTGCTAGTCTGGGACAACCAAGGCACTGCCAAGGGTGGTTGGCACCAGCAGATGCCAGCCTCTGCAGCACCCCAGCTACACACAATGGGGTGCAGGAATGTAAGAGAGGAAAAATACCCCTAACCCTGCCAATGAGGAGAGAAAGTTAGGAATTGATTATCAGCTTTACTCTACTCCTGCCCCCTCCAAAAATGTGTCTCGCATCATGCCTGCTGTCATTCTCATCGTAACCAAGCCAAGTACGTGCACTTGAGACCTCGCATCTTCATGAATGTTAGACCCCTTGTCTCTCCCTCTGTTCCCCTTCCTAAGTCTCTCCCCCAGCTCCTGTCTCTCAGATTGTAAGCCCTAGGGGCAGGGACCGTGTCTATTTTATTACTTTGTAAAGTGCCAGGTACACTGCTTGCGCTATATAAATGTTTGTTAATAATAAATAATAATAATAATGTCCTTTCCCCCTGCACACCGCTTATGCAGAACCCCATTTATTATTGGCAGGCACCCGTGTTCACTGCATTTTCCACACTGGCAGCAATGGGAAAGACTCAGTGAACACAGGTCTCTGATTATAGCTAAGAAATATCTTTTTTTAATTTCCAAACATAGACATTTAATTGAAAAATGATTTAAAAGAAACAATTGTGACATTGTTACAGCCAGTACCCCCTTCCCACTTGTCACAAATGGTCACAACTTTGCTACCTCCCCCCTGAACCTTCTTGAATCCAAATTTTTATGAGCAGCCCCATAGAATTGGAGGAAATGGAGTGATAGGGGGAGGAGGGAACTAAGGCAGTGGGAGTGTGGGAGGAAATGGAAGAACTTGGGGGAATGGGAAGATGGACAGGGTTTGGGCTTGGAGGGATGGAGAGGGAGGGTTGGGGGCTAGGAGAAGGGGGACTGAAACACTGGGAGCTAGAAAGGTAACTGGGGTCCCATGAGGGGTGGATGGGGGAGTGGGGCTCCAAGAGGCTGGGAGGGATATGGAGGGGGGAAGGTTCTGTTGCACTATCCTGGAGACTGGGAGATTGGAGTCCTGGGAGCTCGGAGGTATTGATTAGAGTGGTCACTAGGGCTGGGGATCCTGGGAACTGGGAGGAATCAATGGCAAGGGGCACTATAGACTGGGAGAAGTGGGAGCTGGGAAGGATGGATGAGGGGTGACACTAGGGGCTGGGAGAAGCGAGACTGGGGTCCCGGCAGCTGTGAAGGATTGATGGGGTGGGAGACTGGGAGTTGGGTTTTGGGGAAGAATAGATATGGGGCAACAGATGGGGCTGGGAGAAGTAGGACTGAGGATCTGGGAGGGATAGATGGGTGGAGGGACGCTGGGGGTCCTAGGAGCTGGAAGGGATAGATGAAGGGGGACACTAATGGTGGGAAAAGAGGGGTGGGAGGCACTGGGAGAGGATAGGCAAAGTGGGGGTGCTGAGCTCAAGTTGAATGGGGCTGAGAGAGACAGAAGGACAAGGGAACCTGAGGGTGACAGCTGCCCTCCCCATGCCAGGCACAGGGGAATCCCTGCTAGCGAGGGAAGAGGCAGGGAGGACTTCCCTCCTCCCAGCTCCAGCCAGGAGGTACTGTCTCCCAGGGGGCAGCAGAAGAGAGGGGCTGGTGGAGTGCGGTGACATTGCAGGTGGAAGCAGCAAGCATGATCTGCCCCAAGCAGCAGCAGCACTAGCCCAAGGGTGGAGAGGCTAGCACCAGCACTGATCCCCAGCAGAACGAGGCAGCAGCCACTAGCAGAATCTCCTAAGAAGCAGCAGGAACCAGTGGAAGCCACACTCCACTCTCTCCCTAGTTCATAGGTGTGGATCATCAGCAGTGGTAGCACTGGCCATAGAGGGAACACAGGCAGCATCACTAGCACAGAAGGGGGCGGGGAGGGACCAAGGGCAACAGGGGCTGGTGATACAGTTTGCCTACCCCCCAGGGATGTTTGCCCCCACCCCTGGCTCATGGGACCCAGGTGCAGTCACACCTTCTGTCCCTGTTGTAGCTATACACCTCCTGTCCCTGTTGTGCATTTCAGAGGTAGGCAAGTAGAACGTGGGGGGAGCAAAGGCTTCCACACACTAGCCAGTTTTCTCAAGTTGATTTGCAGAGGCTGTCATCAAGTAAATTGCCTCCCAGAAGCTGCTTTGGGAGGCTGTGGTATATGATGTTTTTAAGCCTCCTGAACAGAAGCCTGTGCCCTAACTGCAGATGAAAAGGAAAACAAATCAGATTCCTGTTGCCAGACAGAGATTGTAATGTGTCTAGTTAAATTAAATTAACAACCCTGTGTTGGAATACAGATAAAATAGAAATGGAGCTCCGATTATATTAATACTAGCAAGGAAAATGGTGTAAAAAAAATTGAACTTGTTAGATCTCATTACTGGAACTTGCCCAACAGGGAATAAATTTTCATTTGGAGCCTAATGTATTTTTACTGCACAAGCACTCAGGGGAATTTGTCAGTTTTGATCCACTCAGCTGAATATTCTCTTGCCTGGCTCAACCTTGTATGCTGGAGTGGAGAAAATAGCTTAATCACATTTTGCTACTCGTGTATTTATTTCTTACCTCTTCACCCTTTCCATTTATTCCTGTTCTGTAGCTTCACAGCCTCTGCTACATTAAGTAGATGTTTCCCAAACTCAGTGTTGCTAACACAATACCAGGCTATTCTGCCAAACAGGACTCCCTTGGGTGTGATTTGCATCATGGACAGAGGTGGGAAGCCAGATCTTTACCAATTGGAGTGCCCTACCCAAAGCACAAATGTTGCAGGGACAAATGCGTTGAGGACATATGGGAAGGGAACTGCAGAGAGCAGGTCTGGGACAGGGTGTGTGCTGGGGGCAGCATTCATTCATCAGGGTCATGAGTGGTGTGGCACACATAAATAGGGTGCGGTTGTTTACACTCTGTAAGAGGACTTAGAACAAGGGGACACTGTGAAATTAACTGGCAGCAGCTTTAAAACAGTATTTTTTCACTCAGCACACAATTAACTTGTGGAATTTACAGCCAGAGAAGGTGGTCACGGCAAGCAGTGTAGCTAGTTTTAAAAGTGGGTTGGATAAGTTCTTGCAGAATAAGTCCTTTAATGGCTATTAACCAAGTAGGTTTTGGGAATGTAACCTCTTACTATTGGGGGTTGGAACAACAGGGACTGGATTGCACATTGTGACCTGTTGGGTACTTCTCTCAAGAGAAAAAGATTGGATACTGTCAGAGACAGGATGCTGGGCTTGATGGACCATTGACCTGAGTCTGTATGGCACTGCTTGTGTTCTTATGTGTCACACCATTGTTTAGGGGAGTGAAAAAGGTGATGCAGGCTTTGAAATTACTGCCTTATGCCTGTGTGCACTGTGGAATTCCTTCCCTGAATGCCAACTGGCTTTAAAGACTGGCCAAAGCTGTATTACAGAACCGATGTAGTTGGTCAGAGACCGTGTGTGTCCATCTCAAAGCCATGCCCATACCCTAGAACCAAGGTTTTAGAGGTTAGGTAAAAAGGAAGATGGGATTGGATGATGTTGCCATTCTGCATCTAGGGAGCTGGATTGACCTGGGAATTATTATGTCAGGGTCCCATTAGTACAGTTTGTGAGATTTGAATTGATACTGCCTCATAACTGGTGCAAAATAAGTACTTTCTCTGCAACACTGGAGTGGTCAAATTGGACTACATTTCAGGTTACCACCTCTCTCAGAACACTCACTTGGAGGGGGCAATACAGTGTCAGTAAGTCAGAGGGGTTGCCATACCTCATACCCCTTTAGCTGTAACCCTGCCCCCTTCAGATGGGGTACTCATGACACTGCACAGAGGCAGGTCCATGTTAGAAAGGGTGGGACTCTGTGGCTTGAAAGCTTGCATACTCTCACCAGCGGAAGATTTATTTATTTTAATACATTTCTACCCCGCTCCTGTCTCTTATACACATCTAGATGTGTATAAGAGACAGGTGAAGGATTGATGGGGTGGGAGACTGGGAGTTGGGTTTTGGGGAAGAATAGATATGGGGCAACAGATGGGGCTGGGAGAAGTAGGACTGAGGATCTGGGAGGGATAGATGGGTGGAGGGACGCTGGGGGTCCTAGGAGCTGGAAGGGATAGATGAAGGGGGACACTAATGGTGGGAAAAGAGGGGTGGGAGGCACTGGGAGAGGATAGGCAAAGTGGGGGTGCTGAGCTCAAGTTGAATGGGGCTGAGAGAGACAGAAGGACAAGGGAACCTGAGGGTGACAGCTGCCCTCCCCATGCCAGGCACAGGGGAATCCCTGATAGCGAGGGAAGAGGCAGGGAGGACTTACCTCCTCCCAGCTCCAGCCAGGAGGTACTGTCTCCCAGGGGGCAGCAGAAGAGAGGGGCTGGTGGAGTGCGGTGACATTGCAGGTGGAAGCAGCAAGCATGATCTGCCCCAAGCAGCAGCAGCACTAGCCCAAGGGTGGAGAGGCTAGCACCAGCACTGATCCCCAGCAGAACGAGGCAGCAGCCACTAGCAGAATCTCCTAAGAAGCAGCAGGAACCAGTGGAAGCCACACTCCACTCTCTCCCTAGTTCATAGGTGTGGATCATCAGCAGTGGTAGCACTGGCCATAGAGGGAACACAGGCAGCATCACTAGCACAGAAGGGGGCGGGGAGGGACCAAGGGCAACAGGGGCTGGTGATACAGTTTGCCTACCCCCCAGGGATGTTTGCCCCCACCCCTGGCTCATGGGACCCAGGTGCAGTCACACCTTCTGTCCCTGNTCAACTCCACCGGCCTACCCACTAACCGCCTCCGTCTTGTCAGGATTCAGTCGCAGTTGGTTCGCCCTCATCTAGTCCCCCACAGCTGCCAAACACCGGGTAAGCACCGAGACAGCCGGGCCTGGGTCGGTCGAAAATGAGAGATACAGTTGGTCCAGAAAAAGATATCCTCTACTAGTTACTCATACTTGCAGCTTTTGGTAACATTGACCATGCTCCTGTTGACCTTGACAGCTCTGGACAGGAATGCTTGACTCGTTCTATTCACTGTGAAATCTCTCAGCAAGCTGTTTTTCATGCATATGTCAGACTCTCCACTTGAAGTAACTGCAAAGACTTGACATCTCATGCCAAGGGTTTTCTCAGTGCTATACATTTAAGCTGCCCAGCATTGACTCAGTAGCTTCTATGCAAGCAATACAACTTTGCCTTTTCTGTGTTTTCTAGAAATTACCCAGCAAATGGACACTTCGTTTTTGGAGTGTTCTGTTACAAGTATCAGTAGGTGACCTCCATCCCATTTCCAATATTTTAAAAGGAGGAAAAGACTTCTCATGCCTTCAGCTGGTCTCTCCATTTACTGTTGTGATGCTAGTGCTTATTTTTGGTTTTGTTTTCAGTGCCAGGGTTCAAACCTCCTTAGAAGGCTTAGGGAACCTCCCCCAAAGGCCCATGCCTCTGCCCTGAGCTACCATTGGGCAGGAGGGGATGGTTTAAAAATTATGGAAATAAACAAATAAATTAAATTAATGTCCTACCCCTTAGCGCAGGAAGCATGGAGGAGCGGGAGGTGGGTGAAAGTTCAGAGGGGCAGCCCCTGTTACCACCTGTTCTTTGTCAGCCCTAGCTGACAAAGTTCAGAGGGGCAGGTTAAGTTTTGTGAGGGCTAGAACTGACTCTGCTGCCACATCTGATCAATTGTTCAGTAGCAAAACACTGTCAACTGCTGAACATCTGATGAGTGTCAACTTCTGCACTCTTCCTGCTTATCTATAGCAACCCCAGCCTGCAGGGGGAGACTAGATTGCATCCAGCTGATGGTGCAATCTTGCAGAGTAGCAAGCTAGCTGGGCTGAGCCCTAACCCAAATTAATCCATGCGTAGTGGAACAGCGCAGAGAAAGCTTACCCTGACACTGTCCGTACTGAATCTGCTTTGAACTCGGACCAAATGCGAAGACTCCAGCCTTAATACTAGCTCCAAAGCGTCTAAAAGGAGAGGGAGGGTGGATTCCTTGTGAAGTTAAAATTTCAAGCACTTCCACCCACTCCTTTAACTACCACTGCTGCCATTAACATGGGTAGCATTGATGTCACAAACCATTTTTTGCAGCAGAAAACGATCTTTTTGCCTCAGTCATGATCACATAAGTATTTTGGGAAATTGCAGCTGTGTGGGAAGGTTAGCTTTGAAAAGTGCTACCCTATTGTGCACCGTTTCGGAGACAGGCCCTAGTTATAACCCCTATTGATACGAAAGGTATTAATTTTGTTAATAACATAGCAGATTGGCCTTTTGATGTACTTGTATTTACTATGGAAACAGGGCTTTTCTACCTTGGGTACTGTGAAACTCAATGATTCATGTGACTGCTTGAGGGATGGGGAGAATCAACCACCTGGGATTCTCTTAAGTCTTTCATCTCAGTAATTAGTAAGAAAGTGCACTCAATTTGCATGGTAGTGTGAGTGGTTTGAATTGCAAAGTGAGGCAGGGCAAAGGGACTGTGGGCCAAATGCAGAGTGAAAGGGGAAAATCTGTTGGAGTTTTGAGACAGCAGAGAGTTGATTCCTCTGTTGGGGTCAATAACCAATGAGATTTAAAAAAAAAAAAAAAAAAGTTTTAGCCAGCTACTCTCAACAGTGAGAAGCCTAAATCAGAGAAAAACTTTGTTAAATCCATTTAAATCTCATGATGTGCAAAGCCATTCTCGTTCCCCACAATAAAGAAATTGCCTTACAGTAGTCAGTAATCTTACTGCTTTACGGTTCCTGCATAAGATGCAGTCCTTGCCCTGAGAAGCTTACATAAGAACGTAAGTAGTGCCATACTGAGTCAGACCAATGGTCCATCAAGCCCAGCATCCTGTCCTCCGGAAGTGGCCAATATCGATCGCATGAGAGAAGAACTAACAATCACAATGGCCAGTCCATTCCCCGTTGTTCGCTCCCAGCTCCCGACAGTAAGAAGTTCATCCCATAAGCTACTTGGTTAATAGCCATCAATGGAACTACCCTCCAAGAACTTATCCAGTCCTTTTTTAAACCCAGCTATACTACTGGCCTTGACAACATCCTCTGGCAACAAATTCCATAAGTTAATTATGCATTGAGTGAAAAAATACTTCCTTTTATTTGTTTTAAATCTGCTGGCAGCTAGTTTCATGACGTGTCCTCTAGTTCTAGTACTATTTGAGAGGGTAAATAACCGTTCCCTATCTACTCGTTCCATACCATTCAAGATTTTATAAACCTCTATCATGCCCCCTCTCAGTCTTCTCTAAGCTGAAGAGACCCAGCTTTTTGAGCCTCTCTTTGTACGGAAGCCATTCCATACTCTTTATCATTCTCGTTGCCCTTCTCTGTACCTTTTGTAGTTCGGCTATGTCTTTTTTGAGATGGGGCAACTAGAACGGCACACAATATTTCAGGTGAGGTCGCACCATTGATTTGTATAGAGGCATTATGACATCCTCAGTTTTATTCTCCATTCCTTTGCAAATAATTCGCAACATTCTGTTTGCTTTTTTTACTGCTGCTGCATGCTGGGCTGAGGATTTCAGTGTATTGTCCACAATCACTCCCGGATCCTTTTCCTGAGTGGTAACTCCTAGCTTAGTACCCAGCATTGTGTACTCATAGTTTGGGTTATTTTTCCCTATGTGCATCCCTTTGCACTTGTCCACATTAAATCTCATCTGTCATTTAGATGCCCAGGCACCCAGTCTCGTAAGATCCTGTTGCAGTTCTTCACAGCCTGCTCGTGTTTTAACTACCTTGAATAACTTGGTGTCATCTGCAAATTTGATCACCTCACTCCTAACGCCCTTTTCCAGATCATTAATGAATACATTAAACAGCACCGGTCCCAATACAAATCCCTGGGGCACACCACTTTTTACATCTCTCCATTGTGAAAACTGACCATTTAGTCCTACTCATTGCTTCCTATCCTTTAACCAGTTACGGATCCATAGTAAGACACTACCTCCTATCCCATGAGTTTTTAATTTTCTCAAGAGTTTTTTATGTGGGACCTTATCTACCGAGTCTCCATTGTCCACGTGCTCCACATGCTTATTTACACCCTCAAAGAATTCCAACACATTGGTGAGGCATGACTTACCTTTGCTAAATCCATGTTGACTCTTCCCCATTAAGCCATGTTTATCAACATGCCCAGCGATTCTGTTCTTAATGATAATTTCCACCATTTTGCCCGGCACAGATGTCAATCTTACTGGTCTGTAGTTTCCAGGATCACCTCTGGATTCTTTTTTAAATATCAGGGTTACATTTGCCACTCTCCAGTCCTCTGGTACAGTGGCAGATTTTAGCTATAGATTACAAATTACTAACAGTAGGTCTGCAATTTCATATTTAGTTTGCCAGTTTGCTCTAGAACCTCTACCATTTTAATCGAGTAGCTGTTCTTTAAATTGTGTTTTAATTATTTAAACTTTGTTTTACATATGGATATATGTAAAAGGTTGGGAAAGCCAGGCCTTGTTCTTGCAAGGAGCTGGAATCTTATTTGAAGTATATCTTCTAAAAGTATAAGATACTGGCAGATATCATTGGTATTGGTTTCTCAAATCTCCTGTTCTTTATATATTCCAGTGGTGCAGTTTGAACTATGAGGTACCTTCCCAAGAGCTTATCAACAAGACTAGAGTGTAAAGTTGGGTGTGAAGTCGGTATAGATCAAAGATGGTTTTACTAGTTGTGAGAGATGTTGACCCAAAGTAGAAAAATACAAACCATCTAACTTTCTACCTCCGCTTAACCTTTAAAATGGGCACTTGTCCCATAGGCAGAAAATGCAACAGGGAGCTCTTGGCTTGCATTTTAAAGTTCCCATGAGCATTATGAAACATGAGTAGAAGTCCATTTGTGGACCTCGCAGACACAACCCTTTCATGATGATGGGCAGCTTTGCCTTCATAGCATGACTGAGATAAATTAAACACTGTCATAACCATCTTGCTTTGCAGTTTTGTTCTAGACTTGAATGCAAAATAGGGGAGTGTATATAAGTTGGTCATCTAGGGACCTATTTCGTCCTAATTTAAAAGGGAACGCCCCTTATTTTAAAAAACCACAGCTCCGCAGTGCCCCTCATTTTTTAAATTTTGAAGTGTCCGCCCTAGAGGGCAGGGTGCTGGTGGTGGTTGTACATTTTGATGTACGCCCAGATCTATTCCCCCTAATGTAGCATAGGTCTACATCTCATTTTGCCTTTTGTGGAAATGTTATATTTATTTTCATGGAATATACTGATAAATCTATAACTGTATTATTCAATTTTATCTTTCTATAGATTCTTCAGAAACCAACCCCAGAGCTGAAACATCAGTTGGCTGTCTTGTCAAAACGGGTTGCTAGCGCTGTTACGGAGCTTATCCAAGCAACAGAAGCAATGAAAGGCGAGTCTGACAACTTCAAATACTGCATGTTCCACATCCTGGAGACAGCAAGGGACAAAAAATGCACCGCTGCTCCTGCTGTAAAATCAATGTGAGCTCTTTGAGCTGGTGTGTTTTGTATTTTTTATTTTTAAGAAGATAGACTTCTCCACTAAAACTTTGGGGATGGGAGTAAAATGTTAAAACAAATGTAAGATCTGCTTTATTTATCCCTCAGTACTGTATTCCACCACCCAAAGGGCTCCCCCTGGTGGTCAGCATAAATGACATCACAGTTACTGATGTGGTCGATTCCCCTGTGGCTAATGTAAGTGTAGACTCGCCCCTAGTCTGCAAGGATCTAGCCACCAAAGGAGGCATTCAAGAGTCACTGTTTCATAGTGAGGGACAAAATATTCCATCAAGTTATCAATAGAGTAGCAATGGATAAATAACACTTTTTCCTTAAGATTGCCTGGAAGCTTAACAGTTGCTTCTAATTCCATGGCGAGTTAGTTAATTGCCAAAATGGGCCTTTTTTCTTATTGAGATATTTGTATGCAAAGGGGACCATGGTCATCCTATAACAGAGTTCATGTCCATAATGTCCCCCAAAGGAGGAATTCTGGGACTGTTGAGGTAATTGAATTAGTGAAACATCATGATGTCGTTGAGGGGAGAATAACTGCAAGAATGTGGCCATTTTAGTTCAGTGAAATAATTTCTGTAACCAGCAAACACACACATGTTTTAATCATTCTTATTTGGAGAAAGGTTTCTTAGTAAATCCCAAGTTATGGGGTCAACATATTCTATAAAGCCAGTTTCAGCGTAACTGTGTTATCATAGAGAGCCAGCGTAACTTAGTGGGTTAAGTATGGGATTTGGACCTGAGAGACAAGTAGCATCTTTAGACATAACAAAGATCAGGTGTCAAAACCTCTAAGCACGTGTTTGGCCATTGTGTGTAAGCACCATAACAATCCCAACACCAGTCTGGCCACCCGTTGAACACACAATGTGAACACCAAGGCATCACAAGGACAATTTGCGTGTTTTGCCTGAACATGTGGCCAACATTGTGTCTAATTTGCCCCAAGGAATGGGCAGTGTGTCTGAACAGCACCACATGGTGAACACAGGGCCAAACCAGTGTTTATATCAAGGTCAAAACACATTCAGACACCCATTGACATAATGTCTAAAGACACCCAAGAGTTCAAATCATATCTTCCGATATCCATGCGTTCACTGCGTGGCCTTGGGCAAGTCACTATCTCATTCCCTGTTACCCATCTGTAAAATGGGAATAGTAATGACCTCACTCTCAGGACAGTTATGAGGGAGAACTAGATAAGGACTCTACAGTGCTCTGAACACTGAAAGTGGTGTATAAATGAGAAATAGTAAATATAATTATGATTACATTTGCATTGTGTTCAGAGTTAATGTTTCTGTGAGGCTGTTTCAAATAAGTCCCATAACATTGCAGGAGATTAATCTTATCTCTGCAGGCATCAAAGAAATACATTCATACCTTTCTCTCTCCAAAGAATGCTGAAGCCACACCTGGGACAAATTTGTATGCTATTTACAACTTTTACAACTTGTTGGTTACTAATAGGGGGGTAGCAATTCCTACTTCTCTACCTAATATGGGCTGGGGCCATATTACTCAAGCCACGCTACATACTACATCACAAGTCTTAGACAATGGTCTGTCAGTTTGGGACATGGAAGCTGCACTACTATATAGTACCAAGAATTATTTAAGAATGGTTGGAAACTAGCTTGGTTCAGCACGTATTATAGTGGATGTTCTCTTTAAATCCAGAGTTTAGAAAGGTTTTGTTTCCTTAAGTTATTAATGAAACTACTTTCACAATAGATTATTATTGCTAAATGCTCCTTCCACTCTGACATCACTTTGAAGTTGGTGGCTTAAATTATAGTGTGCTATGTTGTTATGGTATTAGAATGAGTGTTCTGTGTTGTACACACTGTGCGTTTGATACTCGGGGTGCAATCTTGTGGCTGCTTAAAGCACTCAGCTCCAACATAAGTCCTATTGAAATTAATAGGATTCAAGCAAACACCAAGATCTAGCACTGTTAGGGAACAGCTGTTAGTCTTCTGTGGCTGATATTGCCAATGGAGTTGTTATTTTCCCCTTTCTACTAATTTCAGGCACAGAGTGGGTGGATCCAGAGGACCCAACAGTCATTGCTGAGACAGAGTTGCTGGGGGCTGCAGCTTCAATTGAGGCTGCAGCAAAGAAGCTGGAGCAGCTGAAACCTAGAGCCAAGCCCAGGGTGAGTGTCCCTTGTCAAACTGATCAGAAATGCAAATAATGGCCACTATTTTTCATTATAATGACTGAACAATTGAGCCTGATATCATTCAGCAGGTGTCAATGGAAACAGTGTCTTAGGGAACCTGGAGTAAAGAGACAGAGTAACTGAGAAACTGGATGGGCACAGGCAGTGGCTTTGATGGAATTGGAATTAGACATGTGAGACAGGAAGGAAAGATTATTTTTAAGCTACATTTTTAAGTTACAGAAGATTTTTATTTTTTTTAAATTCTGTCAGCGGTCTGTTTCCAAAAATATATTTGGTTTGAAAGGTAACTCCTACTTTCCAATTTAAAAGATTTCTGAGCCCACAAACTCAGATATGGGTTGGGATGGGAGATACAAGGTTGTGGGGAAATACTTATGGTAGAGAAGAACTCTGGAACAATGTATTTTCTGCAAGATGAAGAGACATTGTTACTCCCCGTCCCCATAGCAAAACTCTTCCTTAAAATCTACACTGATACTTTTGTACCTTCTAAATTATAAGAGAGGAAAGTAGAAACAAGGCTCTGGTATTGTGTGTCATATTTTTAGATGCATCCAAATCACCCATAAAAGTATTTTTAGTCAACACTAGGTAACTGTTGTGGGGTAAGAGAGGAAGAGAGTAGATGCCAGGAAGGGGAATCCATTGCATTTGCTATAGCTTGAGTAGTGAATATACACACATCGTTCAGGGGTATGCAGGACATCAGCTGGGAGAAGGTGGATTTTTAATGATGTACCATGCATTTTCTAGTGAAGCTTCACTATAAAAACACCAGATTTTTTTATATATTTTTTTTTTTCCAATTTTCCTGGAACCAGCCCAGTTCAGATCACATTCTCAATAATTTCATGGATACAGCCATTCAGTTCTAAAAAAGCAAGTGTGAAATGTCTCTACTAAAGCATGTTCTGAAGGTCATTCATTGCTAAACCACTGTCTTTGGGTGTGAGGTTTCATTTTCTGTTGTTTAGAAACATAAGAGACAGCCCTGTGAGATTCCATTAAGTGATTTAAGAGGACATGTAATCTTTGAGGATTTCTCTTTTCCAGCAGTGAGCGTTAAATAAGCCTACAAAAGAGCAATGCTTCTTTGTCCTGTGTTTTTGTATGCTCACTTTCTGCAAAGAAAAGATGGACTCTTTAATGAATGACGTTCTGTAGAGCCAAGGTTGCAAGCTTAGTGTGAGGTGTCCTTTCGACCATTTACCTTTTCTACATGCTACATAATAGCATCTCTGAGTTGCCTAGGTACTAAGCCCAGAACCAGCTCTCCTGCTAATGTCTCAGCCACTCAAGTGGTCATTGTCTTTGTGAAATGAAAATGAATCCTGCACCTGCCCTCATTGAACATTACCACTGGAGTACCCAGTCTGAATGTACCTGTGGGTCTCTTTTTATTCCATTGTGTGGGAGACACCTCTGAAACCTGTCAGTTCTCCATGTAGAATAAAAGTTTCCCCCAGCCCTTCTGAATCGATTTCTGTTGATAAATAATACTGAATACTATGCAGGGGACAGGTACTAGGGTGGCTGGAGAAGAAATTTCAAGCCTCTATTTTTCCGCATAAGGATATTGCATGGGCAGCTGCACTGTGAGCTCCTAAACAGTGTGCAAGGTTTGGGCATCATTGAACATAGTCGGTATCAAGGTGAGTGCAAGAACAAGACATGTCAGGCACATTCAAGAGTGACCATCAGGCTTATTCAGGAATGAGCAGGGCTGGAACTCAGTCTCTGGTCAGTAACAGAATCTCAAGCATTGGATCACCCAGCCTCCTGTCTTTGAGCAGATCTGTATACCCTGGAGTGGCCTTTTGGAAGCCAGAGGGGGTGTGGTCTAGCTGGAGCAAAGGGCCTATAAGACTGATTCCAGGCCACAGTCAAGGCATGGCAGTGGTGCTGTGGAGCTAGCTGCTGCCTTAAGGTCCCAGAGATGCCAGTTCAAGCCCAGCCCTGGATGTAGCACCTCACTCATGTGTTCCAGCTTTGATTAGGAAACAGTGCCTTTGATGAGGAGAACCTTTCACCTTTTTGTCCCGGTGGCTTGTTCTTGGAACCAAACAAACAAAAGGGATTCTGGACTCCACTTGTCTTCGTATATGTATGGTGATCCCAGTCAACATGTATCTATGCCACCAAGTGGAGCTATAGTAGTATTTATCATTTTCATTTGTAACAGTTGTCCATACGTCCACTGTGGCCTGTAGCTAACCAGGGGCTAGCAGGCTCCAGAAGAGATTTCCATGAAATCTTGCCATAGACTGCTAGGAAATAATCTGCCTGAAGGCAAAGTTTCTAACAATATCAAAGTCATCATGCTTTTAGGAATAAGGGCTTGTATTTCTTCCAAAACTTGTGTGTGTGTGTGTGTGTGTGTGTGTGTGTGTGTGTGTGTGTGTGTGTGTGTGTGTGTGTGTGTACGCGTCCGTGCGCGAGCATTTTTCTTCTTACTGATTGGATCATTGCTATTGCCACTCTGAGACCCACTTTATTAATATAATCTAAATCTCAAACCACTGAATTTGGCTAATGTACAAAAGGGTACTTTCCCTTTGGTTCTGTTTTGATACAACCTTTATTTTGACCAGTTTCTTAATTGTGCTGTTCTTCCATCCCCCATCACCATCCAAAAGGGAGGCTGGAGGAGGGGAAGAAAGCTCAGCCCTGCTGTTATGGTTTTGCACACCCGCCCATCTCCTAATTTTTTAATTTGTCTAAAACAAAGGAGTTTGACACTAGTGTCGACAGACATTTGAACGAGGCTGCCCCTAAACTGTAACACACAGTGCGTTAGTGCAGCTTTATTGGCTGCCTCAGTCTGGGTGTGCAAAGGCAATTAGTCCCAATTTGCTACGCATTCCTGTTGTAAATGCAGGACAGGCAGGTAGCACGTACTGAGGCACCACCTTGCATTTGATCTACCTTCTCGTTTGTTAAACACCTAAATCCTTTTGGCCAATATACCTGCTGCACCACTGTAATGTGATACACTGATAATACTTGCTGCCACACTCCCAGGGCTGTGGCCCTCCTTTCTGGCTGCAGGCTTGCCCCTATCCATTGTCGTCTCTTGTTGCTGGAGAAACCCATTTTTCTGCATCTGTCATGCAGAAGTTTCACTCATCCTCCGCAAGAGCTGAGGAGGCTGGAGGAGAGTGCAGCACTTTCTTTCCTTGGCCTCTCCAGCTGCATCAGCACTTACCCATACTCTTCCTGGGCTCGCTGCTGCAGAAGAAACAACCCCAAAGTCAGGGGGAAGAGGGGAGCAGACCATAATAGCTCATGATCAGACAGGGATCATCTTGCTTTCAAACGGGTCTAAACAGAACTGCTATCATGTCCACAATGGCTGACAACTTCCTGTTGATTTCATTTATGTTGGCCTTCAGGATGGGAGTTAACCCTTATTATTACAGAGGCCACACCTGGTGTCCTACTTCATAGCTTGCCTCTTTCCCCGGAGACCTAGTAAGCGGGAGATGAAGTTACTGTTTGGTTCCTATCAGAACAGAAGCAAAGAGAGGTAGTTATTCAGCAGGGATTCTTCCAAATTAGCTTCCACAGAGCAGTCTACCTCATAGCAACATAGCCTTAATTTGGATGAGGGGAACTGAATGGGGAAGTCACTTAGCTCAGTAGGCTTAATAATTCTAATTGTTGTTGTATTTATATAGCATCAGCAATGTACCTGGTGCTTTCCAATCATCAGTATAGACAGGTCCCTGCCCCAGTGGGCTTACAATCTGCAGAACTGTGGTGTGGGCTCCCACTCAACATACCTGTGTGTTGGGACCCCCAAAGCAATTCATCACAGGCTCTCCAGTGGCCGGGACCTCCACATTTGAAGCCTTGTCAGCCCCCAGCTTATGCCAGAGCTTCTCTCATGCTGTCATTTCAAGTTTATTTGTGAATCCCATGTACTTTGGGGGTCCCAGCAGGTCCGCACATACCTGATTTCAGCCATGCTCCTAACGCATAAGTCTGAAAATAGTTCATTCAGGGTTTTTTTTATTCTATAAATGTACATTTTTTCTGGACAAGTCAGAGCACCAAATTCAAGCCGACCTTCTTCTGGCTTTCAGAGTTGTTGCTTTCAGAAGTAAGAATGACTTAGGCCGCTTCCCCTCCCCCGGACCTGTTTGAGCAGCTGCAAAAGTTCCCTTAGACTGCCAGCATGTGTGATGCTCTGCTAGGTGTTGCCCCGTCTTTTGACCTGGTGTTTCAAAGTACTTTAAGGAAATCTCTCCTAAGCATCTCTTGCAAATCCTCTTCATTCTTCAGGTTGCACAAGCCCTTTTGCCATTTCAAGTGTAGTCTTAATGGCAAAGAACCCTATTTGATTTGCTGAGCTGCGAGAGGTTTGTTATCTATGACAAAGGGTCAGCCATAATGGCAATGCTTCCTTTGTAACAGATAATTATGGGTTCACGTGAAGTGTTTCATGGGAAAGGAAATACACTTTGCATTGGGGCCTCATGTTGGCTGTTCCAATATAACATGATCCTTAATTTATATAGATGCCATGGTAGGAAATAAAAACTTGTTGCTCAGAATGGGTTTTTTTGTTGGTTTGTTATTTTATTTTATTTTATTTTATTTTAATGAATCTGTCTCTAGAGTTTATTAAAGAAAAATTACTTCATTGACTGGTTCTGGGAAAAACTGATAGAAGAAAAATACAGCAGTGGAATCAGCAGCAGAGAACGTTCCTGGATTTATAATGCTTCTAGTGATGTGCTCTTGTTGCCTACTTGCAGGCTTCTGCCCTCAAAGATGGGGAGAAGGATTTGCGTCTTGTAGCATGTCGATTAACAGTGTCCTGCTGTTGAGCCTTCAGCAGTTTGTCCGTTTTTTTCAAGATGAATCAAACTTGGATGCCTTTCCTTGCAGGGCTCTGTGTGATATGTTTGATATATTAGGTTGTTATTTAATCCAACTATATATCAAACATATTCCTACAGTGTCCTGCCCTGTCTCCGGGGGTTTATAAAAGTAGTATAAGGCAATCTGTAAGAGCACTCTAAATCACAAGCAGGATTACAGAGGTTTAGAAGATGTATCCTGCAGATTTTCCATTCTAATCTGATTAAAAGTATTACATATGCAGTGAAGTGTTGCTACTCATTCGTATCTTGAGATGTAAAGGGCTTGGATAATCATCAGCTGCCATGAAGTACTGAAATTGTTAGGAATGGCTTACTGTGTTGGATGCAGCTCCCTGCCCTGTCATTGCCTTACTACTGTGTCTTGAATAAATAGAATTTTAGAGGTACTGCATATGGGCCATGGCTAGTGTTTTCTAACATTAATCGTACACTAATATTTGGCAATGAGTCTTGAGGTTCATTCATGCTATATTACTTACCAAATTTCATTCACTTCCCTTAGAAAAGTGGTTAAAATCAAGAAAGGTCAAATGGTGCATGTGTAATTATTTTAATAAGAGAGTATTATTTTCAGATAAGTGTTCTGTGGGATAACACTTTATCCAACAACACTGTATGCTTACTCCCATAATCTTTCTTTAGCTTTTATGGCCTAACTTTGCATACATTGCATATATGATGGATAACATTACCATTCAAGCTTTTCAAGATATACTTAGGTCAGATTGATTAAAGCATTGTTTTTCCTTTTGTTTCTAACTTATCTCATGAGCATGGTTTCTAAAGCAACATAAATTGCCTGTCAGTTCAAGCGACTTAAAAAGGATGTTTTCATATTTCATGTAAAACCTGGTTTAAAGTTCACATAGTTTAAGAATGGCCATGATTTGGGAGGAATACTGAGTTGCGTGAACTGAAAACAATTTTTGACACGCTTCTCAGCAACTTAAATGGGTGACATGCTGGCAATCAGTGTGGGCTGAGTTACTTCATGCAGCATACTCTTTAATTGTTACCGGAATACTATGCTGTCACGTGCTCTCGTGCATGCCTGCTAAGTTCAAGATACTGAACCGTTTTTCTGTATGCCAAACAGACATCTTCCATTACGATTGTACAGGCCAATGTGTAAGGCTGTGGCCTGAGGTAGGTTCAAGTGATCAGTAAAGCCACGCACAAACGTTTGAGTGCTAGACATGATGCTTCATGCTGTGTGCAGACTTCTAATTAACGTACGAGATGAAAAAAGAGCAACCCTTTCATCTTTGCAGAAATCATAGACCACTTTTGTTGCTTGGATAGGAAAATGTTACTTGATGAACAACTGCTAAAAGTCCATCTATAGAAGTGACTCGTTAACAGAGAAATCCCTTATTATGACCAGGGACCTGTGTTAGCTACATCTTTCCCTTTTATTTATTTATTTATTCAATTATTTGTATCCCGCTCCCTCCAGCCCTATGGCAACTCGGGGCGGCTCACAAGATATTTTAAACAATATATTAAAAAAAATACAGAAAAGGGATTACTAAAACAATAAACACAGCAACAAAGAGGTAAAACGACTAGTAACACCCCCCCTTATCCCCCCCCCCAAAAGGCCAAAATGAACAGCCAAGTCTTACAGGCTCG
>QEPC01007102.1:733030-762577 GCA_003113815.1 Sphenodon punctatus
GTGTAGAAGAAAACTCTCATACTCACAAGCTGCTGGTGAAAATCTGTCAGAGTTCTTTAATGATCTCAAAGCGCTAAGAGAGAGAGAGTAATGAACCTATGCAAAGATTCAAAACTGGTCTCTCGAGCAGAAATTACATAGGTATTTTATAGATACCAGTTCAAGCAGATAAATACAGGTTGTCAATCAAAATAACGTCATACAGAGTGAAAGGCTACAATAATTGTTTACATAGTCAGCAAGGATGTTCTCAAAACAATATGGCTGATCTAGCAAGTCTAAACAATTCAATTAGTTTATGCAGCTGCAAGGTTATCTATCTCTTATCTACTTGTAAAAAGGAACAGTGTGAAACTGTTCTCAACCTTGCTCTGAGACACAAAGCCCAGAACAGGAATGTTTATATCTTGTGAGCAGGCCAAAGCTCATTTCTGTAAAGAATGGTTCTTTACCCAGCATACCTCTGTCTTCCATTTTACTCTGGTTAATGGTAGCTTAATCTCCATAAGATCCATCAATAAAAATTCCTCCACAGATCTCAGGGAGGCTTACGTGCACGTTCCAGTTTGGGATTCTCACAAGAAATGGCTCAGATTTGCCTACAACGGAGAGCACTGGCAGTTCAGAGCACTGCCCTTCGGCCTGTCCTCGGCCCCCAGGACATTCACAAAGATCTTAGCCCCACTGGTAGCCATCCTCCATAGCAAGGGGACCCACATATATGCGTACCTCGATGACCTTCTGATCAGGGACAGCTCCCCCAGCAGAGTGGAGGAACACCTGAACAGAACCATCTGCTATTTGGAGAAGCACGGGTTCCTTATAAACAGAGAGAAGAGTCATCTTGTTCCAACCCAGAGATTGGACCATCTGGGTATCCTAATAGATACCTCCTCAGATCACGCATTCGTTCCCCCCCGAGAGGCGGGAAAAGATACAGAGACTAATCCGACTTCTCAAACTTCGCAACCGCATGAGGCTCAAGCTCCTAGCGAGGCTGTTGGGGCTGCTTATATCCTGCATAAAACAAGTGACATGGGGCCGCTTCAACCTATGTCCCTTGCAGAGGCAGCTAAGGGGTTTCCAGAGAGAGCTCACACTTGGGCTCAATCCGTGGGTTCCCATCCCACAGGACTTAAGACTCAATGTCCTGGTGGTTAAGACCAGAAACCTTTCGCGAGGGGGTGCCTCTCACAGAACCAACAAGGTCAGTCTTAACTATGGATGCCAGCCTACTGGACTGGGGAGGGCACTCAGGTCCTCACACAGCACAGGGACTCTGGTCAAGGAGAGATGCGACGGAAAGGATCAATTTCCTCGAGCTGAAAGCCATCCGGCTCGCAGCCCAACAACTCTACCCAACATTTACCTCTCGACACCTCCTGGTGTACATGGACAATGTGACAGCAAACGCCTATGTCAATCACCAGGGGGGATCGAGGGAGTTGCATCAGGAGACAGCCAGACTGTTTGCATGGGTCCAATCGCACCTAGCATCCATGAAGGCACTTCACATCAGAGGTCAAGACAACACACAGGCCGACTGGCTGAGCCGTCAGACCCTCGATCTGCACGAGTGGTCTCTGGACAGAGGCATCTTACAACAGCTAGTAGCTTGAGTAGGTCTACCTCTGATGGATCTGTTAGCCACCAAGGAGAACTCTCAAGTCCCCCGCTTCATGTCACGATCTCGGTGCAGAGAGGTGGAAGGAACCGATGCACTGAACTGCCCTTGGCCCAGGGGACTCCTATACGCCTTTCCTCCCATTCCATTAATTCAGAAGACGATATCCAAGGTAATCAGGGAGAAAACGCACCTCCTCTTGATAACTCCATGTTGGCCAAGGAGGCCATGGTTCTTGGAGCTGATCGAGCGCAGCCAGGCCCAATACCGCAGGCTGCCTCTCATCCCAGCTCTGCTCATCCAGGGTCCGGTATGCTGCGCAGAAACACAGACTCTAAATCTGACAGCCTGGAACTTGAGCGCTCAGCACTAAGGGCGAGAGGCTACTCAGAGGCAGTGCTGAACACGATCCAGCTATCCAGAAGAGCCGCCACCAGGAGAAGCTACAGAGCTACCTGGAAGACATTCGCATCGTGGTCACTACAACAAAACCAGGATCCGACCAGAGCAGGAGTGGCTCAGGTCCTTGAGTTCCTACAACATGGCCTAGATAAGGGGCTCAGGGCTAATACCCTGGCCAGACAGGCAGCGGCCATAGATTCAGTTCTTAGGGCAGTCTCTAACAGAATAGTTTCCACCCACAGGAACGTTAGGAGATTCCTCCGAGCAACCAGAAACTTAGCTCCTCCTGTAGTGCATAGGGTTCACTCCTGGGACCTCAATTTAGTACTGGAGGCCCTGACCAAGCCCCCTTTTGAGCCTTTGAAACATGTATCTTTGTGCTTTATGACTTTAAAAGTGATTTTTCTCATAGCAGTCACATCAGCGAGACGTGTCTCGGAGCTTGGGGCCCTGTCCATGGAGGACAACTTTTGTATCTTCCAGAAGGAATCAGTGATCCTGAGGTTGGATGAGGCTTTTCTTCCAAAGGTCAATTCCTTTTTTCATAGGGTTCAGGAGGTCATTTTGCCCTCGTTCTGCCCCAGACCGGTACATCCAAGGGAGAAATTCTGGCATACGCTGGATGTCCGGAGGGCGCTTAAGGTTTACCTAGCTAGGACTAGGGGGTTCAGGCAGTCCACAGCCTTGTTCGTGAACATCAGACCGGGTCATCAGGGCCATAAGGCTTCAAAAACATTAATCTCCAAATGGGTGAAGCAGGGAATTGTAGAAGCATATAAAGCAAGGGGTAGAGTTCCTCCCCTTCAGATTTGGTCACATTCGGTGCACAGCACTGCCACTTCATACGGCTTTAAGGCGAGGGCCTCGTACGAGGAAATTTGCAGGGCAGCCATTTGAGCTTCTATACACACCTTTGTCAAACATTATAAGATTAATACCTTGCAATCAGCAGACGCTGCCTTTGGCAGAAGGGTGCTGCAGGCGGTACTGGACACCCCCAGTGCTGCTTGCTCCCACCCTTGGTTTTGGTCACATTGCTTGGGTACGTCCCAGCAGGAGGAGGATGCAGAGCTATGAGGAGAAAGGAGAATTGGTAACTTACCTTTGGTGAATTCCTTTCTCTCCTATGCTCTGCATACTCCTCCGACCCTCACTGCCAAGCAGCATAGAGAGTAACAGGGGGTGTGGGACCAGTTTTTCTTCTCAGATGCTTAGTTTAGAGATGTCGTACAAGTTCAGAGACAGTTGGCAGTTATCGGGGTTTTTTCACCCTGTTAGGTTTTAAGGGGAAAGGATACCCGTTTTTCATAACCATTAATACTAGTTTATTTCCGGAGAGAAAGATCGGATTTGTTCAGCTTGCAAACGAACTGGCTGGGAAGCCGGGTAGTCCCGTGACGCAGGCGCAGTGAAGAAAAAAGTTCATCTGACTCCTGGCGGTCAACGGTGGAACTACCCCAGCAGGAGGAGTATGCAGAGCATATGAGAAAAAGGAATTCACCAAAGGTAGGTTACCAATTCTCCTTTCACCATGGGCCGTGGTTCAGCAGTCCCCACGGCCAGGGGCGAAGGGGGGGACGTCTGTTGGCTCCCCCCTTCACCCCCGGCCGTGGTCCGAACCACCCCATGGCCCGTGGTGAAAGCGCCCAGCCGTAACGTCTGAAATCACCCTAAGTTTGGAAAATTTCCAAAATGGTAAGGGGGCAAGGTGTCTGTACAAAGGCACAAGGGAGTGGTGGGGGACCTCAAATACTGCAGACAAAGAGAAGGGTGAATATGGCCTGGAAAAATGTGAAGCACTACCATAATTTGTGGCAATCCTCTCTTCTAACCTGTAGACCTATATGAAGGTTTGTCCCCTCCATACGCTTTTGCCCTGAGGCGCAGTTCATCTTCTACTCCTTCCCCAAGGGATACTTCCAGTTTCCTCAACTGGAGAAAACAAACTATGCCCTTGACTACTGCATATGCTCAGTGGTGACCTAGAACACCAGCCCAGCCAGGATAGATACCTTTCACTGAATAGATGTTTGCTTGCTTACTGAAGACTTATTTTCCATAAAAGATACTCTTTAACTACATGGTTTCATGCTTCTGTTACTAAATCTGTTTATCTTCCCACTAGGCTGCAGGCAATGCTGTCAAACTAGCATCTGATAACCTCGTCAGGGCAGCACAAAAAGCAGCATTTGGTAAAGCTGAGGATGATGATGTGGTGGTCAAAACTAAGTTTGTGGGAGGCATTGCTCAGGTTGGTGCCAACGCTGATAGTCAAGTAATGCTCAACCAAATGGTGGGTCTTGTATTTGCAGATATTTTGCATATCCGCTCGTTCAGCTGTCTGGTTACCTCATTTCAGCTTCTGCACAATAGCACTAGTAGTAAAGGAATAACCAAATATCTGAAACGAATATCCAACAAAGTAGGAACCAAATAGTGATGGTTATTTTTTTTAAGATATGGTTCAAATCTGGCAAATTCGATGAATCGGATTTGTTGTGGATATCGTTGTAATTCTATAGTCAAGTGGCAGGAAGAGCTTTGCCCCATAATTACCTTTCCATGTAACAAAGTGCCAACTGAACTCTCAGTGGAGTGAAATAGTACTGGGGATTGCTGGTACAGCAAAACAGGTTGTAGCATGGGCTAAAGGGAATTGACAAAATCCATTTTTTGTACCCCTTGAAACTGCTTTGTACCCCTTGAAATCCCAAGGCGAAGAGCATGTTGAGCTCTGGGAAGTACAAAGAATTGCATCTGCTGAATCTGCATGGCAAATTAAAATAATCCTATTCATAAGAGCAGTCCCCTGACATATTACAGAGCATAGAGCACTGCATGAGACTTCAGTACATTTAACTTGCTGCTAGCGTGTGCCAGTGGACGAAGAGCATGTGTGCAGTACGTTTTTCCACGTGGCCTTTTGCAGAGCTTGTGTGGTCGCTGGAAAGATGCCAGAGGCACTCTTCAGAAATGTCCACAGACCACACACGCATTCATTTTGTATTGTTTTCAACTTAAGCGCTTACTCTCTCTTCTAGATCATTGCAGCTCAGGAGGAGATGCTGAAGAAGGAAAGAGAACTGGAAGAGGCAAGGAAGAAGCTGGCTCAGATCCGCCAGCAGCAATATAAATTTCTACCCACAGAACTGAGAGAAGATGAGGGTTAAGTTGCTGAGATTTTTAAAAAAATAAAAAAAACAAGCTAAAGGGGGACAGTACAAAGAAC
The DNA here is from genome assembly GCA_003113815.1 of Sphenodon punctatus. Taxonomy (NCBI): domain Eukaryota; kingdom Metazoa; phylum Chordata; class Lepidosauria; order Sphenodontia; family Sphenodontidae; genus Sphenodon; species Sphenodon punctatus. The sequence goes on from QEPC01007102.1 coordinate 738,286, forward strand.
TGATCAGACATGCCAAGCACTTATCTAAAGAAAAAAGTATACTGCCTGTAATAGCCTCGGGTGTGCAGAAGGGCAATCAATGTTTGTTCTTCCTCATCTCGTCAGCTAAGGTGCGTAGTGATCATCAACAAGGTGGTACAGTGTTAAGCTCACCATTCCTGTTCCTTCTTTCCTTCCTTCCCTGACTTGTTGTATCTCAGGAGAGAATGCCTCAGTTTTTACAAAGGTTATAAAATCAGTATTATGTCATTACCTGAAGCTTGATCTATTTATTGTTCTTTGACCCTGTTATAAGATTTAGTGGGAATGGTGAGAGAAATCAGTGTCTCAAATACCTATCGGTGCAGAGCTGGTGGTTCAGTTTTTTTCCTTCCATGATCAAGACCAAGGTGGACATGTGTTCGGGGGGCAAGGGAGAAGTCTTGTGAACGTGGCCTTTCCAAGGGGGTGTGCTGTGTTGCACTGCTCCCCTTCAGTGTTATAGGGCCAGTTCACTCTTAAGATTGGAGGAGGTTTTTTGGTACTTGTTTGCACTAGTTACACTAGTTCTTATAAATTTTCAGTCAGCTTCTTCTTGTACAGCATCTACTCTACAAAGATGAAACAAACCAGGAATGGAAATCCTGTCCAGGCATCAATAATAGGACACTTATGAAAAAAAATGCTTTTTCAATTATATACCACTCACTCTGCGGCTACTTTGATAGTAGGAAACGTAAATTCTCAGTATTAGACTGAATAGCTTTTTGTTTTTGTTTTTAATTAAATGCCTAGTTTATACTGTGGAATTTCTGCTAAAATGCATCCTAATCTGAAATAGAGAAGTTTAGTACTACAGAAAGGCAGTTAGAACTCTTGCTGTTCTCATAAAGATCCTTTTTCTACAAGGTTGTTTTTTTCTTTCAGATCTCAGTTTTTTGGAAAAAACTAGTAGCTTCTTGCTTCTGTGAAGGAGTGTCTGAGAGTCTGAAGTATGAACACTAAGTACATATTGTCATAGTAGATCAAAGTGCTCTCTTGAATGGCATTACAGAGAGAGGATAGCAGGGAACTATACATAGGTCAAGGGCTGCCAAAAGTCCTGTTGTGTTCTTATGTGGCAGAAATCCACAGTATAGGCTCTGACTATAGTAGCATGACTATAGGCTCTGACTATAGTAGCATGAAGCTTTTCACAAGATGGTTGCAGTCCGTGGTACAATTCACACTGTGTATAATTTAAAATGCAGAAATGATAACTAGCCCTAGTTAGGTTTTTGCCTAGCTGCACAAGCAAGGTCACTTTTTAACCCCGATTTCCCAACATGCTCCCACTGCTGCAGAGACCTGCCAAACAAATATGGGGAAGTCTTTTGGGGACAGAGTCCCATTCCTACCAATGACTTTAGACACACACACACACACACACACCAAATTGTCATTGTTGCGGAAGTACTGTATCCATGTAGACTGAAGTGTTAGGTTCTCATGTTAGGTATTGCTAATTCATATTTAAAATTTCTTGCATGCAGTATACATATTGGAAGTTTTGTCAGACACTAGTATAAATATATATTGAAATTTTAATTAAAAATAAATGTTAAAATGTACATACGTTTTTAGAGTGTCTGTCTCTTCTCTGATGCTGAAATATTTCAGACTCAGTAGAATTGTGGATTCTCAACAAATGCTTAAAGGGATTGGCAAATGCTAATTAGAAACACTTTGAACTGCCAGAAAAAGACTTTTATCCAAAATTTGCTTGGGCCCTGTTTGTGTTAAACCAGTTTAAATGAGCTTCCAGAAGCTCCTCCTTCACCACCAAAGACCGAGAACCCATTCTGGCTGACAACATATCTTAGCTACAATTGTCACCAGAACTGTTTCAATGAGCAAGTCACACAAATTATTCTGTTTTAGAAATTTGGGAAATCAGCTTTGTTTTAAGGTTACAAAAAATATGGAAGGTTGACACAAAATTTATTATTTTTCTAGGCCTCATTAAGCATGGTCTTAACAGCAGAAAAACCTGAATGTTTTATTTTGTGGGTCAGTGTTCTAGATAATAGTTCACTGTGTGTAGCTGAATATCCTCGTATCTCCTTCTTTGAGCGATTTGAAGCCTTATGAATTATTGTTGCGATATCCACTGCTTTTATTTTGGCTTTTAAGAACTTTAACTCGCAACGGGTAATTTCAAGTACACTTAAAGAGAGGATCCTCTCTCCTTCATATCATACAAGAGCTTCATTATGGCCACTGCAATTCTGTAACACAACTTTGTAAAGACTGGAAAAGGTATTTTCCTGTTACACAAAAGTGAATCAAAATTAATAGTAAAATAGAAATCCACACAGAGCTTCTAATTCAGTAGTAATAATTAATTTTATTTCTGTAGTGCCCTCCTGCCAAATGGTGATAGGAGTTCTTTACAACATATGATAAAGCAACATAAAATCCATTTAAAATAGAAATCCATTTTAAAACAATTTAAAAGGAGAAGGTAAAGAGGGAGGGGGAAATGCATTAAGAGGGAACCAGCAGTGGATTCTAAAAACATCTGGAGAACAAATAAGTCTTCGTCACCTTTAAAGGTGCTTTTTACCTAAAGGTTTCTCAAGCCATGGAAGGAAGTTTTAATGTTCCAGTGATCCTCTAATTAAATTTGCTGAGGTGATCAATTTTTAGCATTGTACATGATTATTGATCATGATTATTTTTCAAACACTCCATCTCCTCCAAAACTCTTTTGAGTTTGTTGTCCTAATCATTTTTGTTTCCCTTGTTGTGGCTAACAGAAGAACAGCAGTTAGGACTTTCAGCTGAATCAGTCCCATTGTTTGGAGACCTGGAGCAAGTCATGGAAGCTTCAACAGAACCTATAGGCCTATTCCTTTCTTGGTTAATTACTTCATGATTGAGATCAGTGTCTTGCTCATCTTCATAAGATGTACAACTCCATGTTTTTATGTTAAAATTGGTTGCATTTAAAAGCAAAAGGGCCTTCAAGTTCCAGTGTGGCTTTACACAGAAAATAAATTGGAGCAGGAGGGAATGTCCCCAAGGTTTTCTTTTATTTAGTTGCAAGAGTCAGTTAAGAGTTTTATAAACCAAAGCCTTGAATTCCACCTTTTGTTCCTTTTCCTTTGGGATGTCCTAAGTTCTCTGCTTGAAAGAATCTCTAGAAGTAGAGTCATGCACAGTCATTTAAATTTAAATCCTAGCAAGTGAGCAGATTGTGAAGCCTTAAAGTTTTTTTTATTAGTCTCCCAAACATGCTGATGACCAGGGCAAGATGGAACATGCTGTGCTATCATTTGTGTGTGCCCTTGCTTAATTCCATTGGACCCACCATGAAGATGAAATTTTCTTATTTACCATCCATGGAGCTTTCTGTGCCTTATGTATAGTGAAGACTTCTACTCTCCTCCCACTATGCTGTGCACTTGACAGTAGCTAAGGGAGAGGAAAGAGGTGATCTTGATATTGCTAGCGTCTGAGTTCAGAGGATCTAGTGGCAATCAGAAATACTGAGTATTATTCCTGCCACTTGCTTAATTCTACTTGCAGTAATATAAGTAGACATATACACTTCTCAAAAAAGTTGTTGCATTTGTTAGTATCTGGCTAATATCACTTCACAAGTCTGATAATGCAACAATCTTGCACAGTGTTCATAAGAACTGTGGAGACAATGCCTTCTTAGTTATTACTTCAGCCATCCGCGACTGACAACTTTAAGACTACTGTACACCCTGGGTTTAATTCAGTGATCAATGCTGCAGTGAAATCTGATCACTAAATATTCCGCTGTAAACAAAAACCCATCAAGATAGTAGAGTTGCTGTATTCTACTAGCAGGGGAATGGGATATTTTTCCTACCCCGTGTATTCCAAGGCAACTTTTCACTACATTGTCAAGTAGAATTAAAACAGGATGATGACACTTGGATACCCATCTGCTGCAGTCTTTTAAGAATCAGAGAAATGTAAATGGACCTTGTCTTTTAACAACAAAAATCAGTAAAAGCTGGACATGGTCTAAGTTACATTACTGCTTCTTCAAGTCCACTTGCCAATTTTACTGTGCATCTGTATTAAAAGTCCAGCATAAAGTCTCTGGCATAATTCTCCTGTTTTTAAGGCAACTACTGAGTATCCTGTAGTGCAGAAATGATGCAAGCATGACACTTAGGTTTTCCCCTTTCTCATGTGCTGTATTTTGTTAGCATGTGGCAATGTGATTCCCCTCACACTAATTTAAGTATCCAGTGTTCCAGTCCGTTACTAGAGTACTATATTCACTTGGACTGCCTCTATGTTACGTGTTTTAATCAAGCCACTGTGGATCTTTTCTAACTGCCAACTGATGTGACAGCTGCAGAACTCGAAGGGACACAAGCTGTTGTGTAGCAGGGTGCTGACATTCAAAGTGTGAACTCGTGTGGTGCACTCATTCTTGACGAGTCCTAACCACAAGGAGAAGCATGAGTGGTTCTAGCCTTGGTGTTACACTGTATGTATGCTATTTATCTGGCCACAGAAATTATTTTTTTGTATTACCATAAATAAACTTTTGAAAGAACGACCACTTATTTTTGTTGTCCTTTGCATGCTTGTGTGTTTATGTGACTGGCCCTGCAAGCCCAAATTTAGGGCACTTTCAGAACTCCCCTCAGCACATATTTTGGCTGTGGGAGGGAATGCGCAAGCCAGGATATGCACAAGCCGCACATATCCTGACTTGTGCATTCCCTCCTGAAGCCAAAATACGTGCAGAGGGGCAGGTCTGAAAGTGGCCTTAGACTGCAGATCGGCCGGGAAGATTTGCTATCATTGCTAGATAAGTGAGTCATAATCCTGATCAGGGTGTGTGAGAGGGAGGAGTCAAATCTCTAGGAGTTGGTTTTTCAAAACAATGATGAGAAAAAAACTAAAGGCCACAGTCACTAAAATGTGGGGGAGAATATGGAGAAGTGGTAGCAAAAACAAGAAAGCACAATGGAAAACCAAGCTACTACCAAAATGAACCACAGAGATATATGTATACAATCTATTATTCTGTATATAGCAAGGAAATTTTTACCAACCATGTGACTATAACAAAAAAAAAACCTATAATACAACACAATAGATTGAAAGTTCTGGGGGAGCTAGTGAGCATGCTACGGGGATAGACACAGAGTGCTAGAGCTTTGTTGCAGCCTACACCCAGAGCAGCAAAAAAACAACTAAAGTTCAAGGTAAAAACCCAGACTTAGCTGTGAGGCCTAAATAATGTCCCGCCAATCTAAAAGAATAGAAAACTCTATTAAGAGATTCTGTGAACTCCAGAGTTCGTCTCAAGCTTCTGGAGAAGATGAGTGTTTGGCAGTAAATATGGCTGACGTCTGCAACAATGAATCAGAGGGGGAAGCTGGTGCCACACCATCCATTCTGGAGATGTTCAGAAACATTAAAAAAATCTTACTCTGGCAAGAATCGTGAGAGAAAAGATCAAGGAACACACACGCTTCCTAAAAAAAAATCTTTGAGCTTGTCTCCAAAAGGGTTGATAAGTTAGTGAAGAGGATGGATCAGGTGGAAAAAAGGATCAGCTCCCTAGAGGATGGTAATAACAGCAAAGACCAGAAAATACATAGTTTAATATGCACTGTGTATCAATTTATCTGCAACATGTGTGGACTTGGAGAATAGGAGTCGTAGGTCTAACCTGCAATTTCTAGGCTTAAAAGAGGGAGTAGAGTATCCTGACCCAAGAGCATTCATAAGGAAGCTCTTGGAGATGCTGTTTCCTGCCAAAAACCTGATCCATGGCACCATAGTGGAGAGGGCACACAGTTCCCTGAGGCACAGGCCGGGGAAAGTGGACACACACACACACCGCACCTTTATTGTGAAACTGTTGTCTTTTCAAAACAAAGATAAGATCTTTTGCCTGGCCAGAAGTTCCCCTGACTTACATTTTCAGGGAGACAGGATAAAAGTCTTCTCAGACCTCGCGCCCGAAATTCAAGCCAAGAGAAAAGCCTGACACCGCTATATGGACAGGCTCTTGAAGAAGGGGTTCAAACCACAATTATGGCATCCAGCCAGACTGGCATTCACTTTCAACAACAACAAAAAGGTTTCCTCTGATCTTGAGAGCTCAAGAAAACCCATATCTTACTGAGGAAGGATCAACTGACACCCAGAAGGGAGCAAGTGACTGAAAAAATTCAAGGTGGCAGTATGCTAATTGGGCCTGTTCTCTCCCTTTTTTCATGTTAATATTTACAAATAAGGCTTTGAGTAGTCATCTGTATGAGTAAACTTGAACCTGCTGTTCTCAGTTTGATCTTCTTGAATGAGTTTATATGTGCTTGGTAATAATAACTTGTCCTGGTGGGTTATTATGCGTTTTTTGATTTTGCTGCATGCTTCCCAATAGGGGAATAACTGCTTGGTGATTTATTTATAGGCTAGTCCCTTGATGTGCTCACATGCTCTGTAAAGGGATACCCCTGAGACTAGCTCGGGGGAGGGGGAGGAATAGTGGGGGGGGAGCTGAGAAGAGGGGCGGGGGAAAACTGGGATGGGGCATCATGTAACTTTCATTTTGTAAGGAATGTCTGCGTCATTAGCTGGTTGCTAAAGTTTTCACCAGATGGCGCTATTGGGAAAATGTTGAAACAGCCCTATGGTTAATATGAACTATTTGAAAATTCTTACTCTAAATGTCCTTGGCTTGAATAGCCCCATGAAGCGTAAAAGAGCTATTTATTTGTTAAAATATACCAGAGCAAATGTTTTTTGCTTGCAAGAAACTCACTTGCTCAAAGGGGATGTTTCCAGGCTAAATAATAGAAGTTTTAGTGCCTTGTGCAAACAAGAAAAAGGATGGTGTCATCACAGGGTCTTCATCACAGACATCTTTTAACTATAAAAAACAAATCCAGGACCCTAACGGGCATTACCCAATCTTAATAGGCGAACTAGAAAATAGTCTTGTGACAATTGTATGTTTATGCACCTAACGGCTGCTCCCTTTCTTTTTCTCCTCTCCTTGCAGGACAGATGGCCTTCACTGATGGGATGTGTCCCTCCTCCGTCAGGATAGGCAGGATCAATTTGATTGGCAGCCTCACCCTGGGGGAGGGGCACAGGCCACCTACTGGCCCAGTTCTGTTCCTGCCTTGGAAGGGGTAGGAAACAGGGTCATAGCTCGCCTCAGGAGAGCATAGACTTTAGGTTTTTCTTCTTTGTTCCTTCTTTTCTTCTTTGGGGCCCGCTCCGCTCTCCCATTATTCCTCTGTAAAGGGGGGACAGGGTTGAGCAGCTGGCAGGGGACCGGGGGGGGCCCTTCCCCCGTGTCTCCCCCTCCCCCCCCCTTTGGCTTTCCGAGAGGCTTTTCCTCATAGAAGGGGCCCGATCCTTTCTCGCCAAGGTGCCCCAAGTTTTGGTAGCAGGGTGGAGCTGCCACACCGGAGACTCTCCTTCCCAGCGGCTTCGGCCCAGCGGGGAGTTAGAGCAGCGGGGACAGCAACCGCTGAGGCACGCCTCCTACCTGCTCTTTTCTCCCTGACTCCGCCATGGTGGCGAGAGCAGGGAGCCAGTCCCGCTGGGACGCCGCTCTCCCTCAGGCCGGGCAGCCGGAGAGCAGGGAACGGCCGGAGCTTCAGCAGCTGGCATGGAGACTCCCGCGACATCGGGAGAGGCCCCGCAGGTGGTGAGATGGGCCCCCACCCAGCGCCGGGGACGAGGCCTAGGCACCCAGAAGACGTGCCGGAGGCTGTGCTACTATGGCTGGGGTGGCAAGTCATTGCCTCGCCCCGCCTATTTGAGTCGTTGCCGGGGGGTTCCTCCCAGTCCCTGGAGAGGCACTCAGGGGACTCCGGGACTCATAGCCCGCCCCCACGTAAGAGGTCAGACAGGGAGGAAGACCTCCGCAAGAGCGGAGCCTCTAGAGGCTCGGGGACAGTTTCTTCACAGAGAGACAGGAGGAGAAGGCATGAATCCTCCTCCTCTCTTAGCTCGACCTCGAGTTCCGCTTCCCCATCCAGAGTCTCGTGGTCTTCATCATCCTCTTCCCCTCCCCCCAGACATAGCGCCAAGCGCAAAAGGGGAAAAAGCAAGGGGTCTTCATCTTCCTCTCCCCCAAGACATCGTGCCAAGCGGAAAAGGGGACAGAGCAAGGGCCTGGTCCTTCCTCGAGAAAAAAAACAGAGAAGGGCAGGCCATAGGGCTAAGCATCACAGGAGAAGCCCTTCCCCCTCTGTGGATCAGCCCCTGCTCGTAACAAGGAAGATGGGAAATTATCTGACCTCCAGTCAGAAATGGGGGAATCTGGGGGGGAACCAGCGGGGGAGCGCTTGTTTGAGGCTGAATAGTTCCCTAGACATTTCTCTGCCACCTCTGGAGACAGAGCAGCAGGAGGCCCCAACTGAAAATAAGAGGGCTTTCCCGAGGGGTACAGTCCCAGTCCTGGAGCTTCCGTTGGTTAAGTTCTATGTGGACACAAGTAAGGGAGTGTGGGCACACCCTGCTAGGTTTAAGGGTCCTCATAAGTTTATCGGGAAGTTTTACTCCCTCCCATCCCCTCACGAGGAGCTTCTACCACTGCCCAAGGTAGATGCGGGGGCAGCAGACCTCACCAAGTCTGCCGCATTACTGTCAGAGGGGGAGGGGCTCCCCAAAGACCCCCTTGACAGGAAGGTGGACATAGCATTACGCAAACACTTTGAGGCTGTGGCCATGGCTCTTAAGGCTTCAACCTTGGCTTCCAGTTTTTCCAGAGCAGCCTTTATCTGAGCTAGTGACCTAGCATGTAAGGCTAGAAAACAAAAGCAAAAAAGACAGCTTCAAGAAACTGGCTCTGGCCACAGATTACGCAGCTGATGCAACTTTGGATGCAGTGCAGCTCAATGACAGGGTCATGGCAACTAATGTTGTGGCTCGTCCAGTTTGGCTTAGGCCCTGGAAGGTGGACCTCCCGTCCAAGGGAGTCCTAATCGGAGTGGTCTTTCACGACAAGAAACTGTTCAGAGAAGCCATGGACAATAACCTCACCACAGAACTGGAGAAGAGAAAAGCACTGCCTCGGAACCCATCTAAGCCACTGAATAAGAGTTCCTTTCATCCTAGATCCACAAGGAACCATAGAGGGAATTGGAAAAGGAATTTTTGCCCTAACAGACGGAGATGGCAGTGAGGCAGAAGGGCAACAGAGCAGTTCCAGTCAAAAAGCACACACACACACACACACACCCCAGCGGACCAGAAGCAACCCAAGCCCCAGGCATGACAGGGCAGGGCCTCCCCCCAACCCCTGTGTAGGGGGGATACTCCAGGGGTTCACAGATCAATGGACTCGCACTACATCAGACAGGTGGGTCCTGGAGCTGGTGTCAAAGGGGTACATGATAGACTTTGTTTCCACCCCAAGACACCGCTACTTCCCATCCCCGGTATCAAAGGAAGGAGTAAAGGCAGAAAAGACGCTACAGGCAGCACGCCACCTGCTGGCTATAAGGGCCATAGAACCAGTACCACCGGCACAGAAATATTCAGGCGTATACTCCATATTCTTCATGGTACCAAAGAAGAACGGGAACATGCGGGCCATCCTCAACCTCAAATCCCTCAACAAGAGGGTCAGGTACCGCAAGTTCAGAATGGAAATGCTAAGCTTCATCACGGCTGCGATCCAACGAGGGGATTTCCTTGCATCAATTGATCTGCAGGAAGCTTACCTGCATGTAGTGATCCACCCGGCACACCGAAAGTTTCTGAGGTTTGCAATAGGGGAGCAACACTACCAGTTCCGAGCCCTGCCCTTTTGTCTATCCTCATCACCCAGGGTATTCACAAAGGTGCTGGCAGTGTTGATGGCACACCTGAGGACACAAGGAGTCCATGTATACGCTTACTTGGACGACATCCTGCTCAGGTCCCAGATGAGGCTGCAGGGGTTCGGAGACCTTCAAAAGACAATCAGCTGTCTAGAAACCCATGTATTTCTCGTGAACAGCGAAAAGAGCTGCATCACCCCAAGCACCTCCATCATACACCTAGAAGTCAGAATAGACTTGGGGCAAGACAGAGTTTTCCTCTCCTAGGAAAGGACAAGCAAGATAAGGCGCCTCCTCGCCAGAATCGGTAAAGACAGGAGTCTAGATATAATGTTCCTCGCACAGGTGCTGGGGAGCATGGTGTCCTGCTTGGAGATGGTGGCATGGGCCAGACTACACCTGAGGACCTTACAGAGGTTCATTCGGCCGTATCAGGACGAGATAGCGAACAGAGTGAGTCGACCACTAAGGCTGAGCACAACACTCTGAAGGTTCAGCTAAGCTGGTGGTCCCAGTCGGGTCACCTGGAACAGGGTCCTACCACTCCGGGAGCCTGAAAGGACCGTCCTGACAACATATGCAAGCAACTACGGCTGGGGAGGTCACTGCCAGTTTGGAACAGCTCAAGGCAGATGGAACACACAAGAGCTACAATGGCACATCAACAGGTTGGAGCTCAGGGCAGTGCTCTTGGCACTCCTGCACTTCACTGAGCAGGTTTCAGGGACTCACATTCTAGTACAGATGGACAGCACCACGGCCATGGCCTTCATCAACCATCAGGGGGGCTCACGGTCAAAAAGGCTCCAAGAGGAGACGACACTGTTGTTCGACTGGGTGGAGTCCAGCATACAGTTGATAAGGGCGATTCACATAGCGGGGAAGAGCAACACAACCGCAGACTGGCTGAGTCGTGAAATAGCGGATCCAGGAGAGTGGTCGCTGGACCCAGCGACATTCGACCTCCTAGTGAAAGGGTTCGGAATCCCTGTGTTGGATCTTTTCGCGACGCCAAACAGCGCCAAGGTTCCGGCTTTCCTGTCAAAGCAAAGAGACCCAGAAGCATTGGGAATGGACGCCTTGTCCCAGAAGTGGCCCAAAGGGTTGCAGTACGCCTTTCCACCCACACCAATTCTGCCGAGGGTGCTGCAGAAAATTTGTCAACAAAGAGCACGGGTCATACTGGTGGCTCCGTTCTGGCCACACCGCCTTTGGTTCTCAGAGATATTTAGTCTGGCGGAGTCGCAGCCACTCAGGCTTCCGACCTGACTGAACCTATTGTCTCAGGGACCGCTATGCCACCCTCAGCTAGGGAAAATGGCCCTCACGGCCTGGAGGTTGAGCGGCAACAGCTAGCCTCCTTGGGATATTCAGGCATGCTACTAGAGACACTTTTGTCATTGAGGAGAGAATCCACGAACAGGATCTATGAGAGAACATTGAGAAAGTTTGCACTGTGATGTGCACAGCGACAGATTCAACCCCTGATGATAGGTCATCAAGAGGTCCTTCTCTTTCTACAAGAGGGCAGAGAGAAGGGTCTGAAGGCAAATACTCTGAAGAGGCAGTTGTCCACTTTGTCCTCAATCATAGGCTGCACAGGGTCAACGCCCATCTCATCGCATGCCATGGTAAGACGCTTTCTCAAAGCAGTGGACGCACTCTCATCTCCGGTTAGACACCGATTTCAGACGTGGCGTCTCAACATAGTATTGGAAGCTCTTACGAGGCCACCTTTCGAGTCTATGGGTCAAGTCTCATTATTCATGCTGTCCATCAAGACTCTATTCTTGGTAGTTGTCATGTCTGCCCGTAGAGTTTCAGAGCTACATGCCCTATCCATAGACCCGGAATTGTGTGTCTATCATAAAGATAAACTGCTCCTGAGACCTGCTCCATCCTTTAGACCCAAAGGAGATTTGGCGTTCCATAGGCAGCAAGAGTTAGTGCTACCATCTTTCTGCCCTAACCCCAGTCACCAGCAGGAAAAGTTGTGGCACAATCTGGACATTAGGAGTGCAGTGAAAATTTACATAGCTAGGACTCGTCCTTTTAGATCAGACCTTTCCCTGTTTGTAAACTATGGACGTAGGAACAAGGGTAAGAGGGCAAGCAAGTCTTCTCTCTCAGTATGGATTAAGACCTGCATATCAGAGGCCTATAAGGCCCGAGACATTCCCATTAGGGCTGAAGCGGCAGCAGCTTTTAACTCGCTGTGATTCCATTCTGCCATTTCGGAATTGCCCGTGCCACACTGCGGCTTTTCTGCCGACATTCCGCTAATTCTGCCGGCATTCTGCAAATTCGGAAACTATCGGAAAAATTGCGGAATTGTCGGAAACTGTCGGAAAACCGCTGTTCTGCTATTTTGTGGCGCTGGCGGAAATAGCGAAAATGGCATGTTTCCGCTATTTGTGAAGCCTGTGGAAGTAGCGGAATGAAACTAGTGGAACTGCGGAAGTAGTGGAATGAAACTAGCGGAATGAAAGCCTCTGCCATGCCGTACCACTAATTGCGGAAACACTGTTTCCGGCGGGAAAAGCTACTGCTACAACTTTCCGCTACAGCCCTAATTCCCATTCCACAGGGCATTGTAGCTCATTCAGTCAGGAGCACTGCAACAAATGCAGCCCTGCTAGGTATGGCCCCGCTAGATGAGATCTGCAGGGCGGCTATGTGGGCTTCTGTGCACACGTTCTCCCGGCATTACAGACTCTCCTCCCTGGCCTCGGTTGAGGTGGCCTTCGGAAGGAGAGTCCTGCAGAGAGTTCTGCTTAACTAACCCCTGGGGGACCTTAGGGGTGTAGAGGGCTTTGGTGTCCCTGTTGGGAATCCTCCCACCCCGGAGAATTTTTCTGCTTGGGGAGGTCCCATCAGTGAAGGCCGTCTGTCCTGCAAGGAGGGGAGAACGGGAAACTTCTTACCTGTGAATTTTCCTTCTCCTCCTTTCAGGACAGACAGTCTTCAGCCCGCTCTATGGGGATTCCAGACACCTAGGGGAGAATTCTCCTCTTCACTCTACCACTGTTTTCTCTCATTCATATTGGGAACTATCTCAGGGGAGGTTCCCTCAGTTCACCCGTATATCAGTTTGGTGAATAGACGGGTGCGGTAACATTGTTGGTTCTTTTCTTCACTTTTCTTGTGTTCGTTAGTTTTATGAATAGCTTTGCCAGTCTCATCCTGGGCCAGTAGGTGGCCTGGCCTGTGCCCCTCCCCAGGGTGAGGCTGTCAATCAAATTGATCCTGCCTATCCTGACGGAGGAGGGACACATCCCATCAGTGAAGACCGTCTGCCCTGAAAGGAGGAGAAGGAAAATTCACAGGTAAGAAATTTCCCGTTTTCAAGGATTTATTTAACAAAATTAATGAATGTTCTGAGGGCAGTTTATTGATTTTGGGGAACTTAAATCTCCCACTATCCAGCAAGGATAGATCCAACCATCTTCCTCTTGAAAAGTGGCAGAATGAAGACTGAGCATGCACACCTGCTGAGAGGCTGTGGAAGCTTGCGCTCCACCCGGGCAGCCCAATAATCCCACCAAAAAAAAACCACACACCCCCCTAAATGAAACATCAGGGGATGCCTGATGCCAGAGAGAGGGAGAAGCAGCAGCAAAAGGATGAGGCAGAATGCCATCGACCAGTTTTGCCAGCCAAAGGAGCAGAGGAGCCCAGCGGTGCAGAGAGGCGAGGAAAATATGGACGACAGAGTGAAGCAGATGGAGACGGCGAGTTGGGAAAAGCCAGAGGGCCAGATAACGGCGTTTCTCCTAGACATCAAAAAAGATCTCCAAAAAGCTGACCAAGCCACTGATAAACTCCTGGCTGAAATTACAAAACTTCAAAAGATCTCAGATGCTACAAACAAGAAAATTGAAGGGCTGGACAATAGAATTGCAATGGCTGAGAACCATGTCTCCAGCTTGGAGGATCATTCGCTCTCTAATGAAAATCAGATAAAAACCCAGCAGGAGACTATAAATTACTTGCTAGATAAGATGGAAGATATGGGGAACAGATCTCGCAGATCTAATCTGCGATTTGTGGGTCTGAAAGAGGGCTCAGAATCCAGAGATGTGAGAGAGATTGTGTGGGATGTTCTCAAAATGCTGTTCCCAACAGAAAAAGATCTTCATCACATCAGAATAGAAAGGGCACACAGAACAGCTTGTTTGAAGCCAACAGACAATAGGTACCCCTGCACCATAATTGTAAAGTGTTTGGATTTCCAGGAAAAATAAAAGCTCTTAAGATTGGCACACAGCAATAAACAAGCTCTAGAATACCAGAGTAGCAAGGTACAAATCTTCCCAGATTACTCTACAGAAACCATGAAAGAAAGAAGATAGATAAAATATTTCCCTATGTTGAATGAAAGGCAGCTCAGTCCAAGGATCAGATTCCCTGCTAGTATGTCCATTTTATGGAAAAGGAAGAGACATTTGTTTAGTGATACTGCAGACCTGGAGATCTTTTTGCAGGGTCAAAATCCATGGCAGAAAATGGAAAACTAAAGGCTGTGACAGGTGTACAGAAAATTAGGTACTCTAAGTGATACTTCTCCACGTGTTGGGGGATAAATAAGGTGGGATTTAAGGTTTTATAACATTCTTCCAGTTATAACTGGGGAAAGGATACCCCACTGTTTGGGGCAAGGGTGGTAATGGGCTGCTACGAGGGAGACAAAGGCAAATATTGGAATGATAAATTGTAAAACAAAATATAAGAACCTACGGAAAAGCCACAGCTCAGTTGGGGGTAAAGTGGGGGAGGGAGATTTATGTTTACTGTTTTAGGTTTAAAACATTATGGGAAAATGTTTTCAAGGGGATCCAAAATCTTAAGCTGAAAAATAAGAGGCATAGAAGTAGGAGACAAGGTACAAATAAAAGGCAACAGTATGAAACCACAAACAGAGGGTGATTTCAGATGAAATTATTCCACGGTCAACCACAGTGAACCCCTGTGGTGGCCGTTTGTACCATTTCGTCTGTAGTGATTCCCGCCAGATGTTCACCACAGTGAATCACTGGCGGGAATCACATTAACCACGATTCTGGACCTCCAGCCGCCCGGAGGTCTAGAATCTTGGTTAGATTGGCCACGATCCGGGATGGGCCAAAAGTTACATCTGTAGTGTGGCCCATCCCGGATCATGGCCTAGACTGTGATACGGGATCGGGCACAGCGGCTGGATTGGCCGCTGCGCCCACCTGTCTCCCGGAGGGTGGGCGGCCGTGGGAGCGAGGGGGTGGGGCTGTGTGGCCACACGTCACGCCGTGGAGCCCCACCCCTTCCCCGATCCCCTGTAAGAATCAGACTGGTATGTCTAAAGGATGGCCGGACTGATTCCTGACCAGGATCCAAAATGGATCCCAGTCCGTGGTTCAGCGTGGCGGGCCTAGTGGCCCACAACGTCTGAAATCACCCAGAGATAGTTAAAAGCAAAAAATCTTTTAATGAGAACACGAGCAGACATCCAGGGTCAGCAGTAAAGTGGATACAAATCAGGAAAAGATCTGGTATGAGGAAGCAGTCTAGGCAGCCAAAGAAAAATGCAGTGAACTAAAATGACCAGAAAAGATAAAATAATTAACCATCAATGTAAAGGGCCTCAATTCCCCAATTAAATGTAAAAGGATCAAAGATTTGATTAGGGAATCAAAATGTGACACATTCTTTATACAAGAATCACACTTATTAGAAAAAGACCTACCTAGATTTAAGAACAAAAGTATGGGGGAGATGTATGCGTCCTGTGCGCTACAAAAGAAAGTGGGAGTTATAATAGGGATAGCAGCATCCAGAAGTTTCAGTCTTCAAAATCTATCGAAAGATAAAGAAGGCAGATTTTTAATGATAACTGGCAACTTAGAGGGACAGGTTATAACTTTAATAAATGTCTATGCCCCAAACGAGGGAACAGTACAGTTGTTTCAAAAATATATCCCTTTCATTGAAGATAAAATTAAGGGAGAAGCAATTTGGCAAGGGGACTTCAACACATCTTTAACAAATAGAGACCATTCAAAGCCAATAGTCTTAAAAACATGGCAACTAACAGTCAGCAACTTATTGAGGGAGAGTGACTTTGTAGACATGTGGAGGTTCATAAATACAACTGCTAGGGAGTAAACATTACTCGCTGGTGCATGGAACTTTTACCAAAATCGACCATGTGCTGATGTGAAAAACGGATGTGGGAAGATGCAAAAACTCTCAAATTGTACCCCAGGAAGTGACAGACCACAATGCTATAGTATAGTGACTGATGTGTATGGTGGAACTGAGAGGAAGTGGGTAATAATAGCTCCGTGTGGCAAATAGACAGGAGTCTTTGTAAAAGCAAGACATATAAGGAACAAATCATGAGAGATCTTAAGGAATATTTTGAAATAAAGGAGCCCTCAGTTGACTCCAAGTTCACAGTATGGGAGGCGACTAAGGCAGTAGTGAGAGGGAATATGATTGCCTTGAAAGTGGCTATATTGGAAAAACAGAAGGTGACCACAAAGGAATTATTTGAGGACCACACAAAATGGAAGA
This sequence comes from Sphenodon punctatus, assembly GCA_003113815.1. Taxonomy (NCBI): domain Eukaryota; kingdom Metazoa; phylum Chordata; class Lepidosauria; order Sphenodontia; family Sphenodontidae; genus Sphenodon; species Sphenodon punctatus. Next base: position 754,644 of record QEPC01007102.1, read on the forward strand.
AAATTTACAAATGAACCCCACTCCTGAGTTAGGAAAAGAAATTCAGCGTCTTATAGAACACATAAATAGCCAAGAAATTGAAAAAACAACTAAGCAACTAAAAAGGCTAATGTGTTATTACTATGATCAGAATAATATATCAGAAAAGTTCTAGCAAGAATGGTTTTTTAAAAAGCAAATAAAAAACACCATATAGTGGAAATCCTGGATAAAAAGGGGGCCAGGTTAAACACAAATACGCAGATAATGGATCGTTTCCTGCAGTGCTTTCAAGATCTGTATACAACAAAAAAAACCGGACATGACTAGTATTCCGAATTTCTTAGGTAAATACAAGTTGCCAAAAATTAAGAAAGAGCACAATAGTTTTCTAAATGCCCCAATAGAATTAAAAGAGATAACTGAATGCATTAAAAAGATGGCAACAAATAAAGCCACAGAACCGGACGGTATACCAACAGAGTTCTACCAAGACTTTGCAGACGTAGTGGCCCCTTTCTTAAAAAAGACCTCCAATGAAATATTACAAAGGGGGGAACTTCCACCCACCTTTGACACAGCCACAATTATTTTAATACCTAAACCAGATAGGCCCCAAAATGAATGCAAAAGTTATAGGCCAATTTCCCTATTAAACACAGATTATAAAATCTTCACCAAATGCTTGGCCAACAGACTAGTAGCAATTATAAGGGAAGTAATAAAATCTGACCAGGTGGGATTTATTCCGGGGAGGCTGGGAACGGACAATATTTGCAAAACAGTGAATATTATACACTACTTCCAAAAAACTAAAATGCCAGCTGTCGTCGTGTCCGCTCATGTGGACAAAGCTTTTGACCACGTGGAATTGAAATTTTTGTTTGAGGCACTGAACAAGATGGGTTTTCAGGGGAATTTTATGAAGTGGCTCACGGCTATATATCTCACACCACAGTCAAGTTTACTCATAAATGGAGTGCAAAGAAAAATCATTTCAGTTAACAAGGGACGCTAGACAGAGATGTCCCCTGTCACCTATGTTGTTTGACATAATGTTAGAAACTCTGGCTTGTGCAATAGACAAGAAAACTCCATAGAGGGAATCCAAATGGGAGAGGTACAATATAAGATTTCTTTGTATGCGAATGACATGATCCTGTATATTGCTAATCCAGTCAATTCAGTAATTGATTGACACTTTGGGCTCAGTTTCCGGATATAAGATAAATTTTGAAAAATCTCATGCATTTGTTTATGCAAAAACAGTGAACAGAGTAATCAAATCAGGCAGACCACTCCATTCACAGACCAAGAAAAAAGTGTTTAAGAGTACTATTAATGAAAAGTTTGAAAGAATTCTATAAAGAAAACTTCCCCTCTATAATTCAGAAAATTAGCAACAAATCAAAACCTGGAAAAATCATGCGAATAGCTGACTGGGAAAAACCAACCTTTTAAAAATGATAGCACTCCCCAAACTTATATACAGGCTCATGTCACTCCCAATTCACCTGCCTGAAAGTTTTTACCAGCAATGTGATAAAATGCTACTTGACATTATATGGAGTGGCACTAATCCAAGAATAAAAAAGAATACTTTGATGCGAACAAAGGACAAGGGAGGGTTAAACTTACCTGATATTAGGCTGTACCACAAAGCAGCATCACTTAGCACCCTTAAAGGATGGTTCCATGATCCCAAAAATGTCCCATGGGTGACTCAGAAAAACGTGAATCTAGAAACAGAAAATTTTAGAAGCTTATTATTAGATGAGCATTCAATTAAACATAAAATTTGGAATGAGCATCCTTTTGCCGAAGAGGCATTACAAAATTGGAGACAGGTCCAAAAAAAAGCAAGGATCTGTAAGGTAGCCTCACGCTACTCACCCATTGATTTGGATGTGCTGAAAATGAACAATTTGGCTATGGAGTTAAGAAAACAACTGAAAAGGAAATAAATCACTAGGGCAGAACAGCCCTATGAGGAGGAAAAATTTATATCGCAATTAAATTTAGAAACCAAATTGCAAGAGAAAGTAGAGGTGTTTCAGTACTTCCAAATCAAATGTGCATCCACAGCAGTGGATAAAATGGAACATTTCTGAAGGGAAAAATTCACAATTGAAAAAATCCTATTTGAAAAGGCAGCTAATAGGGGGAGGCTTGCACATATATACAATGAACTCACAAATCTGTGGTACCCCAAAGAGGTAAATTAGATTGAAAAATGGGAAAGGAACCTAGGGACTAAATTCACGGACAAGAAAAAAATGGAAATTGTCAGACATATCAATGAATGTGCCTCATCATTGTGAAAAGAACTGAAAGGCGTTCAGCTGCTTTTCTACACCCTGGTGAAGCAGGTCCCTTTCAATTCCGGGATCAAGTGGAAATACTACTGTGTTTGAGAGGGTAGGGAATTACTCCTCTTTCTATTTCTAATAATGACTCTTGTTCAATCAAATAGGCATTTATTCAGTGATACCAACACAATTTAACATACCAATTATTAATGAAGCACTTACACTTAACATATAATTCCTCACCTACTCTGACTACTTCAAATACATACAAAGTATATATTCTTACGTGATCAGAGGTCAACGGTCTGGTTCCAGAAGGAGGGCAGGCAGGGGGCCCAAACGAAGCCGAGAGAGAAAGAGCCTAGCTGTGAAGCACGTTGTAGGACTTCCTAGGGAGAAGTCCCAGAGAGGGCCAATCACCGAACTGGCCGGCACCCTGATAGGGTTAGCGGTCAAGTACCATAAAAGGCAAAGAACTGATCCAGAGACTGACCTTATATACAGGTTTTCTTATTACTTATCCAAGTCAAGGGGCTGTTTGCCCTTTACTCCAGAATGTTCCCCTTATGGCTTATTCATGATTGGGGTCCTTCTGCTTAGTCATTGGCTTGGGGGTTTGCCCTGACCGATAGGGTCCTACCCCTCCTCCCTCCAGAGGGAGGGCTTGACTCCCTGGCCCTGAGCATCTCACACACTCCTTGGAGGCGCCTTATTGTCTGACCAAGTCTTCTTGTTTCTCTCTGGTACCATTTGGTTCTGTTATCAATTGCTGACCTTTTTCTGTTCTCAGTGTCTCTGTGAGTTATAAATTATTCAGCTTGCTTTGGGAACACAAGGTCTCTGCTTTCTCTCAGGCACCTAATAGACAGGAATATTGCCTCCTTCACACCAGTTCACATACTATCCTGTAATTTAGGACTCTAACCATTTGACCGTTTCACTCCGAGCACATTCTATTGCTTATCTATTTAAATCAATGAATTAATGCATCTGCTAACTAATGTCTTACTTAACTTATAGCATTCTACATATACTTAAATGAGAGCCACAATGGCTTACACAAAAGTTTCATTCAGTTGCAATATCATGATTATAAATCCAGTGTATACTTTTTTGGTTACATTTCAACAAAGAATGAGTTACAATAGCATTCAATGACTGTTCTGGCATATTGCAGGGGGGGTTCGGCCTCCCATGGTCTCTCAAGTGCGGAGTCTGGGTGTGCTTCTCGATTCACGGCTCAGCTTGGAGCCTCAGGTTGTGGCTGTGGCGGGGAGTGCATTTCGGCAGTTACATCTTGTCCGGCGGCTTCGGCCATATCTCTCAGACTCTGACCTCGTCACTGTCATCCATGCCTTCATCACCTCGAGGCTGGATTACTGCAACGTGCTCTACGTGGGGCTGCCTGAGAAGTTGGTCTGGAGGTTGCAGCTGGTGCAGAATGCCACGGCCCGTCTCCTTACGGGGGCGGGCCGCAGGGAGCACATGACACCGGTGCTCTGGGCTCTGCACTGGCTGCCTATAAAGCACCGGGCCAGGTTCAAGGTGCTGGTTTTAACCTTTAAAGCCCTTCACGGCCTGGGCCCTGCTTATCTGCGGGACCGCCTCACTCCCCATGGGCCTGTGCGACCCCTGAGATCGTCCATGGGAGCCTTTTTGGATGTTACCTGGGCGAGGTGGGTGGCCACCGATGTTGGATCTTTTTCAGTGGCTGCCCCTGTGCTGTGGAATTCGCTCCCAGAGGAGGCTCAGTTGGCCCCCACTCTCTTGTCATTTTGACGATTATGTAAGACCTGGCTGTTCCGACAGGCCTTTGGTGAGGGGTAGGGGTTGGTTGGGGGGGGAGGGAGGGAGCGTTTTGTTTTGTTTTCCCTGCATAATATGGAATTTTTAATTGTTTAAATTTTTTATTGTTTTTATAGTTGTTGTTTGCCGCCCCGAACTGCCCTCTGGGCAGGAGGGGCAGGATACAAATTTTATATAAATAAAATAAATACACATTTTATTTTCTGGATGGATCTTCTTCAAACTTTGTGTGTATGATGGTCCTCAAAAATTATAGCCATGGATAAATGTTCAAAAATGTAGCTCAAGCAGTTTCTTCAAAATCGGGGCTTCAGCAGTCCCCTGTTTATAATGGAGAGTGGTTGTGCAGTTTAACTTCCTTACAGCTACCGCTGTAAGGCAATATCCTGACTACAGGGAGACGTCCTAACCCCTTTTACTTGGCTAAGGTTGCACTTTGTATTAAAGAAGGTAGACCGCCTGAAGAGTGTGGAAGCTACTGCCCCATTTCTCTGTTAAATTCTGATTTTAATTTTTTTTCCAAAATATTGGCTACAAGATTGAACAACTGTATGTCTACACTAATTAATATTGACCAAGTGAGATTTACCCCCTATCGTCTAGGGGCTGACAATGTCAGAAAAGCAGTTAACCTTATATTTCATATCTAGTACGGATCAAAATTCCATTGTGGTCTCCATGGATGTGGAGAAATCATTTGATCACACTGAATTCGGTTTTTTATGTGAGACCATGAGTGCAATGGGTTTTGGAAATAATTATATGAAATTGGTCCAAGCCATATATCACAGCCTGGCTTTGCAGTTGATAATTAATGGTGAGCTCTCTTCTCCTATAAAGCTAGTAGAGGTACCCGGCAAGGATGCTCCCTCTCCCCTCTTTTGTTAAATATTGCTCTTGAGCCCCTTGCCATTGCAATTAGGCAGGACCCAAATCCCAGGAATTTTGGTAGGTCAGTCTGAGCATAAGTTAGTGTTGTACGCTGACAACATGCTAATTTTTTTGTCCAACCCAATATCCTCAGTTCCCAACTTTTTTGAATAAGCTCAATCGTTTAGCCAAGTCTCCGGTTACAAATTAATTTTCAAAAGTCATCAGCCCTTCTTTATGCAGGGTCTGATGCATATTACTCAGCAATCGCTAGCAAGGTTCCATTCAAAATAGAAAAAAAAATATTTAGGAGTCTAACAAAAAATTGGAGTCTAATTCTAAAAATTTGTTTAAAATCAACTTTCTTCCTAGTCTGAGTGAACTTAAACATAAAACTGAAACCTGGTCCCAGTTCACTTGCTCCTGGCTAGGTAGGATTAACCTTTTAAAATGGTTGTAGTTCCCAAAATACTATATAAAATGCTGGTCTTCCCAATCTTCATTCCAAATAGTTTTTTTCAAGAGGTTGAAGCATGGATGAAAAAATGGATTTGGAGCAGCAAATGCCCTAGAATTAAACATGTTGCATTGAAAGCAGCTAAAGAGTTAGGGGGTATAAATATGCCTGATCTGGGGGCTTACCACAAAGCGTTGGTGCAAAGATCAGTAAAATGTTGGTTGCAGGACTGGAGTAATTGTAGCTGGGTCAGTATTGAGAAAGAAATGCTAGAGCTAAACAGCTTTAAAGAAGATCTAGTTTCACTTGTAATGCCAAAAAGTGCCAACCTAGAATGCCACCCACTTACTGGCACTGCATGGAATTGCTGGTTGAAGTGCTGTCGGAAAATGGAGGTTGAGGGACACGTTTCCCCTTTTCTCCCGATTGGAAACTCATTCTTACCATACTCCCCAGACCACAGAACATTAGTTAGTAGGCTAAAGGAAAAGGGTATGCACAATGCTAAAGACCTATTTCAGGGAGAACATTTTAAGACCAAAAATGACCTATAAAAATCCTACAATTCCCGATAAGCTACAACTAAATCTGTAGTTTCTTTACAGGCTCCAAAAAGAAACTAGAGTGTTTCACCCGTCCTAAATCCCTGGACGCTATCATATTCTCCAACTCAAGAAACTAGGGGCTTATTTCATTGATCATACTATAAAGAAATTTAAGAAACTGTAGTTTAAACCCAAATATGAATACGTGTTGGCATGGGAAAAAGATATAAATATTTCCTTGGAAAAGGGTGGCAGAGCCCTTATTTGGCAATATATGCAGAAGTGTTCAACCTCCTTAGCAGCAGTTGAATCTCAGATAAAAGCTACTATGTGCCTCTATTTGACCCCAATTAGACTGTCCAAGATGGGTTCTAATAAGTCTGATAAATGCTGGAGGGAATGGGGAAGAAAAGGGGACCTGACTCATTGTTTATGGTCTTGTCCTAAAATAAGACTTCTATGGAATATCATCTGGGATAAAATGAATGCAAGGATGGACCTATCAATTCCTTTTAGTACGGAAATCACGATCCTGGGCTTATTCCCAAAATCTCCACAAAATGATGCACACAAGAACTCTTGTACATAGATGATTCTGGCTGGCCTCAATATCCTCACTCAGAGCTGGATGAGTATACAGCCCCCTTCGGAGATGGAATGGCTACAAAGACTCTGGCAGATTATGTCCCTAGAAAAAGTACTGGCTGTCGCAAATGATAAACTGGAGAAATATTACAGTACCTGGACCCCATGCTTTGAGTGTATCAAGGCAAAAATGGATATGGGAAATGTTGAAAATCCTTTATTGGTTGCAGACATTTAACATTATCACAAACCAAATTGTAACAGTCTGAGTTGTATCTGATACTCCATAGTGGTATTCTCTTTATTTGATGTATCTGGTCTTAGGTCTCTCTCTCTCAGGTGGATGGGGGGAGGGAAGTTACAGGGGAAACCTCTTGTATTGCTGAGTAGCTGGGAAATGGTTGAATTCTCTGTATATTTGTATGATTGATTTTAAACAACTTACTCAAAACCCTTTAATTAAAAAAAAGTTCTGGAACTTACATCCAATAGAACTCAAAGCAACTCAAACCAAAGGCTATGTTACAATACAAGGAATGCAACATTTGTGACACTGTAAAAGTCAACCCAAAATGGCTCAATGAAACTCAACCCTACACATTTCAGATGCAAAACACCCTTCGTCAGGGGTATATGTTTCTAAAATCTTTGCATTTGTTGTAATGATGTTCATCTATGATGTTCATTGCTGCTTCATTTATGGTATCTTCAAGCTTTGTTCCTCCAAGAGGGAGCTAATTTCTCTCTCTCCTCTGCTCTGGTCAGAGCTTTTTCAGATTGAGTTTTACAGTGCCACAAATGTTGCATTCCTTGTATTATATATTAGGGATCTGCGAACGCGGTTCGGATGTTTGGTGTTCGGCCTGAACTCGGCATGTTCAGTTGACCGAACTGAACGTCCGAACCACCAAACAGTTCAGTAAAGTTTGGTTGAGTTCGGGCGGGAAAAACGTGGTAAACAAGCCCAGGGAGGAGGGGGGACAGCTCAGGAGCAGACTTCCTGGCACCAGGGGTGGAGAGGCTTGGAATAGCAGCCTGCCTGACACATCACAAGCCCTCTTTGCCTCACACCGCTGGCTTCGAAGGCTGCCGTTGGCCACAGGCTAGCCTGCATGGAGCCAATGGGGCTTGTGGAAAGGTGGGCTCGGCAAAGAAACAAAAGTCATTGCCCTCCCTACTTCCAAATCCTTCTGAGCTAGGCACGGAGTATTTCAGCAGCGTTGTCAGAAATCTCCCTCTCCCAACAGTTTGTGTTTCCTCCCCAATCCATTGCCATCCTCCTCCTATTCACCCATTCCCACACATTTACCTACCTAGATTCATTTATTTACTTTAGATTAGATAGATTTAGGAGTTATTTTTTGTTATAACCCCTCCCTGTGT
>QEPC01007102.1:771832-786361 GCA_003113815.1 Sphenodon punctatus
GCGCCTTGTCCGCTGGCATTCCGCAAGGTTCCATCCAGTCTCCTTTATTATTTAATGTATATATGCAGCCCTTGGGGGTGGTCGTGAGAGGGTTTGGGGTGCGATGTCACCAATATGCTGATGATACTCAGCTGTACCTCTCTTTTTCAGCTGACCCAGACCCTGCTGTTTCGTTGATATCCCAGTGTTTGGAGGCCATGGCAGAGTGGATGCGGCAGAGCAGACTGAAGCTCAACCACGATAAGATGGAGGTGATGGTGGTGGGGAGGGCGAGGGAGGTGTCGGCCCCCCTGATCGGGGGGGTTCGCCCTCCTGTACCTCAGCAGGTCCGGAGTCTGGGGGTGGTTTTCGACTCAGATCTCCGCCTGGATCGACAGGTGGAGGTGGTGGTGAAGGCCACCTTCTGCTAGTTGTATCTAATGCGGAGGCTGTGCCCATACATCTCCAGGCCGGACCTGTCCTCCCTCATCCATGCCTTTGTTACCTCAAGGCTGGACTACTGTAATGCGCTCTACGTGGGGCTACCCTTGTGCCTGGTCCAGAGGCTGCAGCTAGTGCAGAATGCAGCAGACCGGCTCCTGATGGGGACGGGTCATCAGACGCATATAACATCTGTGCTCCAGACTCTGCACTGGTTGCCAATAGCGTGCCGAGCCAGGTTCAAGGTATTGGTATTGATCTATAAGGCCCTTCATGGTCTCGGCCCCTCGTACCTCAGGGACCACCTCGCCCTCCGCATCCCAGAGCAGCTCCTTTGGTCTGCCGGGGGGACCTTCTTGGAGGTCCCCCGTGTTAGGCGGGTGGCCACAATGGAGAGGGCATTCTCGGTGGCCGGGCTGCGTCTTTGGAATTCCCTCCCAGAGGAAGCTTGCCTGGCCCCAAGCCTTTTGACATTCCAGCGGGTTTGTAAAACCTGGCTGTTCGCCCAGGCCTTTGGGGAGAAGGGGGGGAAGAGGGGGTTAGAGTTTTAACTCTTCCCTACCTTTTATTTTTATTTTCCAACCTGTTTCTGGTTTATATTGTGTGTTTTTAAGGGTTTTAAAAAAATTGTTTTTATGAATGTTTTATTGAATTGTACGTCGCCCTGGGATGCCATAGGCATGGGGGGTGACTAGCAAATGTTTAAAATAAATAAATAATAAATAAAAAAGATCCTTCTAGCCCAGAGTGAAACTTGGACTTTGTGTGACTTTTTGAAGTTTTTATATTGTTGTGGTGATTTGGGTCAAATCTAGGGCATCTGTACTGTCAGCAATTTGCTCTTTGAAAGCTGATGTACATCTGGGAGACTTTTCAGGATACTGATGGTGAGACACAGGGAATTGTGGTGGTAAATGGCAAGTTTTCTTTTTTCCTCTCAAACACAAACATCTGTCTCAAAGCAGAGTCAAATCCTGTTTTTTTTCCTTTGTGAAATCCCCACAATCGGGGAGTAGAATGCAACTATGGGAAGCTGGAGGTAGGGGGTGCAATGAGTGCAGGATGAGAGAAGAGGGGCCACATTTGGAACAGGCAGAACCAAAAGGGCTTCCATGACACCACAACACTTGGTAAAGGGGTGTGGCGACATCAGAAAGAACTGGAGCATAGACGCTCTCCACCTCTTGCCCCTTCTGAATTTAATTCTGCTGGTGCTCCTGGATGCATCAACACGCTATGTGTAGAGGTAACCTGAACTCTTCCTAAGAAGTCTGTGATGACCATGAGAGACTTAGTAGAAGAGACAAAGGAGCAGGGGGGGGGGGGGGGGTTGTTCGCTGGTCCCAGATATAAGGATAGAGACCAATTAGTTAAGATGACCTCTCTTATTGGACCATCCACTGCTAGAAACTGATGTTTGTTGCATTCTACTTTTACTAATGCAGGATTTGGCTCTTTGCACATGGTAGATGGACATGAACATTGCTTTTGCTGGTGCTTGCTTAAGTCAAGCATACTCAGTGTATTGAACACCTCTTAATCTAGCCTTCCCAATACACGAAATAGGTGTTTAGCACATAGATGGGAATATCCATTGTGTGTTAAATCCCACAGGCTGTTTTTAATCTGCTTTCCTTAGTCATGTGAAAGATAAATTTTCCTGGGGTCATTTTAACACCCCAAGTTAGGCATGCATCTCAGAGCAGGGGGTTGAACTAGACGACCCTTGAGCTTCCTTCCAACCATTCAGTTCTAGGATTATGAGCACATTTCCCCGCAAATAAAACATGAACATTTTTATTCTCCATTAACAAGCTTTAATTTTTCTTCTCCTATACAAGAGGTCATTCTTCCATTTGTCCAAAGCTTCAACACAAAGTACAGGTTAAATGCACCAAAGTTTTGAGCTTTACCTTAATGGGAATGATCAGTTCAAGAAACGTTTTTATTAGGGATGTGCGAACAGATTGAGGTTCGGGTTTGATCGTTTGGTTCGGTCAGGTAATTCTGTTCGGACATTTGGTTTGGGTGCCGAGTTCGGGTTCAGCCGTTCAGAAAAAGGTATTGCGAGATCCCGTGATTGCGTCAGAAACCGGAAATTCAAGTGCATGCAGAGCTGTGTAGCGAGAGAGTGTGTGTGGCTGACTGGCTGTTCAGTTTGTGTGTTTTGGCTGTCTGCGTTTGGTTTGGCTGTGTTGTTTTGGCTGGTTGGTGAGTGACTGTTGTTGGAGTGTCTGTTTAAAAAATAAAAATAAAAAAATGAAGAAGACTGTTGTCTTAATTAAATGCCGGGGGGCCAACGTGGTGCTCCCAGAGCTGGTGGTGGAGGAGGAAGAGGTCGCTACCCCAGCCCCTGGACCTTCGGTGGTGGTGGCCAGCTCCTCTGATGAGGAGCAGGCACAGGAGGTGCTGCCAGGTTTGTAAACTTTTTTTTTACTTTGAGGACAAGAAAGGCTCTATCCGTTAGAGCAAGCTCACTGGCATGCAGGTGGGTGTGTGGGTGGTGGGCATCAGTCAGGCACAAACAGTGGGCATCAGCGGGTGGCAGCGGATGTCTGCCACAGAGAGAGAGGGTACTGTAGTGGGGGGGGGCTCTTCCAGCACTCCGGCATGAGCACAAGCAGCACCCCCACCCAAACATGTGCCTCCCAGCCATCCCTAGCAAGGGTCTCCACTCTCTAGTTGCTGTCCCTACCTATCAGTAGCACCCCCAAATAAGGGCAGGATTTGCACGTGCCAGCAAGGGTCTTTCTAGTTGCCATCCCTAGTGCCCCAAGGAGGGCAGGATTTGCATGTTCCAGTCAGGGTCACCATCTCCCATTGCCATCCCTAGCACCCCAAGGAGGGAAGATTAGAGGCATCATCATAAATGCATGATATTGCTTAGGTGCTGTTTATGTGTTCCTGTTTCAGAGAGGAATCGTATGTCAGTGCTGTTGCCATGCTGCGCAGGACAATGAGGCAGAGGTCACCAGTGCCACCCCCAGACAGTGGGCGGACAAGGTCCAATGTCTGGAGGTGGTATGATAAGGAGAAAGGATTCGCCGTCTGCAAGGCAAGGCATGGGGGCTGGTATGCATTGCCCTCTATGACCTGTTAGGAACGGAAGTCCCCTGCAGAGAGAGATTGTAGCCCACCCACTTGTGGAGACAGAATGCAGGCAGGGCTTGACACAGACCGTTGGTCTGACACAGCATGGCACTTATGTTCCTATCTTTTTATGCTCTTTAGATCTGCTGGAAAAGATTCAGGAGGCAGAGAGAGGGGACCACATTGGGACTAATCACCCATATTGAAAGGCTCCATGGCCAGATGGTGAGGCAGCAGGAGGACTCTAGCGTGGGCATGGAACTGGAGCATCCGCACCACAAGAAGGGGGGGAAGGCAACTAGAAAGTGACACCATCAAAGCCCTTCCCCCTCCTCCAGCCCCGATGTGGAGTCCCCTGGACCCTGGGAGACTGCAGCAGCAAAGGCCTTTGGGGTCGAAGTGGAGAGGCCTGGCCACCAGATGATGATGGGCATACGCACCATGGATAACCGCCTGGTGGAAAAGTTCCAGGCTCTCAAGGTGGAGAAAAAGCAGGTGGAGGCGTACTCCCAGTAAGTCTCCACCGAGATGGAGAGGCTAGAACTCTACCACCAGGCGGTCTCTAGGTGGCATGCAGACGTGGAAGGGGCCGTGGAGTTCGCCTTGGCCCATGGTTATGAAATGGCAAAGCACAGGGTGGCCGCCCCTCAGTTCTGTGCTGCGCCCCGCTGCCTTTTCCTTTTCCCCCAAGTTCCATGGGACAGGCCCAAAGACTAATACTAGTACCCCTTAAATTTCCTTTCAATGTTTGGTTTTGGTTTTATAATGTTGTTGTGTTGTTATTTAAATAGTTTTAATAAAAGTTGTTATATTTGTTGTTATGAGCTTCGTTTGACCTGTCCAATCTTTTATCCCTATGTGCTGAAGTTCTGGCTGGCAGGTGTCAGAATCTCATACAGGTTGTCGATCCCTACCAGCAGCATCTGGCTGGCTCCACATGTAGCGTAGTTAAAGTATTAACCCAAAGATGTGCCAGGCAGCAGCAGGGTCTCAACTTGCAGACAGCCTCCCAGGAGGAGCAGGGCTTGTGCCTGTGTGGGTGTGCCAGAGAGAAAGAGAGACAGGCTTCTTGGCAGTGGGCAGCAGGCGGTGGGAGCTGGTGGTTGGAGGGGCTTTTATTTCCAGCAGCTTCAGCGGGCATCTGTGGGTGGGTGCAGAGGAGTAGGCTGTGAGGGGGTGGGGCAGGCTGGCGTGCAGGCACCAGGCTTCTGGATGCAGTGGAATGGAATGCAGCCCCCAGTGACTGGAATGATGGTCCCAGAATCTCATTGAAGGTTCCTGGGATGGGCGAGCATGACTGATTCAGGTACAATGGAATGACAGCCTATATGAGTTTAATAATAATTATGTCCCTAGAATTAGTGCATGATTGGGCACACTTCATTCAATCAAGCGATAGGTGGTAGCAGCAGGTACTGGAACGCACACAGGCAGGCAGGCAGGCACATATAATATGTTGTGTTAAATTGATATATTCCATCTCATTCTGGTAGGTATGTTGCTTGATGTGGGCAATGGGCATTGATTGGGGCATGAGCACAGAAGGGAGTTCTTCCTGGTTCTGGCAGGTGGCAGCTTGAGCTGGATACACCTACCTCTCCCCCTCCACCACCCCCATCTCTCTCATTCTAGCGGGGAGCCTCTCTCTCTCTCTCTGTGGCTATATAGTTCATGTGACAGCATGGGTGGGATCATGTCTGTTTTTCCTTCTAGCAGTAGGGAGACTCGCTCTCTCTCTTATTTCTCTCTCTCTCGCCATGAACAACAGGTTGCGTAAAGAAAAGGTGGAATGACAGCACCCCATGAGCGGAATGACACAGACATCATATAGGCCTGGGGGCCATTGCCACTAGCAGCAGCAGATATTGGTTGCCGGGGCAGGCAGGCAGGCGGCATGGCATGAGAGGCAGGCAGGNTTAGAGCAAGCTCACTGGCATGCAGGTGGGTGTGTGGGTGGTGGGCATCAGTCAGGCACAAACAGTGGGCATCAGCGGGTGGCAGCGGATGTCTGCCACAGAGAGAGAGGGTACTGTAGTGGGGGGGGGCTCTTCCAGCACTCCGGCATGAGCACAAGCAGCACCCCCACCCAAACATGTGCCTCCCAGCCATCCCTAGCAAGGGTCTCCACTCTCTAGTTGCTGTCCCTACCTATCAGTAGCACCCCCAAATAAGGGCAGGATTTGCACGTGCCAGCAAGGGTCTTTCTAGTTGCCATCCCTAGTGCCCCAAGGAGGGCAGGATTTGCACGTGCCAGCAAGGGTCTTTCTAGTTGCCATCCCTAGTGCCCCAAGGAGGGCAGGATTTGCATGTTCCAGTCAGGGTCACCATCTCCCATTGCCATCCCTAGCACCCCAAGGAGGGAAGATTAGAGGCATCATCATAAATGCATGATATTGCTTAGGTGCTGTTTATGTGTTCCTGTTTCAGAGAGGAATCGTATGTCAGTGCTGTTGCCATGCTGCGCAGGACAATGAGGCAGAGGTCACCAGTGCCACCCCCAGACAGTGGGCGGACAAGGTCCAATGTCTGGAGGTGGTATGATAAGGAGAAAGGATTCGCCGTCTGCAAGGCAAGGCATGGGGGCTGGTATGCATTGCCCTCTATGACCTGTTAGGAACGGAAGTCCCCTGCAGAGAGAGATTGTAGCCCACCCACTTGTGGAGACAGAATGCAGGCAGGGCTTGACACAGACCGTTGGTCTGACACAGCATGGCACTTATGTTCCTATCTTTTTATGCTCTTTAGATCTGCTGGAAAAGATTCAGGAGGCAGAGAGAGGGGACCACATTGGGACTAATCACCCATATTGAAAGGCTCCATGGCCAGATGGTGAGGCAGCAGGAGGACTCTAGCGTGGGCATGGAACTGGAGCATCCGCACCACAAGAAGGGGGGGAAGGCAACTAGAAAGTGACACCATCAAAGCCCTTCCCCCTCCTCCAGCCCCGATGTGGAGTCCCCTGGACCCTGGGAGACTGCAGCAGCAAAGGCCTTTGGGGTCGAAGTGGAGAGGCCTGGCCACCAGATGATGATGGGCATACGCACCATGGATAACCGCCTGGTGGAAAAGTTCCAGGCTCTCAAGGTGGAGAAAAAGCAGGTGGAGGCGTACTCCCAGTAAGTCTCCACCGAGATGGAGAGGCTAGAACTCTACCACCAGGCGGTCTCTAGGTGGCATGCAGACGTGGAAGGGGCCGTGGAGTTCGCCTTGGCCCATGGTTATGAAATGGCAAAGCACAGGGTGGCCGCCCCTCAGTTCTGTGCTGCGCCCCGCTGCCTTTTCCTTTTCCCCCAAGTTCCATGGGACAGGCCCAAAGACTAATACTAGTACCCCTTAAATTTCCTTTCAATGTTTGGTTTTGGTTTTATAATGTTGTTGTGTTGTTATTTAAATAGTTTTAATAAAAGTTGTTATATTTGTTGTTATGAGCTTCGTTTGACCTGTCCAATCTTTTATCCCTATGTGCTGAAGTTCTGGCTGGCAGGTGTCAGAATCTCATACAGGTTGTCGATCCCTACCAGCAGCATCTGGCTGGCTCCACATGTAGCGTAGTTAAAGTATTAACCCAAAGATGTGCCAGGCAGCAGCAGGGTCTCAACTTGCAGACAGCCTCCCAGGAGGAGCAGGGCTTGTGCCTGTGTGGGTGTGCCAGAGAGAAAGAGAGACAGGCTTCTTGGCAGTGGGCAGCAGGCGGTGGGAGCTGGTGGTTGGAGGGGCTTTTATTTCCAGCAGCTTCAGCGGGCATCTGTGGGTGGGTGCAGAGGAGTAGGCTGTGAGGGGGTGGGGCAGGCTGGCGTGCAGGCACCAGGCTTCTGGATGCAGTGGAATGGAATGCAGCCCCCAGTGACTGGAATGATGGTCCCAGAATCTCATTGAAGGTTCCTGGGATGGGCGAGCATGACTGATTCAGGTACAATGGAATGACAGCCTATATGAGTTTAATAATAATTATGTCCCTAGAATTAGTGCATGATTGGGCACACTTCATTCAATCAAGCGATAGGTGGTAGCAGCAGGTACTGGAACGCACACAGGCAGGCAGGCAGGCACATATAATATGTTGTGTTAAATTGATATATTCCATCTCATTCTGGTAGGTATGTTGCTTGATGTGGGCAATGGGCATTGATTGGGGCATGAGCACAGAAGGGAGTTCTTCCTGGTTCTGGCAGGTGGCAGCTTGAGCTGGATACACCTACCTCTCCCCCTCCACCACCCCCATCTCTCTCATTCTAGCGGGGAGCCTCTCTCTCTCTCTCTGTGGCTATATAGTTCATGTGACAGCATGGGTGGGATCATGTCTGTTTTTCCTTCTAGCAGTAGGGAGACTCGCTCTCTCTCTTATTTCTCTCTCTCTCGCCATGAACAACAGGTTGCGTAAAGAAAAGGTGGAATGACAGCACCCCATGAGCGGAATGACACAGACATCATATAGGCCTGGGGGCCATTGCCACTAGCAGCAGCAGATATTGGTTGCCGGGGCAGGCAGGCAGGCGGCATGGCATGAGAGGCAGGCAGGCAGGCTGAGGCAGGGTTCAAGCTTTGCAACCTGGGTGGGCGGACAGGCAGGCAGCGTGACATGAGAGGCAATAGGGTAGGTGGGATTGGGCAGGCTTTGAGCTAGGCAACCTGGGTGGGAAGACAAGCACCTTGGCATGGGAGGCAGGAAGGTGGACTGAGGCACGCTTTGAGCTTGGCGGCAAGCTGGGCGGGCAGACAGGCAGTGTGGTATGAGAGGCAGTAGGGCAGGCAGGCTGGGACAGTGGCAGCAGGGCACTCAGGCTAGCAAAGACTGTGCAGCATGAGAGAGAGAGAGAGAGAGAGAGAGAGCCAGTCAGCACCACATAGGGGGGCTGAGATTGTGTAGCCATAGGTCGGCTGGCGGGCTTACAGATTCCCAATGCCACCCTGCGTCATGAGGTCAGTCAGATAAGGCGGCTGAGGCCGTCTCGTATGAGAGAGAGAGAGAGGCAGGGCAGGTGCCAGGCATTGGGAGGGAGGGACAGCACCTCAGCAGCACAGGAGCAGTAGCCCTAGCCCAGACTGAGGAGGAAGAGCCCCGTCCCAAGACTGCCCCTGGCATGGGATGGCATGTGCCACTGCACCATCACTCCTTGTCCAGGGTCAGCTCAGGGAAGGAATCCCAGCAGCGGAAGGTTGACCTTTAGGAACAAAAACTGCTCCACCAACTTGGCCCCCAGTCTCAGGTGGTGCGGGGAGCAAATGTCCCCCAGCACAGAGAACACCCGCTCACTGGGGACACTGGTTGGTGGGCAGGACAGGATACCCTTGGCCACTTTCGACAGGGCCGGCCACACATTGGTCTTGCCGGCCCAGTAGGCCAAAGGATTGCTGCTGGGATCAGTGCATGGCTCCACTGCTGCTGAGGCACCATCATACTCCCTCTGGTGACCAGGAAAGGCAAACTGAGCTTGCAGCTTTGGTTAGCCAGAGAGTGGCACCTCTTTACATTAAGATCAACCCTTGCCTGAGAGAGCCTATGTATCTCATGCATTGGTTTGACTGGCGTAAAATGCATGGGGCGTTGTTGTTGTTCCGATTTAACTCATTTCCGTCTGCCAACCTTAGTGGCAGATATATAGGCATACAAAGAGAACTTAGGTTATGCCCGAACTGCCCCCTTGGGCAAGTGGAAGATTTACCCCATGTGATATTTGTATGCCCACTTATGCTGACTTGAGAAGGAGGTTTCTTGGCCAGATACTTCGCAATCAACCTCAGGTGAACTATGCTTTAATATTGGTTTGGCTACTTAGTGCCAAGGACCCACATGTCACCAGGTCCATGGCCTCCTTTTGCGCTGACGTTCTGGGTACCAAATGGAGCCAATTTTCTAATGCAAGATAATTTTGAATTTGATTTTTGCTGACTCTACTTATGTATTTATGATCCTTTCAACTGTGTTTTTCACTAGATCCTGTGGCTAATTTGGTCTTTTATTTATTGTTTGTAGTTTTATTTTATTTTCAAAGGCTATTGTATATACTGTATATTTG
The DNA here is from genome assembly GCA_003113815.1 of Sphenodon punctatus. Classification (NCBI taxonomy): domain Eukaryota; kingdom Metazoa; phylum Chordata; class Lepidosauria; order Sphenodontia; family Sphenodontidae; genus Sphenodon; species Sphenodon punctatus. Next base: position 781,360 of record QEPC01007102.1, read on the forward strand.
AAATGACCCTCGGGTCTCTCAATAAAGTTATTACTTACTTACTCCCTCTGGTAGCTCTGGGTGGGCACCCACTGCCCTCAGCCACACTGCTTGCCCTTTTGTGCTGGGCTCCATGCTCCCCAGAGTGGCCTGCACACAGGAGGAGCTGCTGGCAATAGGGTGCTGCTGCTGCTCATCCTGGTGCTGCTGCGGCAGGGGGCAGGGATAGACCCAGATGGCTGGAAGGGGTCACTGCTCCCACTCCCACCATCCACAGGGGCATCCTGCTGCATAGTCCGCTCTGCTTCCCGGACCTTCTGCACCAGCGCACCCTTCCGAAGGCCATAGACCACTGTCTCGCGTGTCATGTTGCCCTTGATCCTGGGGTCCAGCATGGTTGCCAGGACATATTCCTCCCGGCACAGGAGCTCAGCCCCACCTTCAGCTTCCGCGTCAGGTCAAGCGCCTCATCGGACATCTTCCTGCCCGCAGGGCCACAATCCCGCCCCCTGAGAATCTCGTCCAGGCTCCTGTGGAGACTATGGACCAGCGGGGTCACCTGGCTGAGGGTGGCGGTGGAGCTGGTCACGGTCTCCGTCACGGCCAGGAATGGTATCAAGATGAAGACCGTGTGAGCAAGGATCTCCCATTCCTCCCTGTTGTACCCTGGAGGTACCTCGATGTCTGTTTCCTGTTCAACCTGATGCAAGGCGGCTTTCTGCTCAAGAAGCCACTCGAGCATCAGGAAGGTGGAAATCCACCTGGTGGAGACATCTTGGACCAGCTGGTGCACCGGGGACCCTTACTCAGCCTGCTTCTCCCGGAAGAGCTCGCTGCCCTTCATGCTCCTGTTGAAGAACCCTGCCAGCTTCCTCCCCCGGTCGACCAGGAAGCTAAGGGCACCTGCACCAATCCCCTTATCCCCAAGCCCAGAGCGTCCCTGACCACAAGATGGAGGGTGTGTGCGGTGCAAGGGATGCTTGTGAAGCCCCTGTCATGGACTGCCTTCAATATATTGGCCACATTGTCCGTGACCACACACTCCTTGGTGAAGACTGCACCTGGTGTGACCCACTCCCTGACCATGGCGGCCAGGGCTGCCTTGAGGTTCCTTGAGGTGTGGGAGCTGTCCATTACTTGTGCCTGAAGCAGGGCCCATCTATACCCTGCTTCAGGACACCTCCTGCCACTGCCAAGTGCTGCCTCTGGGTCCTGCCACCAGTGTGCCGTCACTGCCAGGTAGGCATGCTGTGCATTCCTACTTGACCACAGGTCTGTTGTAATGTGGGCAGTGCCCCCCCCAGCCCCTGCCAGCTGCTCCCTTACCCGCTCCTTCAAAGCCCTGTAGAGCTGTGGCACCACAGTCTGACTCAGGGTGGAGTGGGAAGGCAGCTTAAACTGGGGGGCCAGGAATCCCTTGTCCTCTACAATTGAGAAGGGCTGCTCATCCAGTGCAATCATCTCAGCCAACAGGCACTTGGCTTTCTCCTGAAAGAAGCCACGCCTCCCTCCAGCACCCAATGGCCTTGGCAGCTGCCCCCACCCCAGCTCCTCAGTGGTGGACTGACGCTGCTGGTGAGGCTCCTGCTGCTGTTCTGCCCCCATACTGCTCCTGCTGCTAGAGGCAGCAGCAGTTGGTGCAGGACGCTAGCCCGCTGAAGGAGCCGGGCGACTGGGCGCTGCAGTCGGGAACCCGCCAGCATCCACTTCCCCTGCCTTTCCACTTAGCAGCAGAGCACTGTGGCATGACTTCAGGTGCCTCACCATTGCAGTTGTCCCAAGGTTGGCGAACACCTGCTCATGCTTCACCAGCTTATTGCACAAAGTGCACTGCACCTCTCTGGGATCATCTGCCCGCACCAGCTTAAAATGTTCCCAGACAGAGGATTTTTTCCACCTCCTGGCTTTTGGCCCACCCGGGTGACACACTGCTGCCAGCGCTGCTGGGAAGAGGAGAACTTGGTGGCTCCGGCGACACAGCTCTGGGAGGAGGCTCAGCCATCACCTCAGCTACAGACATCTCCTCTGCGGCACTAGTGTCTGCCTCTGACTCACTGTTGTCCACGATCACAGAGCTGTCCCATGAAGGGGAGTACTGGGATCCTGAGGCTAGACTGCCCGTGCCCGCCATGCTGCTGGCACTCTCCCTGTGCCCCCCTCTATAGCTGCTAGTGCTGCTGCTGCTACTCCTCTCCCTACTGCCATTGCCCGGGGATCAGGCCCTGACTCTAGCAGTCCGGGTGGGATCCACCAGTTCTGGACTTCTGGGGATCACCTCGACAGTGGGGTACATTGGTGGCCCTGTAGGAACATCGGAAGCAGCAGCACCTGCTCCAGCACCACCAGCAGCAGAGACAGATGCAACCTCAAGTCCTGCAGGCCTTCCAGTGCCCTGCGTGGCAGTGGAGAAGGGCACTGCCAGGAGGCAACACTGAGCCGCTGAAGCCTGTTGCCCTAAAGCAGGCTTGCTGAGTTTGGGGCATGGTGATGTGCTCGGGCTACTGCTGCTGCCTGCTGCCACTTCCCTGACACGGCCCCTTCCGCCTCTGGCACAAGCCCCATTGCCTCCCCTACGGGCAGCAGACTGGCCTCTATTTCCCATCTCCATTTCTCCCTCCAAAATAATTTTTTTATTTTTTTATTTACATTTTTATCTAATATTATATATATAATAATATTAATATTATTATATATATATATCTACACTAAATCTAACAGCTATAGCTGTTCTAAATGCTATGAACTAAATAGATTATCTATCTAATAAGTACAAAGGCCTACTCCTATAAACGCTACTAAATCTCTAAACACTATATCTCAGCTAACTCCTACAACTATCTACTATCTCTAATTTAATATCTATCTATCTATCTATCTATCTATCTATCTATCTATCTATCTATCTGAGATGGGGGGNCCTGCTTCTCCCGGAAGAGCTCGCTGCCCTTCATGCTCCTGTTGAAGAACCCTGCCAGCTTCCTCCCCCGGTCGACCAGGAAGCTAAGGGCACCTGCACCAATCCCCTTATCCCCAAGCCCAGAGCGTCCCTGACCACAAGATGGAGGGTGTGTGCGGTGCAAGGGATGCTTGTGAAGCCCCTGTCATGGACTGCCTTCAATATATTGGCCACATTGTCCGTGACCACACACTCCTTGGTGAAGACTGCACCTGGTGTGACCCACTCCCTGACCATGGCGGCCAGGGCTGCCTTGAGGTTCCTTGAGGTGTGGGAGCTGTCCATTACTTGTGCCTGAAGCAGGGCCCATCTATACCCTGCTTCAGGACACCTCCTGCCACTGCCAAGTGCTGCCTCTGGGTCCTGCCACCAGTGTGCCGTCACTGCCAGGTAGGCATGCTGTGCATTCCTACTTGACCACAGGTCTGTTGTAATGTGGGCAGTGCCCCCCCCAGCCCCTGCCAGCTGCTCCCTTACCCGCTCCTTCAAAGCCCTGTAGAGCTGTGGCACCACAGTCTGACTCAGGGTGGAGTGGGAAGGCAGCTTAAACTGGGGGGCCAGGAATCCCTTGTCCTCTACAATTGAGAAGGGCTGCTCATCCAGTGCAATCATCTCAGCCAACAGGCACTTGGCTTTCTCCTGAAAGAAGCCACGCCTCCCTCCAGCACCCAATGGCCTTGGCAGCTGCCCCCACCCCAGCTCCTCAGTGGTGGACTGACGCTGCTGGTGAGGCTCCTGCTGCTGTTCTGCCCCCATACTGCTCCTGCTGCTAGAGGCAGCAGCAGTTGGTGCAGGACGCTAGCCCGCTGAAGGAGCCGGGCGACTGGGCGCTGCAGTCGGGAACCCGCCAGCATCCACTTCCCCTGCCTTTCCACTTAGCAGCAGAGCACTGTGGCATGACTTCAGGTGCCTCACCATTGCAGTTGTCCCAAGGTTGGCGAACACCTGCTCATGCTTCACCAGCTTATTGCACAAAGTGCACTGCACCTCTCTGGGATCATCTGCCCGCACCAGCTTAAAATGTTCCCAGACAGAGGATTTTTTCCACCTCCTGGCTTTTGGCCCACCCGGGTGACACACTGCTGCCAGCGCTGCTGGGAAGAGGAGAACTTGGTGGCTCCGGCGACACAGCTCTGGGAGGAGGCTCAGCCATCACCTCAGCTACAGACATCTCCTCTGCGGCACTAGTGTCTGCCTCTGACTCACTGTTGTCCACGATCACAGAGCTGTCCCATGAAGGGGAGTACTGGGATCCTGAGGCTAGACTGCCCGTGCCCGCCATGCTGCTGGCACTCTCCCTGTGCCCCCCTCTATAGCTGCTAGTGCTGCTGCTGCTACTCCTCTCCCTACTGCCATTGCCCGGGGATCAGGCCCTGACTCTAGCAGTCCGGGTGGGATCCACCAGTTCTGGACTTCTGGGGATCACCTCGACAGTGGGGTACATTGGTGGCCCTGTAGGAACATCGGAAGCAGCAGCACCTGCTCCAGCACCACCAGCAGCAGAGACAGATGCAACCTCAAGTCCTGCAGGCCTTCCAGTGCCCTGCGTGGCAGTGGAGAAGGGCACTGCCAGGAGGCAACACTGAGCCGCTGAAGCCTGTTGCCCTAAAGCAGGCTTGCTGAGTTTGGGGCATGGTGATGTGCTCGGGCTACTGCTGCTGCCTGCTGCCACTTCCCTGACACGGCCCCTTCCGCCTCTGGCACAAGCCCCATTGCCTCCCCTACGGGCAGCAGACTGGCCTCTATTTCCCATCTCCATTTCTCCCTCCAAAATAATTTTTTTATTTTTTTATTTACATTTTTATCTAATATTATATATATAATAATATTAATATTATTATATATATATATCTACACTAAATCTAACAGCTATAGCTGTTCTAAATGCTATGAACTAAATAGATTATCTATCTAATAAGTACAAAGGCCTACTCCTATAAACGCTACTAAATCTCTAAACACTATATCTCAGCTAACTCCTACAACTATCTACTATCTCTAATTTAATATCTATCTATCTATCTATCTATCTATCTATCTATCTATCTATCTATCTGAGATGGGGGG
>QEPC01007102.1:789438-815639 GCA_003113815.1 Sphenodon punctatus
GGGCAAGGATCTAGTTCACAAGACGTGGCCCTGCTCAAGGCGGGGCTGTTGCCTGTGGCTGCACCTAGGGGCTGTGCATGCAGGGGCGTACCCTTGTGCGAGCGGCCTTAGGCGCCGACTGAGGCGCTGGGGGTTGCCCCGATTGCTGGTGGCTCTGGAACCAGTATTGTCATGGTTTTCCTGGGCTGGGGTGTGATGCCCCTCTGGGGACTGCCTTGTCAAGTCAGTCATTTTTCAATGGTTTAGGTACAGTGGCCAAGTGCAGTCCGGCATCTGCCCTGTGAAGGGATAGGCACATTACAGGGGTCAAGTGCTGCCAATTCATCAGCCCTGTGAAGGACTAGTCTCGTTTCAGGGGTTTAGTTTTATTAAGCATCTGCCCTGTGAAGGGCTAGGCATGTTACAGGGACCAGGTGTAGCCAAGCATTAGCCCTCTACTCCGCGCCCCCCCCCCCCAATATTGCAATTCTGTGTTCTAAGTGTGTTATGTCTGAAAGGAAGAGGTCAAGACGTCCTAACTCTCCTGTAAATGCCATTGAACAACCTCGTTTAAAACAGGCCAAGATTTATGATTTTATCAATGATGCACCCATTCTGGATGTACATTCTGACTCTATTCCTCTATCCAATAGATTCTGCAGGAAGTAGAAGCTGGTGATGATTCTTTGCACCCACTCAGTGGGCTAAATAAAAATAATGGGATAAATAGTAAAGAGTAAGACAATATCTCTTCTTGTCTCCCTTTGCTAGGAATAGCTAGTAATGAGTCCCCTGCACCTCATGCAGGTGAACAAGATCTTGCTTTGGGGGATGTGCTTAGCGCACAATGTTTTTTAATTAGTGAGACTGTCTCTTCACTCTTCTCAAGTATTTCTGAGAGGAGTGATTCCTTGTCCCAGATCAGTTATTCGTTAGATTTTGGTCAAACTATTAAGGAGGTTCCTTCCGCTCCTACCCCTCCAATGGAGACATTGGTTCACCTTAAGAACCACAATTTAGGTCTTGGGAGGCTAAGCAGAAATGAGTTATTGGCAAACAGAAGAAGAAATTATCCTAAACACATGGTCTTTCATGATAAGGCCGTTTGGATTAAAGCCCGTCCTTTGTTTGATGGAGTAATCCCTAGCTGGAGTAATAAATTGAATATAGCTAGGAATTTATATTTTTTGTTAGGCCTTAATGTAGGTACAGGAGATATTGACAGGATTGTTTTTCTGTCTCGAAGGTTTTCTGTTATCTGCCTTAAGGTTTATTTTAATTCTCAAGTATTATTTCATAAATTATTTCAGGCATGGAAGCATTTGAGATGGTGGGGGATCTCCATTGACAGAGTCTTCTCCTATGAATTAAGCTCTACGGACAATGAAAGAGCCCCCCCTATTGACTAAAACTTGGTAAAAGGGAAATTTAGCTACATTCAGGGGAAACTTAACTGCTCAACTCTTAATTATGTGACTTCTGCCCCAAGTCATCAATGATTTAAACAAACTAACCAATATGAGGTTCCTTGACAAGGATGAATTGGGGTCCCAGTCTCCGGCTCCCCGCCGTCATTCTGGGAGAAAGATTTTCTGACACCACAGGAAATGCTTGTGCGCAGGCTATAGATAATTTAATTATAGCTCCTTCATCAGTGGTTGATGCCAAAAAAATTTCCACTCCTATTTCTCTTTCTCCCCTGCTTCAGGGGAACTTTGATTTACCAACGTCACAGGATTCGGGACTCGGGCCAACTGCCCCTGAAATTTTGCCAGTTGGCAGGGGACAAAATGAGGCTATTCCTTGTGGTGAGGAAAATCTCCCCCTTGTTGATGCTTATATGCTCCCTAATAATAGCTGACATCATTCCATTGTGGGTAGGGAGGCTGATGTTTTGAAATTGTCCTTCCTTTCCTGGAATATAACTGGTTGGAGAACGCTTCTCTCTGCGGAAGTGATTAATCTGTTTGAGAGTTATGATATCCTCTGTCTGCAGGAGACTTGGTTATTAGATCTCAAACTCATTGCCTCCCATGGCTTCCAATACCACCTCTATGCTGATGACACTCAACTCTATCTCTCTACTCCTTCTCTCTCTCCCTCTGTTCAAGCTCGTCTCATCAACTGTCTCTCTGACATCTCTACCTGGATGTCTCAACGTCAACTCAAACTCAACATGGCTAAAACTGAACTCCTTATCTTCCCCCCTCATCCTTCTTCTCCTTCCTCACTGTCAATAACTATTGATGGAGTCACCATCCTGCCTGTCCCCAAAGCCCGTAGCCTAGGCTTCATCTTTGACTCAGCCCTTTCTTTTAAACCCTACATTGACTCTGTTGCTAAATCCTGTTGCTTCTCCCTCCATAACATTGCTAAGATTCGCCCTTTTCCTCTCTGTCTCGTCTGCCAAAACTCTTGTTCATGCTCTGGTCATCTCTCGCCTCGATTACTGTAACCTCCTTCTCACTGGCCTTCCCTGGTCTCACCTTTCTCCCCTCATCTCTGTCCAAAACTCTGCTGCCAGGGTCATCTACCTCGCCAGTCGCTTCGACCATGTGCAGCCCCTCCTCTCTTCACTTCACTGGCTTCCCCTTCCTGAACAAATCCTGCACAAGCTCCTAGTCTTCACCTATAAAGCTCTTCACAACCTTGCTCCCCCCTACCTCTCTGCACTTATCGCCCTCCATACTCCAGCCCGTGCACTTCGCTCCTCCTCTGTCCCCTCTCTCGCCCTTCCACGTCTTCCCTGCTCCCCTAAGCGCCTTCGTCCCTTCTCACTTGCTGCCACCCATGCCTGGAACTCCCTCCCTGTCCACATCCGCCTTGCACCCTCCCTTCATACCTTCAAATCTCTCCTTAAAACTCACCTCTTTCGCTCTGCTCTGTCTGACTCTTTATCCTGCTGAGCCACTATTCCTATACCTAAGATCGGTTTACCCTTATCCTTGCAACATGGACCTGCCTGCTGTCATTCTCATCGTAACCAAGCCAAGTACGTGCACTTGAGACCTCGCATCTTCATGAATGTTAGACCCCTTGTCTCTCCCTCTGTTCCCCTTCCTAAGTCTCACCCCCAGCTCCTGTCTCTCAGATTGTAAGCCCTAGGGGCAGGGACCCTGTCTATTTTATTACTTTGTAAAGTGCCAGGTACACTGCTGGCGCTATATAAATGTTTGTTAATAAATAAATAATAATAACTTCCTTTCACTCCCAGGCTTTCAAGTTTGGGACAGCCCTGCTATTAAATTGGGTATGAACGTCCATCTGGCGGCCTATTGACTTTATCCAAAATGTCCCTTGATCTGGTAGGTACTAAGATTGAGAATATCCCTAGGAATACTTTGGCAGTTAGATTTGTTTGGGGAAGTGATGAAGGAATTATTCTCATTAATTTTTACATTTCTCCATCTGACAATATAGTCAATTGTGTCCCTTTTTGGTTGGAACTTGAGGATTTGATTGAGTCTTTAGAAGAGTTATACCCCCACACTCCGATTGTTCTTGCAGGTGACTTTAATGCTAGAATTGGCAATGGAACCCCTGAACAGGCTGAAGCCATCGGAATGCACAGAAAGCTGTTTAAGGGCAGCTAGACAGGTCAGAATTTCTAAAGCTAGGCCAGTTATTCTCTGGTATGCCGAACAAAAGAAAGCTTATAGAGATCTGCTTAGACTAAAAAAACTCAACTACCAGTGATCTTTATGGTCTGCTCTTGCAGATGCGGTCCTTACCTGTAATCAATCTAAGTTCTGGCACTTGGTTAATAATGGAATACGTCCTTTTGCGATCCATCCAAACATTGCTGCAGCTGCATGGCAATTTCACTTTTTGGAGATCTTTAACCAAATGCCTGACATACCAGTCTTGAACACCATTAGCCTAAAGGACCTCCCCCAGTGGCCTCCAGTGAACCCTGTGGAAATTAGAGGGTTTTTAGAACTAATCCATTCAGGTAAAGGTGATGGAATACCAGACGATAACTTATTAAATAAAATTGACTCGTGGCTTCCCCTCATTTGTGCATTGTTTGATGCCATTAATTGCAGTGGTTTAATTCCAGCTGGTTGAAATATTAGTATAATTATTCCAAGTTTCAAAAAAGGTGAGAGAGAGCTCCCGTCCAACTATAGGCTGACAGCTTGATCAGTGTGACAGCTAAATTATATGCCCGTTTTTTATTAATCAAACTGGAAACCTGGGCAGAAGAGGCTAGTTTCTTCTCAGAGGAACAGGTTGGCTTTCACACTGGTCATTCCACCTTGGACCATTTCTTTACCTTGACACATCTGATTGACAAATATGTTAGGATCAGAAGGTGGGCTCTATTTCTGTCTTTTGTAGATCTTAGGTCAACCTTCGATCTTATAGATAGAAAACTTTTATGGACTAAATTATCTGCAACCAATATGGATAGGAGATTGATCTCTCCTGTATTTTGTCTTTATTCAAATACCTTGTTGAGAATACGACTCACTCAGAAAGGGCATATATTGGATACTATACCTGCCACCAATGGGGTGAAACAGGGATGCGTCCTGGCTCCATTTCTTTTCAACTTCTTCATGAATGGAATTGTCTCAGAACTTGCCAGTGACTTATATTACCTTGTTGAACTTGCAATACAAAACAGACGGATTTCGATTCTGCTTTATGCAGACGACATGGCCCTTGTGTCAAATGCTAGATTGGGTCTGAAGAAACTCCTTGGAGCTCTGGGGATCTTTTGTAAGAACAACCATCTTAAAATTAACTACCAAAAAACTAAAGTCCTTGTAATGGCCAAGAGCTTTTGTAAATTCAACTGGATGCTTGATAACATCAGCCTTGAGCAAGTCAAGTCTTACTGTTATTTGGGGCTGACATATTCTGCCACTGGTTCTTGGGCAAAGCACGCAGAATTTACCAAATTAAAAATGGATCAATCCATTGGGGGGCTTCTTAAATTCTGGAGAAAGGACGGAGGCAAACTTATATCACCAGCCTTGCAACTGTTGGATTTGAAGACCAGTCTGCAAGTCCTATATGGTGCAGAAATTTGGGGACCTTTTCTTAGGAACAATCTGGAGTATTTCCAAGATCACTTTTTATGGGCAATCCTTTCTGTACCAAAGAGCACCCCGTCCTGCCTTGTGAGATTAGAAACAGGTGTTTTGCCGGTTACAGTAAAACTCGATTTGGCTCAGGTTTCTTATTGACCAAGGGTGAGGGATATGACAGAAGATAGGTTATCCTATCTTTGTTTTACTGAATTCAATTCTCCTACACTCCCGTCACAGTGGTATAAGAAGCTAATATCTCTTTTACGAATGACGGGGCAATCCATGGAGGCAGCCGCGCTTCTGTCTAATACTAAGATAAAATCTTTGTTTTTCAGACAGCTGGCAGATTTAGTGATTGCAGAGGACATGAGAAGGATTGCCAGTTTAAAATCTGCTCCATTTTATCAACTCTTTTAAAAAAAGTTCCTGGGAGGGAACTTTATCTGACAGCCTTGGACAACTCTGCTCTGAGAAGAGCTTTAACTCTTCTCAGATTTGACTTTATTCCTTCTAGGGCTCTATCTGGAAGAAGGAAAGGGCTTCCATATCCTTTCAGATTATGCAGTTGCACCTTGGTTCAAATAGAAGGTTTGCTTCACTTACTATTTTACAGTCCCTACACTGACGAGTATCAGCAAAAATATTTGCTTCCTGTATTAAAGAACAAAATTTATTGGCCACCCCAACAAATATTAACCTTTCTGGCCTCATCTAAAGATGTTGCTTCTATTAAAAATCTTGCCAATATAGCTTTGGCCTTGATCAAAAGGAACCAAAATGATTTGCAAGCGTAGGGGATGACTCTGTTGATGGCGACTCCCACCATTCATTTTGCTTAATTAGCTCTTAGTTTATTTTACTTGTGTTTTATTTGGTTTCTTTAGTTATGTTTGTATGGTTTATTCTTTTGTTTTTATATCAGTTTGGTAAAGTTACTGTGAATTGGCTGTTGTTCATTATTATAACTGGCCTGTGATCTTTAGTTTTAATCTTCATATATGGATTTTCTAAGTTTTTCTTTTGCATTCCTTTAGTCTCGACCTATGGTCATGACTTAACAAATAAAATTATTATTATGATGATTATGATGAAGAAGAAGATGACGATGACGACATGGCCCTTAACAGCCCCAAGAACACTAACTGCATCAGCAGGTGTCACCAAGTGAAACTGATCCCATAAAACCAGATAAGACAAGGCTTCCATAACCTCCAGTTACCCATATGTATTAACTGCGGCATTGAAGTCATGGTGGATCAGAGCGATTTTATCCACAAAATAATCCACAAACATGTCACAGCAAGCAGTAGATGACGCTACTTCAAAACGGAGGGAGACCGGACTGACCAGCCCCCGCACCACTTGGAAAAGCTGCGCTGGACAGGATTTAGCGGATGCTATGAGAGAAGCAAAAAACCCTTTTTTGCTGCCTGCATAGCTACGGCATAGGCCTGTAAACTTGGCTCTATGATGCAATCTGTCAGTTCAGCACGCGAATGACGCATCTGTTGTTCCAACTGCTGCCCTTCACACTTCAGCACCTGCAGCTCCTAGGAGAACCAAGGAGGCCTGCAGAGCTGTCGCCTAGGCAGCAGACGCCTAGGAGCTGTCCGATCAATGGCCTCAGTCAGCAAGGTATTCCATAACATGACGAGGTCATTGATGGAACAGTCGTCAAGGTCAGAGGGTAACTCCCCCAGAGCATTCCGGAACTGATTTGGTTCCATCAGTCTCCGGGGACAAACCATCCAAATAAGTTCTGCACCTTTCTGGGGGCAAACATGTGACAGGAGCGAAGCCTGCAGGAGGTAATGGTCCATCAATGACAAGGGCACAGCTGATAACTCCCCCACTAACAGAGCACCTGCCTCAAGGCCGGTGCAAAACACAAGGTCTAAGGTATATCCCCCCTGATGTGTTGGGTTGATAACCATCTGGGACAGGTCCATGGTTGCCATGGCGGCCATGAACTCATGCTCCACTCCCACAAGGTCAGCATCAGCATGAATGTTGAAGTCCCGCAAGTCTACTGACTTCGGGGACTGCAACACCACTCCCAACCCCACCTCTGCCAAAGCATGTAGGGAGGCTGCTGCACAGGTAGGTGCATGGTATACAAGTAGTACTCCCAAACTGTCACCCGCCAAATCAAACACAAGGTGATGACTCGCAATACCTAATATGGATTGCATTGGATACCTCCTCACAGTCCAACCATTCTTATAAATCATGGCTACACTGCCCCGCCCCCCCTCGTCCCTCTGAGCACAGGTGCTTCTGCACGGACTACCCAACCAGAATAGGCCCCAACTTATTGTCCAGTCAGATTTCCATGATACATACGAGATCAGCAGCACAGACCAGGATTACCTCCTGGACAGTAGTTGCCTTATTCACCACCGATCTTGCATTTAACGGCACCAACTGACCAAAAACCACCTGCCCTTTTGCCTGGGGGGTAGTGAGCAGGACTCGCAACAAACACCTGTCTCGCCTCACTGATCTCACCTCCCCCCGATCAGGACCATATTTCCCCTGGCCTGTAATGACCCCAATGGTTGCTCCCTCCCCCCCCCCCGGTGGATTTCAGCAACCTCCTTATGAGAGCTGAAATTGATGCATCTCCCCCTTCCAACCAGGGGGTTGTCAGGCTGATGGATATTTTCAGCTGTTAGAGGGGGTCCTCAATTCCCTGGCTCCTCTCCAGTCTCTAGTTGTCTCGATGCTCTGTAGACCGCTGTGATATAACAGCAATCTGGCAGACTTAAAGAAGCTGGGGCGTAGATTGGAGAGGAGATGCCTGAGGAGCCATCTGGAGGCCAATCTTCAGCTGTACAGAGTTTATGAAGGCATACAGAAGAGCTATTATTGAGGCCAAGCACTTGTACTTGTCCTCGGGCATAGATGCTGCAGGGAACAGACTAGTGCAACTGTTTTGGATGGTGCATGGCCTGCTGAATCCAGACTGCCTCAATCTGTCTAGTTTTTTAGTAGAGCACTGTGAGAAATTTTCTACGTTCTTTGTGGAGAAGACAAGAGGGACTCTGGGTGAGATTCATTGGGCCATCTGATGTGGAGAGCCGCGTAGTCCTCAGTGTATTCCCCTGGTTGACCTCAACGTGGTTGATAATAAAGTAGTCCATGCACTGCTGGGATCGTTGAGACCCACCACATGTGCATCCAATGCCTGTCTTGGCTATTGAAGGTGAGTGCTGAGGCAGTGGTACCTTTGACAGGCATTGTTAATACTTCCTTTAGGGAGGGGAGGGTGCCGGCCACCCTCAAATGTGTGGTGGTCTGCTTCCTTCTCAGGAAACTATCTCTTGACATTGGAGTGCTTGCCAGTTATCGCCATGTCTCCAATCTGCCTTTCTTAGGGAAGGTGATTGAGGTGACTGTGTGACTACCGAGACACCTGGACTCCAACAATATTTTGGGGAAATTCCAGTCTGGGTTCAAACCTTCCTATGGGATAGAGACTGCACTTGTCAGGGTGTTGAACAATCTGCTGCTGATCTTAGATTAAGAACAGCTTGCCATTCTGGTCATGCTAGATCTTACAGCAGCATTTTATACGCTTGACCAGAGTTCCTGCCTTGGTGGCTGAGGGACGTCGCTAGTGCGACGGGACCTGCCGGTCGGTGGTTTCAGTCATACCTGGAAGGGAGGAGCCAATCAGTGGTGATGGATGGATATGTCTCATCCCCGAGGGGCCTGAATTGTGGCATTCCTCAAGGTTCTAGTCTTTCACCCATGTTCAACGTATACATGCAGCCCTTTGGGGATGTCATGATTAAGCATGGGGTTGAGTACCATCAGTACACTGATTATACGTAACTGTATATCTCTTGCCTTGTGAGCCCTGCCAACTCGGCTTATGCCTTGGAGGAATGCTTGAATGATGTAGCTGCCTGGATGTGTCGAAGCTACCTCATGCTCAATTCAGGGAAGACTGCGGTGATGTTGGCATGAAGGGGCAGTCAATATGAGGATGCCCTTTGCCTCCCTCAGGCCCCTGAATGTGGATGGGATCCAGGTGGAAGTAGTGGGCCAGGTAAAGAACTTGGGTGTCATTTTTGACCATGCTCTGTCCATGAAAGAAAACCCAGGTGTCAGACGTGGTTTGGAAATGGTTTTCTCAATTTCACAATTTGCGTATGTTGCGTTTAACCCAGACTGACCTTACCACAGTGACCCATGCCCAGGTGACTTATGAGGCTTTATTTTTGTATTTCCCTCTACTATGGGCTACCAGCAGTGTTTATTTGTTGCTTGCAGCTTATTCAGAACATGGCAGCATGGCTGCTAGTGCTTACTGGTTTGTGCAGCTGTGATCATATTACTCCTGCCCTGCATTCTCTGCACTGGCTGCCTATGGAGTGACAGATTGAGTTTAAGATTGTGCTTCTGGTTTTTAGGACCCTGAACGATTTAGGCCCTGGTTATATTTGAGACTTACTGTCATATCCCCAGGGTTGAGGGGGTTGCATGGGTGGCGGAGGGCTAGGAGAGGAGGACAGCGGCGGGCTCGTCCCGTTCTTGGAACTCCTAGGGTGCCTTCTGTGGCAGAGGCGGTGGCAGCACCACCGACGCTGGGCCGCATCCCGTTTATCCTGGCGATGCCAGGTAGTGCCGGGGAGGTGGGGCCTGCACGGCAAGACGCAGCAGAGACAGAGCCTCCCCCCATGCGGTGCTCTGCATGTCTGCGGGCACGCATGGGGGCAGGGCTATCAGCATAAATACCAGAGGCGCAGCAGCGGGAGACACCCAATGCTGGTGATCACAGATCAGGAAACCGGCCCGAGAAAGCTAAGTGTGACGTGTTTTGATGAAGTGTTGTTGTACAAGTGTTCTATGTGTTGTTGCTCCCCTTCCCCATATTTTCCTGTGTTGAGAATTTGGCGTGTATATGAGTGAGTGAGTGGGGGAAGGAGTCCCTTCCCTTCCCGGGAGTTCCTTCCTCGTTTTGTAGTGTGGTTGTCCCTTCCCGCCACCCCTGTTACCCAGGTCCCTTTCCCGCCGTCCCTCACCCTCTTGCATGCCTTGCCCTGTTCCCCATCTTTTCCCATGTGGGTTATAACTGTGAGCATGCAAGGAGTGAGGCCCTGCTGTCCCCGTGCCCTATGATGATAGAGCTCGGGCCTCATTGAGACCAACACGACCCAACCACTATTACCCTCCATTATTTCATGGAGGGCAGTGCTTGGGAAGCTCAGGTGGTCTGCGTGTGGGGGAATGCGAGACCTGTGGCCCCGTGGGTACCTTGTCCTGGAATAATTCCCCTCATCCCACTGACACTTACTTCTGGAATCTCACACTGATGGGTATCTGCGCTCAGGAACCACCCACTGTTTGGGAGTTCCGCCATCGCACCTTAAGCCAGTGGGTGATCAGGCTTTTGCTGTGGCGGGCCCCTCGGTGTCAAACTTGCTCCCTCTGGATGTTCGTCTCGATTCCTCCCTCCTTACCTTCAAAAAGCACCTGAAACCATATTTATTTTCTAGGTGCTTTTAGGATCCACTGCTGGTTCCCTTAAGTGTACTTTGTCCTCCATTTTTCCTTCCTTATTTCAAAGTATTTTATTACTGTAGCAGGTATAGGCTTGCCAGTGAGTTTAAGTATTTACAGGATTGGTTCAGTCACCTCATCACTCTGTGTTGGGAATTAGCATCTCTAGTTTATTTACACATACACAGTCTTAAGACAGCTTCTCCATATAAACGAGCTTCACATCCAGGTTAAGCGTAGTCAGACCACAGGCCACTGACTAGCTCACAGATAACTTGCTTCTAGCTCACTTGCTTGTTTCTGGTCAGGCTTCTCTCTCGGCCTTCAGTTCTCCAGCAGAGATGTACGCACTTCGGCTTCCAGATGGCTTCTGACTCCTTCCTTCCGGTTTCCTGGTTTATATACTGTAGAGGGGCATGGCTTCCACCTTCCTCAGCCTCTCTTAAAGGCACCGTCACCTAAACATGCTGCTCCCTGCTACAAATACTGTTTTGAATTGTTTGAAATTGTTCTATACTTTTGTGTTGTTTTACATTCTGTAAAGCGCTCCGAGTGCCATGCAAGGCAGGGTGGTGCTATATAACTATTATTATTATGCCCATGCTGCCTCCTTATCTGCATTGGCTACCTACAGAATGGAGAGTTTGAATTTAAGATTGCACTGCTGGTTTTCAGGGCCCTGCACAGTACAGGCCCAGGCTATATTGGAGACCTACTCTTGGGCGTCACACTGGTAGTTATCTGTGCTCAGAAACCACACACGGTTTGGGGGTCCTGCCATTATGCCTTGAGTCAGCAGGTGATCAGGCTTTTGCTGTGGTGCAGAGGTGGGGAACCTTTTCCATCCCAGGGGCCACTTTGAAAGCTTGCACAAACTCCCAGGGCCGCACAGAAGTTGGGGTGGGGGTGCTTAAGGGGATGCACTCAAGGAAAGGAGGGTCCAGATCATGGATCTGTGCCATGGAACTGTCTCCTGTCGTTGTCTGCATGCCCTCAT
This sequence comes from Sphenodon punctatus, assembly GCA_003113815.1. Classification (NCBI taxonomy): domain Eukaryota; kingdom Metazoa; phylum Chordata; class Lepidosauria; order Sphenodontia; family Sphenodontidae; genus Sphenodon; species Sphenodon punctatus. The sequence continues at coordinate 800,962 of QEPC01007102.1, forward strand.
CTCTGCTCCCTTCCCTTGAGCCAGCTCAGTTTTTCAGTGTCTGAAGGTAAGAACTGGATCCAAGGATCAGATCCAGGAAGTGGAAAGGGGCCACATTTGACCCCCAGACCTCAGGTTCCCCACCCCTGCTGTGGTGTGTCGCTCGGTGTAGAATTCACTCCCCCCAGATGTTGGCTTCAGTTCTTCCCCCCTTACCTCTTTGAAAGCACCTGAATGCCTATGTATTCTCCAGGTGCTTTAGGATCCACTGCTGCTTTTCCCTCATTGTATTCTGTCCTACCTCTTTACCTTCCCCTTTTAAATTGTTATAAAAGGATTTTCTATTGCTTTTGTGTGTTATAATTTTGAAGCAGTCCAAGGGCCATGTGATAGGGCGGCGCTATAAAATAAGATTATTTCCTCCTCAGGTGGCTGCGTGCATTCCCAATCATTGGGGTGTGCCTGCTGCAGCCTGTCTCAGCGGGCTTTTCCAAAGCAGTCCCAAGCTCTGGCGCAGCCCTGCCCCTCTCTGGCGCTCAGTCACACGCACCAGTCCGAAGTTATATAAGGGGCAGTGCGCTCCATTCGCCTCAGTTCCTTCAACTGTGTTGCTCTTCAATGGCTGAAGCAGACTCTTCCCTTCCTCAGGTCCATTAACCTTTTCCTAAAAAGAAACAAACTTTTATTAGATAGTGTGTTTTTCATCTAACGTTTTTTTTATTATTAAATAGTTTTTAAAAATTAGGCTTAGGTTTTTATACGCATATATTTATAAAAGTAGTCATTAGTTAGTTGTGTTCTTTCCAGCTCAGTTAAAATAATACACATTGGTAAAATGTCTCTAAGGAAAAGAGTTTTTTTAAAATGTAAAGATTGTAATTCCCTGTACTCAGCAGCTGATCTGCATGATAAATCCTTTGTTTGTCTTGGAGAGGGCCAGTCTTCATCGACTTGTGCTGCCTGTAAAAGTCTGACCCCTAGAGCACTTAAAGAAGGCACACCAGACTCCAGCTTGTTTTGATGAATCAGGCTCTAGCCCTCGAGGCTTCTCAAAAGTCTCCTAACTCAAAGGGCTCATCTTACGAAAAGGCAGGAACTTCATCTGCGGCTCTCACTCACGGCACCACAGTTGTGGTCTCTGTGCACAGTGGTACTGACAGGCACAGCTCACCCCAGAACCAGGAGCAGCAAGACACTGAAGTGAGCTGCACTGGACAAGATCTCGATAAGAAAAGGGATTCTGTGCTGCCGGGAAAACGTATGGATAAAATGCAGCACCACACACTGGAGCCGAATACACAATTGCCTTGGCCCCCCACCCTGCTCGCGGGGTTGGTGGGCGACAGGACCCTTGTCGTGCTCCCATTAGAGAGAGAGACAGGACAGGAGGATGGTTCCCTCCCCCGCAGGGCGAGTCCAGGCAGGGGAAAGCAGGAGTGATCTCCAGCGTTGCCTGGGAACTGAGGGCGCATGGTGCCGTGTGATCTGTGCTCCGCCTCCCCCCCCCCCTTCAGGGGCAGGAGCCAGAGCAGTAAGCATATCGGAGGTTATTGCTCCCCTGTACGGAAAAATTAAAACAACACATCAATTGGAATCCTATCTAACTTACATCTCGAGCTTTGTGTTAAGGAGAGCACTAACATTGGCGAGATTTCAACTGATGCCCACTAAAGTCTTGGAAGGATGCCTGACTGGTATCCCATATCAGCAAAAGATCTGCGGTTGTTCAACATGAATTGAGGATCCCTTTCATTATTTTTTTGAATGCCCACTATCTGCCAATATTCGTCTCCGCTTTAAGGGACTTATTGGCATAGACACCACGTGTGGGGGAACTATGAATTTGGGTTAAAATCGATTCTGGCCAATCCCACTGAGAATCTCATGCTTACGGCGGCAAACTTCCTCTTTCTCCTTGCTAGGAGGAGAGAGCGGGCAATGGAAACTTATGAATGATTATTGTTTGGGAGTCGGTTTTGGGGTGAGGTAGGAGATGCAGTTGGGCTACCAATTAGGGCCTTGCCCTGTAATTTGGGGGTTTTTTTCCCTTGTATTTTTAACTAAGTGGCGGGGTTTGGAGTTCAGTTTACTCCTGCCTTACGTCTAGATGTATTTTTGTATTACTGTATTATTGTTTCTCCTTATGGAGTATATTATTATTGTTCTATTGTATATTTTGTATTGACCAATCGGTCGCAGCAATAAAAAGGAATTACTACTACATATCAGGGCTCCAGTCATTCACAGGCTGGAGCTTAACAGAGCAGCACACTGCTCCAACGATCCTCCGAGTTGACCCGGCCGGCAAGGACAGGAGGGAGGGAGCTTCCAGTTCCAGCAGGGCTGCCTAGGGAGCTTGAGCCCCCAGCTCCCCCTTCCCCTACGAGCAAATTGTGCTCACTTTAACTCCAGGATGGGCAAATCTAGAAAGAGGACTCTGGCCCTACCCGCGGCCAAGCCCCAGCATCCCCACCTATGGCGGCACCACCCCCGGGGGCCGAAGAAGCGGCAGGCACCACGGGGGTGGCCGCAGCCAGGGGGGACACCCCTAGGCCCATCTGGCCTGGCAGTGGGGGTAAATGAAGGCCGGCTACCAGGTTGGCCAGTTGCGAGGCCCTCCTGTGGGAGATGGTGGCCGCAGCCCCCCCGTGTGGGGGGGAACAGGCTGCCGGGCCTCTTATGGGGACCTCCCATGCAGTGGGGCGGAGTGACATGGTGGGAGAAGGACAGACACCTCCTGGACAACTGTTGAGGCAGGGGGGACGCCGGATTGCACCCCCCCACCCGATTTGTGGATCAACCCCCACTGGTGGTCCCCCTGGGGCGAACCCCACTGCCCTCATCGGCATTGAGTGCTGGGTACTCAGGGCTCAAGCAAGCAGTAGGGAGGCTCCGACCCCCTATAGGAAGGGCAGCTCCTGGGGTACCCAATCTGGTGGGGCCCCTCATGGGGCCCAGTATATACTTGCCCCCCCTTTTGGTGAGCAGGGGTAGCCCCCCCTTGGGGCTCAGCTGGGGGTCCCCTCCTGGCTGGTACCCCCACTGCAGGGTGGCAGGGGGAGGGTGCTGGGGGGGAGCTCCCCTTCATTTTTTATAGGGCACCACCAGGGTCACAAGTGGACCAGCTGAGCGGAGGAGTTGAGTCCCACGACCAGGAGGAGGGGGATCTGCGATGCTGGGTGGAAGCCTTGGAGCAGGCCATAAGGGCCATGGTGGATCAGAGGGCCCAGCGGTCACTGGCCACCCAGGAGCCACTCCCACCGCCAGCGCCATGCGCCCCAGGTGAAGTGGGGGAGGCCCCCCTAGGGCCGAGATAAGAGGGTGTGGGGTCCAAATGGCATGCTGGCCTCTGGTTGCTCCTGGGGGCTAGGGGGGCCACCCCATTCCCGGCTCCACGAGGGGAAGGGTACACCCAAGGGGCACCGCAGAAGCCCACCCAGCTCCTATGGTGGAACGAGGTGTGGGTCCCAGTGATGCTGCCCCCTGCCTCCACCGGGGTGGGCATGGGTGCCCACCCCCTCATATGCAACAATCCCCTAAAGGCCAATGGGGCAACAGTCAATTGGAAACAGCACACACGTTGCAGGTCTGGGCCTCACCTGCAGCCTCCCTAGGGCTGGCACACGCCCCGAGCGTGGTAGCCAGGCAGGCCCCACCCAGTGGGGGAGAATATTCTGAGGTATCCGCTGCCATAGGGGATAACCTTCTCCCAGCCACCCGGAAACGGATTTGGCGGGGAGAATATATAGACATATTTGGACTTCTGTTCAGCGACCCTATTGTTGACCCGGTTGAGCAGGATGATAAAAGGACAAGGAGTGATTTAAACGTCCCAAGGCTGAGAGAAATTGGTCCAATTGGATGGCAGTCTTTTCAATATTCCACGAGGTAATGATTCAGGCCTACCCCAGCCGTGCCTCAGACCTCCTTAAGTACGTGGACATAGTCCATTGAATGTATGAGTCCGGCCCTGCAGGGGCATGACTGCGGTATGACGAGGCCTTCAGGCACCGGGTAGCCTGGGCCTCCTCTGGGATCTCCATGCGAACAATCTGTGACTGAATTGCGTGAGCGGCACAGGCCATGCTCCCAGGTCAGATAGTGGCCACCTCCTCGCAAAGGGAGGTGCAGCGTCTGCCAATACTTTCGTGATGAGGGGGGGGAAGACAGCAGGGAATGCTGGGGCACAGTGCTGGGAATTCAGCCACTATGGTAAGTGCTCCTGAGCAGCCTGTAGATTTTGACATGCCTGCACGAACTGCAACGGGCACCATGCAGCTTCTGCGTGCCCCAGGCCTAACCCCTGGGCAAAAAGAAGATCCAATCCTGGTGCCTCAGGAAGAGGGGGCCCATGAGGTAATGCTGCTGGTGGCGCAGTAAAGGGCCCCAACGCTGGTCAAGGTTGACATATCCTGGAAAGGGCCCTGCGGGGCCATCCGTACTCACTCACAGAACCACAACTGTGGTCTCTGTGCATGGTGGTACCAACAGGCACTGCTCACCCCAGAACCAGGAGCAGCAAGACACTGAAGTGAGCTTCACTGGACAAGATCTCAATAAGAAAAAGGATTCCACAGTGCTGGGAAAATGTATGGATAAAATGCAGCACCGCACACTGGAGCCTAATACACAAAAGGACTTTTCTGGCCCCTCAAAGAGAAAGAAAACCAACTCGGCTCCAGCATTAAATTCCAATGTTTCTCCGGTTCCAGTGGCACCACTGGCCCAATTGGTACCAGCAACCACCATGGCAGACAAACAACCTTCACCATCTGCTCCACTGTCACCAGCAGCACCAGACCCTACACCAACCTCATCCATTCAACCCACCAAAGAGTTGACTGACCAAATTCTCCTGCAAAAAATGAGCCTATTTTGAGTACACTATTGTCTCCACAGCTACACCCTTCTTCTCAGCTATTAAAAACCCCATAGCAACCATCCACTCCTGTGGGAACTATTCATTTTGCCTCTTAATACTTAGATTCAGAGGGCGAGGATATTTCTGTTGGACATTTCTCTCCCCAACCTGATCAGAGAACCTGATTTTTTAAAATTTATTTTTTTAAACTTATTCTCCACAGAACAAGCACTAGCCAGCACCAGGGTTCTCTTCAAGAACTGTTTGCTCCAGATGTTCCAAAAGTAGGCACTGATCGCATCATGACGCTCCCTTCACCATATACTCATAGATCATGATGCTGCTCAGGTAGGCCACTTTCAGACATGCCCCACCCTCTGGCGCGTATTTGGGCTGTGGGGGGGAATGCGCAGCCTGAATAGGCGTGGGGATTGGCCAGTCCGAAAGGCCCCCCCTCCCTCCCATATGGCTTTGCTGGCAAAGCTGCGGGGGATGCAGAGCAGAAAATCCAGCTCTGCATCCTGTGCAGCTTTGCTGGCAAAGCCACACCGGGGGGTGGGGGGGAAGCTTTTGGACCGGTTGATCCCCGTGCATATTTGGGCTGCGCATTCCCCCTCACCCCTGAAATCCAAATATGCGCGGGGGGGCATGTCTGAAAGTGGCCAAAGGTGCGCCTCTCCCTCCTGCTTTAGAACTAGATCCCCTATCTGTTGTAGCCATAAAAGGAGTTCACATCATTCATCTCTAGCTAGACGAGCCTCAACTACAACTCGGCCTGCTCCTCAAAGACCAATAAGCCAGTTACTTCTCAAAACACATGAGAGAAAAATTTGCAAGAGCCCATAGCATTGCCTGACCCCCTTTTTATCTGAGATGATTGGACCTTTTAATCCATGTAACTCCTCTGACACTGCCTTCACTAACTGCAAAGAAAATGCTTCCTTCTACATCAGATGAGTCCCCTCTATCGAATGATACTATAACAGCTTCTCCAGCAGATGCAATAGTTCTATCCTTAGAGCCACCCCCATTGGAGAATTACAAACCATTTCAGAAACTGTTAAGATGCCTCAACATGGCAATGCCAAGACTGCCAGTAAAGGTTTGTTAAGAAAGACACCAGCAACACCAGCTTTTGACATCCTCTTTCAGAATGATCTGTGACAATTGACAATTCCTTTCTTTGAGGACATTATGAAGACTGCAAGCAATGCTAGGATCTAACCCGGCAGTTAACACCAGGCTAATGGGATGTACCTTCTTGCTCCAGATGACAAATTTATGTTCTTTAAACATCCACCCCCAGACTCCCTAGTTGTGGCAGCATCCTCAAGAAGGAACAACGAACAACCTCTAACTCTACAAATATTCTGTGCCAGGGGGCCAGATATCACTGGAGATACGGGGAATATAGCTCTCCCACCTGCCACATAAACTGCGAGACACCAGCTGTGCCCCAACTTATCACACAGGGTTACTCCAATTTAACGCTGGCCTCTACAGACGCCCCTACAGCCAGCACTGTTGCCCACCAACAGAGGGCTTCTCCTCAAAATGGTGGGTCCCTCTAAAGTAAATCAAATACAACATAAAGTTCATAGCAAATATCTAGGTGGATTCCACCTGAGTGTTGTGTTCCAAATTCCTGGAGCTCAGCCTACTTTACCTCTAGAAGTCCTTCAAGTATGGGCTGCCTGTCCCTCAGTCTCTTCTGGGCCTTTAGCCCTGGGTCAGCCAAGTTCCATAAGAGGTCTACTCCCTTCAGGTGCCTCTTCTGGGTTTATCATGGACCTTTTATAGGACTGTCTGGCAGTCTTCTAGGCTTAAGCCAAAATCCTTACTGTGGCCTGTCACATACACCTTCCACCCTTACTTGCCCCATGGATCGAGAGGGAAGATGTATGGACGCTGCTGGTGGTGGAAAGGTGTTCACTGCTGTCACGCTTACTATGTGTATTGCCAGTTACATATCTGCCCTCTAAGGATATCAACATGTTTTATGGGAGAAAACATTAGAGGCCAACAACAAACCTCAAGAGCAGGCAAGATGAGACATCGTCACCCATTCCAAAGAAGGTCAAATGGTGACCCGCTTTCAACTTCAGGCAGTCAAATATATCACCGACTGCTGTGCCAGAAATGTTGGATGTGCCATTACTCAGCAACACTGTGCATGGCTAAGATCCATGGCTCTGGCCCCTGAGACTAGGAAAAGCCGTGCAAAGTATGTATATACGCACCAGAAGGGGCCGCCCGCCATAGGACTCAGCGACACATGCGGCATCCCATGGTCTCTTTGAAGACACCTGTTTCCAGAATGCATCTTCAAAGAGGCCATGGGATGCGCGCACCACCAAATCTTTTTGTGGCGGCCACTTCCAGTGTGTGTAAATGCTACCCACACAGCTTTTCCTAGAGGCGCATTGAAGAACACGCTTCCCTGGACACTAGTATAAAAGCAGCTGAAGTCTAAAATAGAGGACTTACCTTTTGATGGACACAGGGTCTCTTCACAAGTTCTATGGAGGAGGTGAAGACCAAGTTGGATACAGCTTCAAAATTAAGGCTTGTTCCGATAAAAGGAAAATCCCCCTACACCATCCCTTAGGGACCCCTCTCGTCCCTTTTTAGGGACCCCTCTCGCAAGGTACAATTATATGAAGAAACTTTTGCCCTTTTACATGAAGGAGCAATTGAACTAGTCCCAGAGGCTTATCAGAGCAGAGGGTTTTACTCAAGATATTTTCTTGTACCTAAAAAGGATAATGGCCTCAGACCAATTCTAGACGTCAGGTGGTTAAACAGATTTGTCAAAACGTTCAGATTTAAAATATTGACTATCCCCAATGTATTGTCATCTCTTAATAGAAATGACTGGTAAGTCAGCTTTCAAGCCAACACAGGTCATTCAGTTCCTCAGTTACATCTTACATTCTCCAGTGCAAAGATCTTCATGCCTCGCAGTAGGTTTGCTCTTATGAGACACAATTCGAACTCTCCAAATCTGCCGAATGCATATGATAAAATTCTTCCTAAGGCTCATGGGTCTTCACGCCTCAGCCACACTGCTCACACCATATGCTTGACTTCGATTCCAACCTTGCCGACACTGGGTCATTTCCAACTACATTCCCAGCATCACACCAATACATGCGTGTGTCACGATCCCCAGAAGAATTAAATCTCTACCTTGGTGGTCGGTAAGAAACACGACTTTATCAAAGGGAAATTATTTTCTCAGTGCATCTCACTAAATCCTTTCTAAAAGAACTAAATCTGACATATCCTCCACAACCCACAATAATACCATCATAGGACTTAAAGCTCGTATTGGCGAGACTCATGCATCCACCTTTTTGAATCCATGGAGTCTTCTTCCTTAACACACCTACTGTGGAAAACACTATTCTTAGTTGCCACAACATCAGCCCACAGAGTCAGTGAGCTCAATCCCATGGCCCACAGATCCCACCCAGAAGGCTGTGAGTGGTGCAGAGGGTATGTGCACAGAAACCAATCCCAGGTGGCAGACGGGACATGTAGCTGCAGGCTGCGTGCCTGGAAACCACGTGCAAGGCCCCAGCCACCAGTGGACGCAGATAGCTGGTGCAACCAGAGCATGGATGGGAGCTGCAGTGGTGGGAGTGGAAGTGGACATTGCACAGGGGACTTCAAGGAAAAACAAAACCCCCAAATAGCAGATGACAGTGAATGAGTAAAATGTTCAGGTGCAGGAGGGGAAACCAATTGGCTGCTGAAGGGAGCAGAGGCAATGGTGTTTAGCCAGGCAGGAACGAGCTGGCAGGTGGAGTGTTCCCCACACTGCTGGTAGCACTGCAGCTGCTCCCCAAATGCCCACAGCAGCTGCTCCCTGTGGCCAGACAGCCAGGCAGTGCTCCAAGCAGCAGATGGACAGGAGAGGTGGGTCAGCCTGAGATTGCTCAGGGCCATGGGGTTGGGGTCATTCCCTTAAAAGATTAGTATTTCTGTTAGGAGGGGCTGGTGTGTTCATGGCTCAGGAATGTCATTGTGGGGCCCGATCCAGCCACTGGGCTGTTGTCTGTGTACTGCAATGGGGACCTCAACTGGGGGGGGGGTACCTCAACCAGGGGGGAGGGGGAGGACAGTGAGCAGGGGAGGCGCTACAGAGGGCCAACCTTCCAGTTTGAAGGCGGAGGGGGTTGGGACAGGAACCATCTCCGGTTATTGCACCTCTGCCCATTCATTCTTAGCTGAGCCCCTGCCAATTGCACTTGCCCTGGCTGTGTGGGCCCTCGCCATAGGCTCTTGCCACCCCTACGTGGTCCTCCAGGCATTGCATGTCCCCAATGGGCAGCCTCTTCCTTGTGGCCCCCAGCCTCGGCTGCCCTTGCCCCTGGAGTTTTGCCTGGGGAACCTCTTAGCACTCCTTTTTGCCGTTCTTCTGGGCGGTTTCCCTTTTCAGCTGAGTGTTTGCCCCCTTCTTCTGTCTGTCCTTGTCCCTTGTGATTTCTGCTTCCCCTCCCCTTTGTGGTGGGATATGCATGCTCCTGCACATGCCTCTGTCAGCATGGTCCCTGTGCCCCTGGTTGGCCATTAGGTGGGTTTCCTTGGCTTCAACAAGCTGCTGGCTCTTCTGTGCCCATTTGGACCTCCCCTCCAAGATGTGTGACTTCTGCATCTTGTGTCTTTTCTCCTATGGCCTCCCTTGGAGCTTGCATGCTCCTCCTATTTCCAACACAGATCTCCCAGGCCTTTGGTGATTTAATCTTTGGAACTCCCATGTGTTTGTGCGCATATATTTTTTCCCTGTGTGTGGCACACAGTTTTCCCTGCATGCAATGTTTGGGATTGCAGTGAGTGAGTTAGCTGCCTTAAGCAAGTCGTTTCTCTTCCTTACCTTCCACAAAGTCATTTTTAAACTAGACCTTAATTTCTCCCTAAAGTAGTATCCCCTTCCACCCTAATCAGGATATAGGCTTACCTGTTTTCTTCCCCCACACCACATGCTAGTCCTATGGAAGCCAAATTATATTCCTTAGATGTTAAGCTCTAGTTTTCTATATCTCAAGAACCCAGGATTTCAGGATAGATGACAATATAGTTCTATCCATTCAGGAGCCTCATAAGGGGAAGTAACTCTCCTCCCAAAGACTTTCCAAAATTAGAGTAAATGGCATTATTTCATGCTACACATCACAAGGTTTTTCTCCCCCATGGAATGTCAGAACATGGTCCACTAGATCTGTCTCTACCTCTACAGCATCCTTTCAGTATGTACCTATAATAGAGATCTGTAGAGCAGTCATGTGGGCATCCTGCCATACTTCTACCAAACATTTATCATTGAGATTTGGCAGGAAGTGGAGATGCTAAATTTGGGAGAGCAGGTCTAAATCCTACTTTAAGTTAATTTTGTCCACCTTCCTGTTGGGGGCACTGCTCTTTATTCTTCCAATGATTGGGAATTCACACAGCAACGGGAGGAGGAAAGACAGGTTACTGACCTGTAACTGTTGTTCTTTGAGATGGCTCTGTGCATTCCACAACTCATCTGCCTTCCCCACTTATTGGAAATTACCTTTAAAAAGTTGAATCAATTCAGGTCTTAGTGGATTCAGGAACTGAGAAGAACCGAGTTTCCTGTCCCTTATATAACCTTGTACTGGCACATGCAACTCTGAGAGCCAGGGTAAAGGGGCTAGTTCAGAGCTTTTGGCTGCTTTGGAAAAGTCTGCAGAGACAGGCTGCAGCAGGCACACCCCAATATTGAGAATGCACAGAGCCATCTCGAGGAACAACAGTTACAAGTCAGTAACCTGTCTTCATTATTTCAGCAGACGCAAACTAGTGGGTTCATACAAAAGGATTAACAACTATAATAGGACAGAAGGCTGTGGTGTGTGGTGATGTTCCCAGACTTTGGCCTTGTATTAGGTTTCAGTATGTTTTAGGATAGAAACTGGGCACAAGATGACATAGAATATGTAATGACGAAAGTTAAGTTATTAAACTGCAACAAAAGGATTTTGTTTAAAATGAGATAAGGTCGGCTGCGGCTACACAGTCCCTTTGATCATCTAGAGCAGTGGAGGGGGTTATATTGAGACTACTTAATTTTTCTGGGGAACAAGGCCACCTTTGAGTGCTTGGCAGGAGTAGTCGGAACCAAGGTAAAGTAAAAAGCATGACTTCATTCTTCAGAACTTTACCAGCTGAACTGCTCAAAGAGAAATAACTCATCCCTGGCTGGTCCCTGCAATAACACAGACATCCTGAAAATGTCTGGTATGTTTTTGGTTCACTACTTGGGATCACATTCCTTAAATGTCTCTCTACCTCCAGATTTAGCATTCTCTTTCCTTTTAAAGTTCCAGTACCAAAAAGGAAAAACTTTTTAATCCACTTTAAGTGCAGTTACTTCATGAGGGTTTCAATACAATACAACAAGCCCTCACTTTTGGGAACTTGGATCCAAATACATGATTATTCCTTTTCTGCAACATTTTTGCTTCAGACTATATTCACTACATTCAGGGTGCTATCTTCAAACAATTTGGTCCCAAATGCTAGCCTTGTTCATTGACCCAAGTTTCATTAAAGTGAGTAGGATTTGGGAGTGGTGCAAACTTAAAGGTCTAGTACCAGTCCTAAACCACTTCAGTAAAATATAGTCATCCAGGATCTTTTGTAACACTGACATTTCCAACTCATGCTGGAAGTCTAAGCATGGTTTCACTTGGTACAGTGTGCTTTGAACTGTAATTTTCCTCAGTAGGAGTGGGATTTAGAAAATATTCCCAGAATGTGATGTTTCTTAACTCAGTACTATATCTCTAGGCTGGGGGGACAGCAGTAAACATGTGAGGTTCAAAGACCTAGAACCCAGGACCTGGAGAACTCAATCCAACATTAGTCACAATGTTACTGAGGCCGCTTTTAGACGAGCGGCGTGCGATTGCGCATCGCCATTGCGCATATTTTGAAACGTCCGCATGATGTAATTTGACGAGACGGAAGTGGGTTATTATGCGCATATTATGGCGGTGGTGCATTTTTAAAGTCCACGAATTAAATAGCTCTCAATCGAGCTATTAAACTGAGCAGCCACAGTGTTCAATGGTGGTAGATTCTACGCAGCTCTTGCAAATCATGGTGGTTTTTTCCTCGAGTCCACAAACCATTGTTTTTCACATTTTTCAGTTTGAAATTCAAAACAAACTATAAACACACTGAGTCAGTGGTGTAGCTAGGTGGAAATGGGCCTCCTGCTGGGGCTCTCCACTCCAGTGTGCATATGCATGTGGGCCCCAGTGCATCTACACCCCTGCACTGAGTCCTTGAATGTACTGGCTGTTGTGTGCACAGTTCAGAACCCAATGATAATGAATGAGTTGCAATTATTACACAAAGTCTGGTTGCAATTACATAAATCCCAGATTCTAAGTGTACTCCAGAGGGCGCCATTTTCAAGCCCTTTTTAATTCTTACGGGTTTGGTCCAAATTGACAGTCTACAAAAGGCAGCTTTTGGAGACTGGAAGCTAGAATCTGTGAGATGAATCACCCTGACTAAACCTCTTCCTGGGTAAAGCCAGTCTGTGTCTAACAGTCCCATGTTCAAAAGAACATACAGTTCAGTAGTGGGAGGGGAAAAAACAAACACCTTAGATCACCCAGGTCATCTCCCACCTACTGCAGGTCTGTTGTCTTTAGAAGATTTCCCTGTATTTTATTTTGTCTTAATCATCCCAAATGCTGGGCTCCTCTCCAGTTTCCCTTGGAAGGTATACCTCAGCCTAACAGATGTCACAGTGGGTATTTTCAGACAGACAGGGAGCCTGGAGCCCAAAGCTGCTCTGTGAGCCCACCCCTGTGACTGCCAGTTACAGCTCCACCCGGGGTCACATCATAGACTGGCAGTATCCCCTGGCCACCATCTGCCTGCATGGTGACCCCTCCCTCCCCCACCATAGAGCTGCAGGTCACTCTAGCAACACTTCTAGGCGGCTGTCCATGACTCTATAGTTCTGAACACAGCAACAGAAGGACAAGCACAGAGGTGCGCCACAGGTCCCACCAGCAGACAGGCAGTAGTGCCCTATTTGGCCACTGCCCAAGGTTTGGTCAGTCTGTTCTCTGCAGCGTGCTCCTGGATCTTGTGGAGCACACTGTGCTGGACTGCCCCTGAGCAGCTGCAGCCTGCTCTATGTTGCACATCTGGCAGGTGCCCTTCACACAGACCAGTAAACCCAGGAGTGACGGGGGTATCCGTGGGCAAATCCAGAGCTGCTGTCTGTATGTTTATACCCAAGGAGTCTTGCCTAATTTTCCTAAACGTATCTAGCAATTCCTTCTTATGTTTCCATGATCAGCATACAACCCCCTCAGTGCTCACACTCTTCCATTAGTTCTTTTCTTTCCCCATCATCCATTCATTTTTTGCCATTGCTTGGCTAAGCTGTGCAATTACTTTGTATTCATCCCTTGTAAATAAGCAGTGGAGTAACTCAAGTCCACTGTGTGGGGACAACAGTCCATTTCATCCTCTGACCTCCCCAAAGTCCTGCCCACTGATCCTCATCTTATAATCACATGCCCGAGTTAAATCAAAAGCCACTCACATGCCCCAAGATAATTGTAATTATTAAGGGGGTCACTTTTGCACCCTAAACTCACAGGGAGGAGGTAGTAACATATTCCCCTCATCTGCCCTGGTTTTTTTTCACCGTTGTAATTTGCTCCAGCACCCGTAACATTTTAATTGCTGTGAACGAGCAGAGAGAGGTGAAAATATTAGCTGTCTCTGACCCATTGCGTCCTGCAAACAGGATATGATTGATACAAGTGTTTCTTCTTTTTGTCCATGGTGAGTGGGTTCTCCAATGGGTGCTGACTGCTTAATCACTCAGATGCTTGCCCCATGTTTTGTAACTTCACTATCAGGATTGGGAAGCACAGGGAGTTACTACTGGAAATGATGCTGCTGAAAAGGTGCCTTTTTTTGCAGGTCTCAAGCAACCAATCTGTGTCTTCTGAGAAAGATTACTCATGTCTGTAAGGAACAGTCTCATTAACATTGCTCTTACCCTGACTCCATAAAAAAATGAAGAATGCGGAGGGGCAGCTTTGCTTTGAAATTGTGCTTAGGAAATAAAATGCTGACTTGGATTTGATGTCATAATGTAGATCAAAATCTCCCGACTGACCCCCTTGTGCTCTTTGCTTGTTAGTCAGCTGTTTCCCTGCTTAGAGACGAATGTCCTTGTCTACCAGCTCTTCAAGCAGTACAGTATTTCTTAAGGATGTGCGCCAAAGCTTGCTCTACAAAAGGTAATTGCCTCAGGCACAGGGAGAGATTTTTCAAGGCCATTATAGAATCTTTTGTATGCAACAGACACCTCAGAAGGGGGGCAGTGGGATGTCTGTCTGGACAGAGCAGACAGACGGGGGTGGGGGGATCTTTTGCAGCTCTTGTTTTTATCTTGAATGACACATTGATTTTCAGACTAGAGGGAGGGGCAGAGGTTGCCACGTTGGTTCCCATATACCTGTCCTACATTTGTTCAGTCTATAGTTCTGGCATGATACATGCACGAGCAAGGGCCCTGAGTGGCCTGAAAGCTTGCCATAATCTCACCAACTGCAGTTGGTCCAATAAAAGGTAGCCCCTGAACTACTTTGTCCCCATCTCTCCAGTATGTTCAAATGTCATTTAACCATTAACAGAGGATTTTTTACAGTCTTAGTACTGGGACCCAAAAATGCTATTATAAAAGAAGTAACAGAACACAACATGCTTCTTCTGTCAAACTTCCATCCCACAGATAGCTCACTGGTACGTTCCCCATATTTTCTTG
>QEPC01007102.1:822430-837590 GCA_003113815.1 Sphenodon punctatus
TTCTGCGGGGGATCCCCGCCCGATCCAAGCTTCTCCAGTAACCTACCTGCCTCCCCTGTGGCGTACTCTGCATTTTAGGTGCGGTTCAGGCAGGGCTGGGGGCTTGCCATTTGGCTGGGGTGGGCAGGAGTTCAGTGGGGGCCCTGGGAGTTCAGTGGGGGCTGGGACCCTGGGATCCCCACACAGTTGACGTCTATTCTCCAGAGCACTAGGCAGGGAGGTTCCATGCCCTTGCCCCTGCCTCATCTGGGACGATAGGGATCCCACTCGGTAGAGTCATCCACTCAAGTTGAGGATCAGGACCACTGGACACAGTTCCATTTCCAGCTGCGTGCAAAAGCAGGCCAAGCCCCAAACCACAATGCATGCAAACATCAAAAGTAAACCTAAATCAAAACACAATCCACTCCTATACACAGGGCCCCAATTCTCCTGTGGAATTTAAAAAAAAAAAATCTGCAGGAGTCTGCAGGCCTCCTGGCCCAATTCTGTAGGTCCCTCCCCTCCTGCCCAGTGGGCTGGGCTGGGTGGAGGCTGCCAGGACTTGCCTCTCCTCACTCCCCAGCCTGCTTGGGCCCAGCAACTCACTCTGGCTAGCAGGCAGCAGCAACCCCAAGCGCTGCCACTCAGCAGCTTGCATGCGATTGATGGGTGACACTGTATGCAAGGCAGTCAGAGGCTTGCACACTGAGATGTCACCCAGCATCAGCAAGGGAAATTTTACACTAAATCCATGATTCATGGAAACATTTCTTTCAGGGTACCGCCTGTAGAGATACCTCGAAGTCCCTTGGGTATCTCGGGGGGTGCCTATGGAAAGGGCATTTTTGGTGGCCTCACCAAGGCTGTGGAACTCCCTTGTGACTGAGGCCCAGGCAGCTCCAGACCTCTCCTCCTTTCACTATGTAAGACCTGGCTGTTCCACCAGGCTTTCAGTGAGGGAGATGGGTAAAGGGTGGGTGGATTGAGGGCTAGGGAGGGAGGGAGGGTTTTTGTATTTTATTGGCATTCTACCAGTTGATTTTGTATAGTGTTGCTTTATTTATATTATGTATTATATTTATCTTCTTGTATTTTATATTTTTTTAACTACATATTGCTAGCCACCCCGAGCTGCTATATTAGCAGGAGGGGCAGGGTATAAATTAATAAAATAAATAAATAAAGATCACCATGATTGGAGCTTAACTCCCCCCCTGAACAGCACATGTCACAGGTGAAAGGTGCTCAGACTTCTAGACCAACAATTAAAAACATCATGTTACAAATGGAAAGAAAGAGGCACAAAAGCACACTAACATACACCCAAAAATTGCAGGGCAGTATTTCTGTTTTGACTATGGAAGTCAAAAGTGCCTTTTTGTATTTATTTGTGTGTTATCGAAATGCACAGCCGTACTTGAAGGAATAATAATTTTAATTACTTAGCCATCGGCCAGCGTAAAAAAACCACATACACACCACACAAAACCAAAACACGACACACTCAAAGGGAGCAGGAGAGGCTCTTCACTCCACCCCCTTCTGGTGTAGCCATGTCCTTCTTTAAATTCTGTGCTGTCACAGCATTCACAAAGACTGAGGTGGGGCAAAACTCCACTAATACCACACCAATGCACGGGCAGGGTTGATCCCTGCCCTCTCCTGATCTAAGGTCTTTACAGCTACCTGATCATCAGTCCGACTCCCTTCAGGCAATGCTTGTTGCTTTATATTTGTCTCCAACTTCTGAGTGGTCAGCTGGCTGGAAAGATCTTCAGCTGCAATCTGCTTCATGAACACCGAAAAAGTGCATCTCCCTCAGCAGCATGCATCATCCTAGATGTTCTGGATCTACAAGCGTCACCATATTAGGTTAGTATTTCTCTTTGAGTCCCTGTTTGATTTCAGAGGAGGGGTTTGCATCATGGTAGCATTCCACATCGACAGCTATGCATACATCCTGAACTCTGCTTCCAATCTTCCCCATTGTTTAGCAATAGCTTTAAAAGAGATGGCGACTCCTTCATGAAAAGGAAACAAATGGGGGCCTTCAGAAGAGCTTAAAATTAGGCATTCACAGGCCTGCTGTGGAATTCCTACCAGAAGATACTAAAATTGTTACCTCCACTTCATACTGAATTATCCCTGACACTCAGCTTGCTTTGTCCCTGCCTTTGGGGCGGGATGTTGGCATACTAAAGAATTCTCTGCTGTTGACTCTTCTGTTAGAGCAGAACTTGCTATGGAGTAGATTCCTCGGGAGTTAATGTATTTTTAATTATTGTAAAGACATTACACTGGGAATTCCAGAACTCTGGAGGGACAGTGTGGTCAGTGCTTCCACACTCCCAGGGTCCCTGTGTTTTAGGCTCCTTGTACCTTTATTTTGTCAGTCCTTCTTACATTCATGTTATCATTTCAAGTTTATTTGTGGACCCCATAAATTGGAGGCTCCTGTGAGACTCCCCAACCACCATGAAGCTGACAGTCCGGACTATTCTGGATCCAGCCCTGAGCCTGCCCCAGACTGAGGTTATAACCACCTCTTCAATATGCTTCTCTTCAGGAAAGACTCATGTGGAGTTGCCAACTTTCATTATTCATATGGAGACTTGTGACAAAACCAGGAGAATTGCTACTTTTTAAAAAGTCAGTCTTGGATATTCAGGACTGTAGAGAAAAACTTGAAAACTCAGATTTCAATGTTAAACCTAAAGGTTCAGGTGGAAAAAAGGTGATTGAAAAGACTTCAAAATATATCCCATGATTTTTAAGCCAATTGCATGCTTGTTTGTCATGTGAGTTTTAGTGCCAGTCTCATGGGAGAGCCTGATGAATTTACAGTAGTTGCAAAGTCCAGTTGTGATTCATGGAAAATGTGGATGACTCAGCCCTGATGCAAATCTGAAAGGCAGCAAGAACAGGGCTGGAAAATTCTCAGAGGCAGGCTGCAGGCTGGCAGAAATTCCTGCCTCCAACCTGCTGGCTACAAAACTGACAGAGGTGTAGGTGACAGCATGGCATTGCACTGAATCATCAGAACTGGCCTAGTACATCTCTTCAGTTCCATGGAACAAGTTGCCTCATTCTTGGTAAAGGCCAGGCAGTTCTGCACAATAATCTGAGAGGCTTTGACATGCTTGGGGTTGTTTACAGTAACAGGGATCTGGGTTCTGTTCATTTTCCCCACTGGCAGCAATGGGGGAAAACAATTAACATGGGACCCTGGATAATGTGTGTTTGAAATGAGAGGTCTGGATTGGAGACTGGCTGTGACTCAGGTGGAAGGCTGGGTGAGAATTTTCACTCTCATCAGAGGGGAAAGGAGAGTGCTCCTTGCTCTGTGCTTCTTGCCAGACTGTCCGCATTGTGGCAGCAGGGTCATGTCTGTAGGAAAACAACCATTCCCACCCAGCCTTTCCTGCTTGCAAACGTCATGTCAAACTGCAGCTGTTGGCCCCAGAAGATGAAAGTAATGCTTTAACAGTCAGTGAATAATGGTATGAACTTAGTATGAACTTAGATAGGAAAGCTAGGATATGCGGGATCATTGACTCCACCTGAGTGATTCAGTAGGTGGCACTCCTCAGAATACAGAAATAATGATTAGTTTCTGGTAGCACCTGCCAATGTGCCAGGGAGTTTTCAAAGGAAAGGAAGGGTATGATCCTTGCCCTGGAAGTTAAGGAAAGTAGTGGCTCTGGGGTACCGTGCTGGTAGAGGCATACAATTGAGAAGGGACGTCTTTAGATAAATGCAACCAGTGTGGTCACACAAGGGGCCATTCCAGTTAAATGCCTTCCCAAGGTATCCAAGTGCATCAATGTGCAATGGATCTCCTGTGAGAACAGGTCCCACCAAGGTCTTGGCACAGGGGCCCTGCAATGGTTAAGGACATCTATGTAATCAAGAGACTTTCCGCTTGTGGCACTACACTGGACCCTCGTTATGACAGTAATTGGATGGCATGATCACAAATGCATTGTAATGAGATATGCGCGATAATGAAAAATTTAAAATCTCTCATTTTTGTGTGTCTTAGTGGAGCACACATGGAATTGTACTGAAATTTAAAAAATTTAAGTGTTGGAAGCTATGGTCATGACTAGTGCATTATAAGTGAATCCACACTGTAATGACACATGTAACAAGGTTTCACCGTAACGATCTGATGACACTCTTGCAATGACAGAGTTAACCTCAGAATCCTGGCCAAATGGCAATCTCAGTCAGTCCACTCCGCACTCTCACTATTCTTTCAGCTGGAGATGACATTCCTCATTTCTTTTTCTAAACCACACTATGGTGGTGTCCTCCTGTGGTGTCTGCATGTCAAAACCACGTAATGTAAACTCTGTTTCATACAAACTTTAGTTGGCAAAGTACTTTGGGATGAGTGGAAGGGTGTGTGTAAGTGCAAGATATCCTTGCTACTTCATTAATAATGGATAGTACCATGTTCTGGGCCTGAGTCAAGAATGCCCCCCCCCCCAGTCCCCCCTTCCCCCCCGCCCAATGTGGCTGGCTATAAGGCCCCAGGCTAGAAGAGAGGATTGCATGGATTAGGTTTTTGCAGCATGGAGAGACTTGCTGTTCTAAACATCTTTATCAAAATGCTATAAATAAACTGAACATAACAGCAAAGTTCTCTTGCCTTAAGAATTTATGTGAGCAGGATAGAAAATTAAATGGAGAGTATCCTAATGCCAGTATGTGAATCCTTGGTGCACCTGCACTTTGGATACTGTGTGTGGTTCTGGTCAACCTGTCTCAAAAAGAATATAATTGAACTGGAAGAGATGCAGAGAAGTGCAATTAATATGGTCAGGGACCCGTGTTCACTGACTTTTTTCCATTGCCATGAATGGGAAAAACACTAGGGATGGGAATTCAGATCGATATATGGATTCATATCTCAAATTTTACAGATTTCTGGTTTTACATTTATGGATTAATTTTCCCATTGACTTCAATGAGAAACCAATCTGCCATTCATTTCAATGGGCCATTCATTCTAATAGCCATTAGGGATGGGACTCTGGGCAAACTTTCGGTTTCGGTCAATTTCGGTTCGCATGAATTTCGGTTCTTTTTCGATTTTGGTACTATCGGATCGTTTGTATTGTTTTTGTACAGGATTTTTAACATTGCGTTTTTTCAATGGGGGACAAACCGCAATGTTAAAAATCCAGTACAAAAATCAGTACAAAAGGTCTGATAGTACCAAAACCAAAGAAGAACTGAAATTTCAGATTAATCTGAAATGGCCATTTTCGGGTACTTTCAGTTTTATCCGAAACCGAAATTCCCATCCCTAACAGCCATGTTACTAGAATGAATTGATGGGGGGAGATGGAAGGGAGAGAAGTGAGGGTTTAGGTGTGCAGTGGTGGAGGGCTAGCAGTCAGGTGAGCGGTTGGGGGGATGAAAGTGGTCTGAGGGGGTAAGGGGTGGAAGGAATGAGGTTTTAGTTGTAAGTGACAGAGTTGGAGTTTTATTTTCTTGCAACAGTAGCTGCAGAACCACTCTCCATTATAAACAGGGGACTGCTTCAGGCCCCAATATTGAGAAAATTGCTTGAGCTACAATTCTGAAAATTTATCCATGGCTTATATTTGTGGGGAACGTCATATGCACAAAGTTTGAAGAAGACCCAGCCAGAAAAACAAAGGTTATAACTGTTTAAAACTGTTTTGGTTGTGGTCAAAATGCACAGCATCCTGGCTATTTTGAATCATCGATATGTCCTCCCCCACCATGAGTTGAGCCCCCAAATTCACAGCCTTGGAGCTTGAGATTTAGATCAAATGCTGGTGTAGTGTGATGATAATTGGTGCAGCCAAAAATGAGTTTTTAAACATTTTAAAAATCAGTTCTACTGGCTGGTGCATGCATAGTCAAGCAATCACGGACCACCATTTTTGATATTAGAAAAAACAGCATAAGGAAAGTTACGTGACTCTGCTTTTTAAAATCATGTAACTTTATCAGGAGCCAAATCTGTTACAAAGACTTTATGCTCTAGTCAGTTCCACATCAATTACACACTTGCATCAGAAAGCCAGCAAGAGGAAGCTCTAGTCCATTTCATGTCAATTACCATCTTACCTCATTCCCTACTTTTCACTCCATATGAAAAGTTACATTATTTTTATTCATTTACTCCATGGGAAGGATTTTGAGTAATCCCTATCTCCTCCCCCTGGACAAGTTGAGCCCCCAGACTTCACAGCCTTGGAGCATGAGATCTAGATCAAGTGCTGGTATACTGTGATAATGACTGGTGCAGCCAAAACCAAGTTATTACACATTTAAAAATCAGTTCTGCTAGCTGGCACATGCACAGTTGAACAGCTGCTGCCTGCCAAAAAAAACAGCAAAAGGAAAGTTACCTAACTCTGCTTTTTAAAATCAAGTAGCTTTATCAGGAGCCAGTTCTGTCACAAAGACTTTACGCTCTAGTCGGTTTCATGTCAATTACCCACTTGCCTCAGAAAGCTAGCAAGGGCATCTCTAGTTAGTTTCATGTCAATTACCCACTTGCATGAGAAAGCCAGCAAGAGGAAGCTCTAGTCAGTTCCATGTCAATTACCCACTTGCCTCAGAAAGTGTCAGTTTCATGTCAATTACCCACCTGCTTCAGAAAGCTAGCTAGCAAGAGGCATATATAGTCAGTTTCATGTCAATTATCCTCTTGCCACACTCCTTACTATCACTCCCTGTGAAAAGTCTGCAACTGAAAAGTTGCAGCACTTGATCTAGATCTCACACTCCAAGGCTGCAGACCCAAAGACCTGGCTCAACAGTAGCTGGGGGTGGGGGGGTGGGGTGGGGGGATGGGGGCTGGTACAAGGGATTGTGGTAAGGGTAGGAGGTCCCTGACCTGTGTCCCCTTCACTCTGCCTCCCATTTCCCCTTGGCAGAACTGCCATCAGTGAAGTAATTTTGGTTCAATGTTTGGCTGTGGAGGGGGACATTGTGCCTCATCATCCCCAGTGCAGCCATACGGTGCCCACAGTACAGCCCCCCTGATGCTTCTGCCCAGAACCTGCCCCAGTCTCACTTCCATCCTGCCCCTCCCAACCCCCTAACAGGTTCCCCATCCCGGGACTTGAACTTGCAGTGCAGAACAGCCCTGCCTGGCTGCATCTCCTTCCCTTCCTTCTGAGTGGCATTGACAGCTGTTGGGGAAGGGGCAGCAGGGAGAACCACTTATTCAAAAAATGAGCACTTCTGTAGGTTCATCTCCCCCCACCCCATCCTTCCCTGCAGCATCACACCCACAGCTGCCCCCTTGTGCTGGGGAGGCAAACCACAGACCTGGCTCATTCTGCACAAGCAATACAGATAAGACAACTGAGGTGATTTGCATATAACTGCATATGATTTGCATGCAGCCTCAAGCATCCCTCTGTGGGGCTGGGGGTAGAAGGGCTAGAACTGCCTGCGAAGCAATGAACCTGCTGCCAATCTGATGGGAGAGGGGACTGCCCAGCCAGTTTGTGCCCCAAGTCTGGAGTTCCTGCCTTGCCCCATAGCTCTGCATCTTCCTCCCGATTCCCTGTCTGGATCCTGCCCCTCGGGATATGGATGTGATATTTTAAATATGGATATGATGACTTTTAAATATGACTCTTAAATATGGATATGACTGTTAAAAACAGAGGGCAAAGATGGATATGACTTTCATGCTTCTGGTTTTCTTTTTCTATCCTTACTAATTGCGTATCCACACGTGAACATATCACATAACTGACATATGTGATATCTTTTAACATTTTCATTACTATATTAATCACATCCCAAAAAACCTGAAAATTTTCTAAAACAAAAATGTTACAGTTTAAAAAGCTGTTAAAGGCAGAACCGTTTCCAAAGCAAAACACTTTCCTTTTCAAAACCATTTCACAAAATACATTTTTGCCAAACTTAAAACTCAAAAAACCCACAAAAATTAATTACAATTCCAGTTAAAAGAACATTTAACATACATTGCAACAAATATTAAATGCCAAAAACCACATTCTGAAATTTAGCATCAACATTAACATAATATATATACTTTTATTATTTATTAAACTATCCCATTATTTCTTTATTGATGAAAATTAGAGCTGCGTGGCTGGGTGATCACACCTTACCCATATAGGAGGATTTATTCAGGGGCATAGCTTGAGCCGTGATTATATGTGTAGACAGTATTTCTATTGTAACTGCCACGTCCTTATATTTTTTTATTTTTCTTTGCCTTTGCTGTACATTAGCTCTGGCAATATATTGCTATGCTGCTACTTGGACTGATTGTGTTGTCCTGTCTGTCTATTGATTACATGTTTGTTTATGCTTATATTTATTTCTGTTTGCCAAAGCCAATGGCCACACAATAAAATTTACCTACCCACCTATTTCTTTATTGATCATTTCTTTATTATAATAATTAGACGATGAACAGTTTTTTCAAACTGCCTTAACACCATCCTTTTGTGCAGAATTGCATTGTGTACAACCAATTGTATAAAGTTGTCTACGCTGATGTTGTCAGCAGTTCATTGTATAAGGTGTATACAATTTTTATACATGCAAACAACAGAGACTGTTTTTAAACGGACCGCGTGGGTGGGGGATGAGTGTGTGGCCTCAATGGGTGGAGGTGACTGTGCTCCCGTTCCTACAGGCGCACACCCATCTCCACCCATGGAGCCTTCTCCAGTTTGCTGGATGGCTCCATGGGTGGGTGATGAATGGAGGCGGGTGTTGCATGGGAGCGCTCACGCACCCCCACCCATGGTGTTCCCATGGATGCACATCCATTCTCCCACTTACCACGGAGGCGTTTACATGGGCGCACCACCGCACACCTGCCCACGCACCCAGCTGGGGGGGAAGAGGAGGGGGGCATCGATGTAAAAATGGCCAGAGTTAAGGCAATTTGGAAAAATTGTTTGTCGATGAATTATGATAATAAATGATCAATAAAGAAATAATGTGATAGTTTAGTTAGTGATAAAAAAAGTAAGTATGTATGGTAAGGAATTAAATATATATATTATCTTAATGTTCATGGTAAATTTTAGAATATAGATAGAAAATTTGAAAATAATTTCCATGCTTTTTGGTGTTTAATTTTTGTTGTAATGTATGTTAAATGTTTTTTAATGGTAATTGTAATTAATTTTCATGTTTTGGGGAGTTTGTTAGGGGGAAATGTATTTTGTGAAATGGTTTTGAAAAGGAAAGTTTTTTGTTTTGGAAACAGTTCTACCTTTAACAGTTTTAAAAAACTGTATAGTTTTTTTGTTTTAGAATAGCATTAGGTTTGATTTTAGTGCTGGTTTAATTGTATTGTGGGGAGAGGGATTTAGGGACAACTAGTGCCCCTCNCTGGTACAAGGGATTGTGGTAAGGGTAGGAGGTCCCTGACCTGTGTCCCCTTCACTCTGCCTCCCATTTCCCCTTGGCAGAACTGCCATCAGTGAAGTAATTTTGGTTCAATGTTTGGCTGTGGAGGGGGACATTGTGCCTCATCATCCCCAGTGCAGCCATACGGTGCCCACAGTACAGCCCCCCTGATGCTTCTGCCCAGAACCTGCCCCAGTCTCACTTCCATCCTGCCCCTCCCAACCCCCTAACAGGTTCCCCATCCCGGGACTTGAACTTGCAGTGCAGAACAGCCCTGCCTGGCTGCATCTCCTTCCCTTCCTTCTGAGTGGCATTGACAGCTGTTGGGGAAGGGGCAGCAGGGAGAACCACTTATTCAAAAAATGAGCACTTCTGTAGGTTCATCTCCCCCCACCCCATCCTTCCCTGCAGCATCACACCCACAGCTGCCCCCTTGTGCTGGGGAGGCAAACCACAGACCTGGCTCATTCTGCACAAGCAATACAGATAAGACAACTGAGGTGATTTGCATATATCTGCATATGATTTGCATGCAGCCTCAAGCATCCCTCTGTGGGGCTGGGGGTAGAAGGGCTAGAACTGCCTGCGAAGCAATGAACCTGCTGCCAATCTGATGGGAGAGGGGACTGCCCAGCCAGTTTGTGCCCCAAGTCTGGAGTTCCTGCCTTGCCCCATAGCTCTGCATCTTCCTCCCGATTCCCTGTCTGGATCCTGCCCCTCGGGATATGGATGTGATATTTTAAATATGGATATGATGACTTTTAAATATGACTCTTAAATATGGATATGACTGTTAAAAACAGAGGGCAAAGATGGATATGACTTTCATGCTTCTGGTTTTCTTTTTCTATCCTTACTAATTGCGTATCCACACGTGAACATATCACATAACTGACATATGTGATATCTTTTAACATTTTCATTACTATATTAATCACATCCCAAAAAACCTGAAAATTTTCTAAAACAAAAATGTTACAGTTTAAAAAGCTGTTAAAGGCAGAACCGTTTCCAAAGCAAAACACTTTCCTTTTCAAAACCATTTCACAAAATACATTTTTGCCAAACTTAAAACTCAAAAAACCCACAAAAATTAATTACAATTCCAGTTAAAAGAACATTTAACATACATTGCAACAAATATTAAATGCCAAAAACCACATTCTGAAATTTAGCATCAACATTAACATAATATATATACTTTTATTATTTATTAAACTATCCCATTATTTCTTTATTGATGAAAATTAGAGCTGCGTGGCTGGGTGATCACACCTTACCCATATAGGAGGATTTATTCAGGGGCATAGCTTGAGCCGTGATTATATGTGTAGACAGTATTTCTATTGTAACTGCCACGTCCTTATATTTTTTTATTTTTCTTTGCCTTTGCTGTACATTAGCTCTGGCAATATATTGCTATGCTGCTACTTGGACTGATTGTGTTGTCCTGTCTGTCTATTGATTACATGTTTGTTTATGCTTATATTTATTTCTGTTTGCCAAAGCCAATGGCCACACAATAAAATTTACCTACCCACCTATTTCTTTATTGATCATTTCTTTATTATAATAATTAGACGATGAACAGTTTTTTCAAACTGCCTTAACACCATCCTTTTGTGCAGAATTGCATTGTGTACAACCAATTGTATAAAGTTGTCTACGCTGATGTTGTCAGCAGTTCATTGTATAAGGTGTATACAATTTTTATACATGCAAACAACAGAGACTGTTTTTAAACGGACCGCGTGGGTGGGGGATGAGTGTGTGGCCTCAATGGGTGGAGGTGACTGTGCTCCCGTTCCTACAGGCGCACACCCATCTCCACCCATGGAGCCTTCTCCAGTTTGCTGGATGGCTCCATGGGTGGGTGATGAATGGAGGCGGGTGTTGCATGGGAGCGCTCACGCACCCCCACCCATGGTGTTCCCATGGATGCACATCCATTCTCCCACTTACCACGGAGGCGTTTACATGGGCGCACCACCGCACACCTGCCCACGCACCCAGCTGGGGGGGAAGAGGAGGGGGGCATCGATGTAAAAATGGCCAGAGTTAAGGCAATTTGGAAAAATTGTTTGTCGATGAATTATGATAATAAATGATCAATAAAGAAATAATGTGATAGTTTAGTTAGTGATAAAAAAAGTAAGTATGTATGGTAAGGAATTAAATATATATATTATCTTAATGTTCATGGTAAATTTTAGAATATAGATAGAAAATTTGAAAATAATTTCCATGCTTTTTGGTGTTTAATTTTTGTTGTAATGTATGTTAAATGTTTTTTAATGGTAATTGTAATTAATTTTCATGTTTTGGGGAGTTTGTTAGGGGGAAATGTATTTTGTGAAATGGTTTTGAAAAGGAAAGTTTTTTGTTTTGGAAACAGTTCTACCTTTAACAGTTTTAAAAAACTGTATAGTTTTTTTGTTTTAGAATAGCATTAGGTTTGATTTTAGTGCTGGTTTAATTGTATTGTGGGGAGAGGGATTTAGGGACAACTAGTGCCCCTCTGCATGTGAAGAGAGTGAAGGAGACGGCAGGGTGAGACTTATGAGTGCAGGGTGGGATGGTATGTGAATTGGGGTTTCGATGTTTTATGTGTGTGATTATTTGTATTGAGTTTAATATGTTATTGCATTGAGCTCCCCTGTCTTTTGAAGTCATGAGTTGACAAATCCAACTCCCAAATTTACATTTTTGTTTCCTTTTTGTTTTTGGTTCAGGTTTTTAAAAAACCCACCACCACCCAATCTTATTATTTTTCTGCTAACCTTATTATTTTTGGCAGCCAGACTCATTGTCTTTGTACACCTGGGGTTGTGAATACTGAAAATATGTGTCATTAGTATGAATTAGTATGACAAGAGGGGAGCAATATTTTAGATTAACCCATTTCTTGCTCTGATCCCTTGTCACCCAGAACTGCCAACCTGCAGTATACAAGAATTAGTATCTTCCATTTTATACAAAGGGAATGAAGGGCTCTGCTAGTGAGACTTGGGAGAAGGGCAGTTGTTAGCATCTAACATAATAAGCTTCAGTTTTTATTATTACATTATGGATAAAATATTAATAACTTCTGCTATGTCAATCTTACATTTTAAAAAAATCACTATTTTTATTATAATCTCATTATTTTGACAAATAAAACTCCCCCCCCCCCCCAACTTACATTTTTAAAATAAACCATCTCATGATTTTGGCAGTCAGACTCATTAATAAATTAATAAAATCTGCTTGTTTATACACTACTACCCTGTGTTCGTCCTGAACATAGCAGAAATTGTTTATTTTAAAAATAAGTTTGAGGGGATTTATTTGTGAACTCATGACTCAGAGTCTGGGCAGCTCAGGGCAATAAAACCACAATGGGTGCAATCCAATAGCTCCCATGTGCTGCTCGCAGGCACAGTGCTCAGGCCAGAATGCGCAAACTCAGGTATGCATGCATGGCAAAGGTGCAACCGGGACGGATGCGACACCACCCACCCCACCCCACCCCCGAGTCCCCCCACACCCCACCACCCAGGCACGGCTCCTGCTCCATCCCCTGGGTCGCAGGATGTGTGGGCTCGGGAGGTTGCATCGGCCCCGGTTGCACCTTTTCCCCGCGCAGCTGGGCTGCATGCATGGCACACATGTACACCTGAGCATGTGTGTTCTGGCCGTGCGGTGCGTGTAGGAGGCAGCGTATGCGGGCTATTGGATTGCACCCAATACAAATAAATCACACACAAAGGACGTCAAAACACCAACTCATTCCTTCTACTCCCTACCCTCTCTCAGCCTACAGCCAGCCCTCCACCACCCCACACCTAGCCCCTCCCCCCCTCTCTCAATAGCTCATTCATTCTAATAATGTGTCTATTAGAATGAATGGCCCATTGAAGTGAATGGCAGATTGTTTCTCATTGAAGTCAATGGGAAAATGCAGATCCATAAATACGGAAATCTGTAATGGTGCAGTGAGCTTCGGGTTAAAGTGTAATTGACATTTTCAGACACTTATTGATTAATTTGAATCCTTAACATCCATCCCTAGAAAACGCAGTCAACATGGGTCCCTGAAGATGGTTGAATGTATTAATGGAACAGCTTTCATATGAGGAGACACTCAATAGGTTAGGGTGGTTCAGCTTAGGAGACAACTAAGGGCAAATATGACCAAAGTTTACAAAAGCACGTGCAATGTGCAACAGGTAAGTAGAGAGCTGTTCCCCTTTCTTGAAATACTAGAGCTATGGGATTTGCCTGATGAAATGAACTGACATGAGATTTCAACTAAAAGGAAGTACTTTTTTTACCCAATGCACCTGTTGCTCCATAGGAGGCATAATTGCATTCAAAGGGATGCGAGAGTGCCTTAACCATGCCCTTTTCTGATATGGCCTGTGGAGCAGGGTTATGCTGGAAAGGGATGAGAGGGTGCCTTAAGTATGACCCAGGGACATAGCTATAATAGGTGGAGTAGATGCAGTCATACCATGGACCATGAGCCTGGGATGCCCACATGCACGTAGAATGCATATACACACTGGAGGGGGGGAAATGCACTAGCAGGGGGACCCATTATATCTTCTGCACCAGGGTCCATTACCGACTAGTTTTGCCCCTGGTCTGACCCTTTAATTATATATTTAGATTTATATGATGTCCTTCCCATAAAGGCTCAGGGCAGCTTACAATCAATAAAAACAAAAAGTCTTAAAATCAATTTTATAAATTCCCTTTAACCCCACCTCTCCTACCCCTACCCCCCCCACCACCACCACCCCAATTCTGCCCTACCCTACCTTACCCAAATGCCTGGTCAAACAGAAAGGTCTTCATTTTCTGAAGATGAACAGCCTTGGGCTTAGACAAATCTCCAAGGGAAGGGAATGCAATCATTCTGGGGCAGCCATCAAGAGTGCCTCTCTGTGTGCCCTTGCTGTAGAAACTTCATGGGTAGATGGTATCAGCAAGATAGTGCTCCTGGAAGAGGCCACAACAGGATATGAGGGAGGAGGCTGCCTTTCAGATACCTGGGTCCCAAACCCTGGGCTACCAACGGGACATGATCCAGTGCTGGCAGTGGGCCAAGGACCTGTAGAGGAGCCTCAAGGAGGCCCATGATAATTTTACAACTGGGTGTGGGTGCCAAACCAAATCCTACATGGATCTCCTGGAACACTTCCTCTACATGGATCATTCCATCGTGGCCCCACAAATGGCCGGCACAGGGCTTGACCAGGGCTACCATTGGGTGAACATCCCTCCACAGTGCAAGAACCTGAAGCACTCACTCATTCCAGCAGCCCCCACCCCAAGGAAGAGTCTGGCCTCTCCAGGACACAGACCCCCGTTTCTAGCCACACTCTTGGCTCCCAGCCAGGCTCCAGCTCGGAGGAATCAGACACCACCGTTGGGACCCTCCCCACCTGTTCCCTTCAGCCCAAGAGCCAGGACTCACTACTAGGGTTGCCATGTTTGGTTCTTTTTTTACCTGATACTTCCATTTTGGCCTATGGGAGTGTCAGGTAAAAAACCCACCACACGTGGCACCTCTACTCGCTACCCAAAGAAGAACTGGAGGTGGATGGGACGGAGGCCTTGGAGCTCAAGGGGGAGCAGTAAGTGAATGCACTGGAGGGGGACCAGGGTGGAAGGTGACCCACCTATAGGACCAAGCAGTCCGGTAATGCCAGTCACCAACATGGCTCCCATTATTTGCTGAGTTCACAGGTGTCAGGGAGGCCTGGGATGCAAGGGACCCCCTTGGGAAGGTAGT
>QEPC01007109.1:5000-21675 GCA_003113815.1 Sphenodon punctatus
AATGTACAAAATATGTAGTTTTATTGATATAATATATACAGAATCTAAGCTAAATCTAACCTATGTATAATACAAAATATTCCTATCGTATAATCCTAATATATATAATAAAATATCTAATCTCTCTATATACAGCTAATATCTATATAATATATGGACAGGGGGAGACAGAGAGGGGAAGGGGAAAGGAAAACTCAGAGGTATATCTACTCTCTCTCTCTCTCTACCTAAGGAATACGGATTGGTTGGTAGGGAAGGGAACAATGATTATATATATGCAAATGCACCCTGACAAGCAACAGAGCTAACACAGAATGAAGCAGCACAGCTCTACAATATTAAGGGTTGCAGTGCCCTCCCCCCGAGCCCTCTTGATTGGTTCTGGGAGGCCGAGGCATTGAGGCATCACAGGGTGTCATTCAACTGCTGGGATCTGCTTGCGCTGCTCATTGGCCAGAGATACATCCATCAGGTCCTTCCCCTCCCAGTTAAACACTGTTTCTGGCTCTGAGATGTCTGCTCCCTCCTCCCCTCTCCACATTTCCCTCAAAAAAACATCTGTCAAGCAATAACAAAATCAATAACAAATTTCGCTATCATTATTGATTTTGTTATTTTTTGTTGTTTTTGTTATTGCAATAACAAAAACTAAAATGACAATTTTTGTTTTTCTTACTGGTATTATGAACACAACATGCACACCCCTACAGGATTAGAATGTTATGCACTACACAGTAAATAAGTGAAACCTGTGGATGCTTCTCTTTGAAGAAAATCTATGTGCTGTGAGTGACATGAAAGGGCGGGACCACACCAGAACAAAGGGACTCTCTTGCCCCCTGGCCCATTTCCATCATGGCTCCTTCTGGTGCAGCCCTTTCCCTTCACGTTGTGACATCACAATGTTCCAAAGGGGGCAAGGCAAACATCCAGATCAGTTTTCTGAACAGTCATTTTTAATCTGACTTCTCAATGCAAAAGCTCACTCAGATTCTCACAAAGCCTCAAATGTTCAGAGCACTCACGCCATTGACTTCACTAAGGCTTGTATTGGCAAAGCCAGCCAGGATACATTACGGCCGTTGCTGGCTGGGGTGGTTAGTGCCTCCCTTCGGGAGGGCAGGGTGCCTGACTACCTGAAGGAGGCTGTTTTTAGGCCCCTGCTCAAGAAACCATCTCTTGACGCTTATGCTGCTGCCAGTTATCAGCCAGTCTCTAACCTCCCCTTTTTAGGGAAGGTTATTGAACGGGCTGTGGCACGGCAGCTCCAGGAACATCTGGACCGCACTGGTTTTCTTGACCCCTCTCAGTCTGGGTTTCGGCCTGGGTATGGTACGGAGACTGAATTGATGGCCTTGGTTAATGATCTCCGTCTGGCATTGGACCAGTGTCATCAGACCTTATTGGTCCTGCTAGACCTTTCAACTGTATTCGACACAGTCAACCATGAGGTGTTGGTGACTCACCTGCGGGAATGTGCCAGGATTGGCAGGACGGTCTTGGACTGGTTTAGTTTATTCCTGGCCGGGAGAACTCACTGGGTGGTCTTGAGGGAGTGTACATCTTCCCCCCGGGACCTCACATGTGGAGTCTGGCAGGGTGCCATTCTGTCCCCCCTCTTGTTTAACATCTATGTGCAGCCATTAGGGGAGATCGTGAGAGGGTTTCAGGGCATGCAGTGTCATCAGTATGCTGATGACACTCAGCTCTACCTCTCTTTTTCTACCGACCCAGGTCACGCAGTCTCCTTTTTTCCCAGTGCCTGTCAGCTGTGGGGGTTTGGATGAGGTAGAGCCATCTGCAATTGAATGCTGACAAGATGGAGGTGATGTTGGTGG
The DNA here is from genome assembly GCA_003113815.1 of Sphenodon punctatus. Classification (NCBI taxonomy): domain Eukaryota; kingdom Metazoa; phylum Chordata; class Lepidosauria; order Sphenodontia; family Sphenodontidae; genus Sphenodon; species Sphenodon punctatus. The sequence goes on from QEPC01007109.1 coordinate 6,839, forward strand.
ATGAGGGCTTGGGGGGCCTAGAGGTGGTTGAATGTCCTCTTGTTGGGGGGGCGGGGTTTGCTCTCCCATGGTCTCTCAAGTTGGGAGTCTGGGTGTGCTCCTCAATTCATGGCTCAGCTTAGAATCTCAGGTTATGGCTGTGGCAGGGAGTGCGTTTTGGCAGTTACATCTTGTCTGGCAGCTTCAGCCGTATCTCTCAGACTCTGACCTCATCACTGTCATCCATGCTTTCATCACCTTGAGGCTGGATTACTGCAATGCACTCAACGCACGCTGCCTGAGAAGTTGGTCCGGAGGCTGCAGCTGGTGCAGAATGCCGCAGCCCGTCTCCTTATGCGGGTGGACTTCAGGAAGCACATGACACCTGTGCTCCGGGCTCTGCACTGGCTGCCTATAAAGCAGTACACCGGGCTAAGTTCAAGGTGCTGGTTTTAATCTTTAAAGCCCTTCATGGCCTGGACCCTGATTATCTGCGGGACCACCTCACTCCCCATGTGCCCGTGCAACCCCTGAAATCGTCCGTGGGAACCTTTTTGGAGGTTTCCCAGGCGAGGTGGGTGGCCACTGATTTTTTTCAGTGTCTGCTCCTGTGCTGTGGAACCCGCTTCTGGAGGAGGCTCGGTTTTCCCCCACTATCCTGTCATTTTGACGATTATGTAAGACCTGGGTGTTCCGACAGGCCTTTGGCGAGGGACAGGGGTTGGGGGGCGGGGTTGGGGGGGAAGGGAGTGTTGTTGTTTTTCCCCCTGCATAATATGGAATTTTTAATTGTTTTAATTTCTAAATGTTTTATTGTTTTTATAGCTGTCCACCACCCCAGGCTGCCCTGTGGGCAGGAGGGGTGGGATACAAATTATATATATATAAATAAATAAATAAATAAATAAATAAAGTGTTTTATATATAACTTCTTTTATGTATCATATTTGCTTGTGCATGCTTGTTTGTTATGTTGTAATTCCACACAGTCATGTCATAAAGATGGTTCAGGAAAGACTCTCCCACCTTGGTGCTCTGTAGGGAGCAGGGTCATGTCAGACCCATGGTGGAGAACCTCTTTAACCCTTAACTTTCAAATGTGTCCCACTGTCTACTGGCCCCTGAAACCCCAATTTGTCTGGATTATTTGGGAGCAGTGACATTGGAGTTTCACCCCAAGCCTGAAGACGATGGACTAAAACCTGGAGAGTTAACACAGACCGGGCTAACCCTACATGAGCGTGCACTTTATTTGCAGACAAACCACTCTGCTTGTATTGGGTGTGGTAACTAGGTGATGACTGGGAAAGGAAATTGGGAAGGAGCACACATAATGATTTCCCTCTCAGTCCCTCTCAGTGTCCTGGTGCTGATAAAATCCATTAAAAGCGATCCTGAAGCTACATGTCAGAGACTCCATAGAAAAGGCAAATGGTTTTCCATTCCTTGCTTGGGTGATCCTGAGTAAGGTCTATCATCCATAGAAGACTATCATTCCCTGTACAGCAGAATGGATAATTTCATGGCTCATTGAACTGATAATTTCATTCTGCATTGCTGAACTTGTGTGCTGTTGTTTTCTCTGGGTTAAGCTTCCTACAGGCTTATACCCATTAGCGCAAAGCAATATTAATTAAGTAGGAACATTCCCTCCAGCAAACTGCTGACTAAGGAGTGCCACGTCTTGTCTCTTCAAATTGCACCAGCTTATCTAAACACTTCTGCGCTAATTTGCCACACAGGCTTCTTGACTTTCAAATTGATAAGGAGAAGCAATCTTTCCCAATGGTTTCAGGATCTATGACCCAAGTAAGTCTCAAACCAGAATCTGTGGTGTTTTGAGACTGAGGGCACACATCCTTGTTACCACAGCTACACACTGGTGTAGCGGAATTCCAGTTGGAGCAAATTCTCACAGCCATTTGAAGGCCACCATTGTTCCATCAACCACAACTAGAAGTGAAATGACAATTCACAGTGAATGCTAACAGCTAATTTGCTACCTGTCTCTGCAATCTGGAAACTTGCAGGTTTTTGCCACATTTGTTTGTTTCTTCCTGTTCAGGAATGCCTTTCAGTAGGTACTTTCTGGGATTTTTGGTATGAACAGCAGGAGAAGGAGGCTGGCACAGTACAGATGGATCAGGAGATACAGGGTAGTAGGTGCATCAGCGGTGCTTCCTTCTCCTCCACCCCCACTCACCATCCCTGGCAGTGGCGGCTGGAGGAGCGGGCTCCGGGCAGGGGAACCGGCTGGAGAAGACACCTGTGGGGGAAAGTAAGACCTTGTAAGTGGCTGAGGCTGCTTGCATACCCCCTCCCACCGGGACACACACCCCCCAGTCGCTTCAAAGGCAATGCACCAGTGTCCGGGTGAAAAGGCTTCCAGTTACTTTCTATTCACCATCCCTGGTGGCCCCCGCCATAGGGGCGGGCTCCGGGCAGGGGCACCGGCTGGAGAAGACACCTGTGGGGGAAAGTAAGACCTTGTAAGTGGCTGCGGCTGCTTGCATCCCCCCTCCCACCAGGACACGCCCCCAGCCGCTTCAAAGGCAACGGGCCGTTGGCTGCGAGTCAAAGGACCGTGGCCAAAGGGTGCGGCCCTTTGGGGCCCTTTGGGGTCCAAAGGGGGGGAGAGGGGGGGCAATTTCTTGTGACTAGAGGGAGGGATCATGGGTTAATGTGTTACCTACGTGTTTTGTTGGGTTGACTTGGGGGAGAGGGAGATAGTAGGCTGCATTCCCTTTGGTAATATGGAGAATGAGATCATGCAGGGGGCCTTATCAGAGAATAGTGGGGATGGTAGGGGTTGTTTATTCCAGCGGAGGCGGAGTGTGATGTCAGGGAATGTAGGGTTGTCTCCGGTGGTAGTGGGGGAAATTGGATGGCGGGAAGAGAGAGGAGTGAGGCGAGGAAGGGGGCAAGTAGAGGGGACGCAGTCAGTAGCACCATCTCGTACCCCATCTGTTGATGCGAGTAGGGGGTGTGTGAGTTGAGGTTAGCCAAGGTATGGAGGAGGTTGTGTGGGAGGGGATTTGTTTTTTGGTAGTGCTTTCTGGTTGGGGGTTGGGGCGGAGGTTGGAGATTTGGGGGAAGTATGTGAACTGTGTGTGACTTCTGATGTAGGATTGGTGGGGCCACCTCCCCCTGGTGAGAGAAGGATGGAGGTGTTTAGGTTCTCCCTGGTGGCAGCAGGGGATGGAGCGATAGTATGTGGGACCTACCCCGTTGTTATGGGGGAGGTGATGGACTGGGATGTCAGTTAAGTTACGGGGGGGGGGAAAGTTTTTTGTGGATTGTGAAAAGCTTTTAAATTGTATATTATGTTAGAATGTTGTTTTTCTATTTGCCCTGGGTCCCCTGCATGGGAAAAAACCCAGTATTGTATTTTTTTGTGTGTTGTGAGCTGCCTCGAGTCTGTATGGAGAGAGCACGGGATATAAATTGAAATGGAAATGGAAAAGACATATTGTGGAGCCAGGCATAGGGACAGGAGCCAGGAAAATGATGAAACCAAGACTTGGAAGATACCAAAAAGTCACAGAAAAGTATTGAAAAGTCATGGAAATTGACAGAAAATGCCAAAAGAATATGAATAAAATTGAAAAAAAAAATAGCCATTTGCAATTCTGAAAACAACGCAATCACAAAACACATCCTGAACTTCAAAATTCTACTGAACATTTGGCAACATTACCAATATTCATTAATTTATTTCACTATTCTTTTATCCCACATCCTCCTGCTCACAGAGCAGCTCAGGGAGGATTAAAAAACATAAATCAACAATACTAACAAAACAAACATAATGTACAATTTAAAATTCATTAAATTGCCAAAAAATATACTAAAAGGGCAGACCTCCCCCCTTCCCCAACCCACCCTACCCATCTCCCTCTCCAAAGGCCCGGCGGAACAGCCAGGTCTTACACTGTCTTTGGAAAGAGGGGAGGTCGGGGACCAAGTGGGCCTCCATCAGGAGGGAATTCCACAGTCTGGGAGCAGCCACCAAGAATGCCTTCCCCATCATTGCCACTCAGGAAACCAGGGGGACTTCCAGTCGGGCGTCCCCGGCCGACCGCAGGGGCCGCAATATGATCTGGGGCCTGAAGCAGTCCCACAGGTTAGCCGGGCCCAGGCCATTTAGGGTTTTGTAGGTCATTACTAAGACCTTGAATTGGGCCCGGAAGATAATAGGCAGCCAGTGCAGAGAATGGAGCACTGGTGTAATGTGCTTGCGGCAACCCATCCCCGTTAAAAGACGGGCCGCCACATTCTGCACCAGCTGCAAACTCCGGACTTTTCCCAAGGGCAGCCCCACATAGAGTGCGTTACAGTAGTCTAATCTAGAGGTAATAAAGGCATGGATGATGGTGACCAGATCTGAGTCTGAAACATACGGCCGCAGCCATCGTACCAGATGTAACTGGCGAAATGCTCCTCTTGCCACAGCCTCCACCTGAAGATCCAGGCGGCACTGTGAGTTGAGGAGGACCCCCAGACTATGGACCTGTGTGGCCAAAGGGAGGCAAATCCCATCAATGATGGGAGCCACCACTCCCCCAGCCCTACCCAGAAACATACGGCCGCAGCCATCGTACCAGATGTAACTGGCGAAATGCTCCTCTTGCCACAGCCTCCACCTGAAGATCCAGGCGGCACTGTGAGTTGAGGAGGACCCCCAGACTATGGACCTGTGTGGCCAAAGGGAGGCAAATCCCGTCAATGATGGGAGCCACCACTCCCCCAGCCCTACCCACCAACATCACCTCCGTCTTGTCAGGATTCAACTTCATATGGCTCGTCATCATCCAGTCCCCGCCCCCCCAGCTGCCAGGCATTGAGTAAGTACCAAGACTGCCAGGTCTGGGTCTTCAGAAAAAGAGAGGTAGAGTTGTGTGTCATCGGTGTACTGATGACAATGTACGCCGAATCCTCTCACGACCTTGCCCAAAGACTGCATATACACATTAAACAGGAGGGGAGACAGAATAGAACCCTGCTGGACTCCACACATGAGGTCCTGGGGAGATGAAATACATTCCCCAAGAGCCACACACTGAATTCTCCCAGCCAGGAACGAGCGGAACTATTCAAGAACAATTCTGTCCATCCCGACCCAGTCCTGCAGCCGAGCCACCAACATCTCATGGTCAATGGTATCAAATGCAACCGACAGATCTAATCAAATTAAAATAGAAGATCTGCTCTGATCTAATTCATGGAGCAGGTTGTCAAGCAAAGCCACAAGTGCAGTCTCCATGCCAAACCCAGGATGAAAACCAGACTGCGAGGGATCAAGAAAAGTGACCCAATCTAGATGCCCCTGAAGCTGCAGAGCCACCACCCGTTCAATAACCTTTCCTAAAAAGGGAAGGTTAGAGACTGGCCGATAGCTGGCCAGGGAGTCAATGACAAGAGATGATTTCTTGAGCAGGGGCCATACTACCGCCTCTTTGAGGCAGCTCGGCACTTACAACCCCCACCATCTCCAGGCAGGCCTTAACCAGCCAGGATGGGCATGGATCTAATTCACAATAGGTGGCGCTTACAGCCCCAAGAATATCCGCTGCATCAGCCGGTGATACCCACTGAAATTGATCCCATGAAATCAGACAAGGCTGGTCCTTCAGTACCTAAGGTTCACCCATTGTTAAAAGTGCAGCATTGAAGTCATGGTGAATTCAAGCGATTTTATCACAAAAAAGTCAACAAACATGTCGCAGCGGGCACTGGAAAATTCCAGTTCCAGGCGGAGAGAGGCCGGACTGACCAGCCGCTGCAACACCCAGAAAAGCTCATTTGTGGATGCTATGAGGGCAGCAAAGAACTCTTTCTTTGCTGCACGCACCACTACGGCATAAGCTTTTAAATTAGCTTTATGCTGCAATTGGTCGGTTTCAGCATGAGTCCGGCGCCACCGGCACTCCAACCGCCATCCTTCCTGCTTCATCCAGTGCAGGTCCTCTGTAAACCAAGGGGACCCATGTTGTCGACATTCTAGAAGCAGACACATCGGAGCCATTTGGCCAATGGCCTCAGTCAACAAGTTGTTCCAGGAGACAATGAGGTCATCGAGGGGCAAACCAACCAAACTGGTTCTACACCTCTCTGGGGGCAGACATGCACCAGGAGACCAGCCTGGAAGAGATAATGATCTGTCCATGATAATATGATGGTGTAGCAGGGAGTAAGCTATCTGAGGCATTGGACCTTTAAGGGAGTAGCACCACCATAATGGTGAATGTGTTACCTGGGGATCAGGTGTTAGAGTGAGTCAAGGATAGTGTCTGATTACCTAACACCTCAGCTTGGCTGTGGCTGATAGAGCTTGAGCAAGGCTCAGTCAGGAGAGAGATCTGGAGGAGGTAGGAGCTAGGTGAGAGCTCTACCTCAGAGTAAGAGAGACTGTGAGAGACAGAGAAGAGGCACCCAGGACAGAAGATTGTGCCTTTCACAATTGGGCCTATCACAAAAGACACACAGGGGCTAGGGGAACCCAGCAGTAAGGAGTCCTCCTTACTGCTGGGTTCCCCTAGCCCCTGTGTGTCTTTTGTGATAGGTCCAATTGGACTGGGTCAGGCCAGAGGATGGTGTCTGATCAAGGCTCTTGGATGACTAGGAACATTTTATGGAACTGTGTGTCTGAACTGAACTAGACTAAAGATGAGGCAAAGTGAAACAGAACTGTGGGCATAACTACTTGGGTGGAATCTTGTCAATATTCACCCTAGGGACCCTCAACCCTGTTAAATAAGTGGTGGATGATGTGGACATCCCCTGCATAAAAGGTAGGGCTGAAACAAAGTATTCCCAAAACATCAGAATTCAGCAAAGATTATTGTATTTCATTCAGAAAGTCTGAATTCTGAAGTTCAGAAGCCCAAGGCCATTATTCAGAAAACTTCAGAAACTGCTGCATGCATGGCGGGCTGGTGGACAGTTGAGCTTCTTTTGGAAATGAAACTTAGTGCCATATTTGGTAGGAGAGAAGTATGGGAGGGGACAGTTGAGTGAAGGTAAACCAGATGGCAAATTTTGATTGACTGACAGGGTAAAATAAAAGTGGTTGCAGCTATTTTTGTCCATTCTCTTTGGTGAATTTGGCTGTGTGGTACAGTGCTGTTGGATCTGTAAGTAATCGGCGGGGGTGGGGAGGGCTGCCTGTCCTGGTTTGGTCTGGCCTGTCCATAGGGCCAATGCTGGGGTGGGGTGGGTTTACGTTCACCTTTACCATGCCATTCAGTTTTTTAAAATAAAATAAAAAATAATTGGGTGACACATTGCTTCTAGTTCTGCCTGCTGCTTGGTTGGCACTTGGCACCGTGAGGCCAGAGGGATCGCTCTGCCTGGCTCTGCTTCCCCTTGCCTGGTCTGTTCAAGTTACCAGTGCCACAGAACCATGCCATGCCAAGAGGATGCCGGTGTGGCATGTGCATGTATGGTTTCCTTACTGGTTTGATGCTGGGAGTCTGGTTTGTCTGTTCAAGTCCAGTCTTTTCGAGTTACTAGTGTCTGGTCTGTTCATGTTACCACTGTGCCACGGTCCCAATGCCATGACAAGAGGGTGCCCCTGGGTGTGTGGGGATGTCTGGTTTCCCTCTTGTGGGTGCTATCAGGCTGGCTGGCTTTTGGTGGGATTTCTCCACACAGTTGCACTATTTTGTTGTATTCTTCTTGAGCGAATGCCCCACTCTTTAGCCTGTTTTTTCTGTGTACTGCTTGGTTGGCATAATAATGATTTTATAGTGGGTGGGTGCACTCACTGCTGAGGTGGGCCATGCTGTGGGTACACACATTATTGTTGTTGTTGTTGTTTTATTTCTTCTTTGCACTTTTGTGGGGGTTTCTTTTGGAGTGATTTTCCCCCTCTTGCTAGCCTACTTTTCTGGGTAGTGCTTTGGCTGTGGGTTCAAGAACTTTTGTCAAGATGTGAACAGTCAGGGCATGAAGGGGAATACTTTCTAGTTTCTTTCTGGTTAATAATATGGTGGTGGGAGGGACTTGCCTTTTATAGGTTGGCTGGGTACACAATTGAGGCTTTTGGAGGGGAGATGTCTAGTTTCTTGTGTGTGGTTATTGTGGCTGCTCGTCTGGCTGGTGGCACGCATGGGGCCAGACACAGATTTAAAAAAAACACCAACCCCCCCCAAAGTTTGTTGAAACTTGATTGATCAATTTAATTTGCTTACTAATGTAGTCTTTGGACTTCCTTTGGTGGGGCACCCCAGTCCATCCAACTCCCACCCACCCTGAGTTTGAAGCCTTGCGTGTGTATCATTCATGGGGTATGCTTGGGGGTGAGGGAACTTACTGATCGCATACCCTTTTGGTTATTTAATTTATTTATTATATTTATATCCCACCCCTCTCACCAGGGGCGATTTGAGGGGTGGGGGTGTTGGGGTTTTTTGTGCTGGCTTCTGTTCTGTCTCTCAAATTCTGTCTTACATCTTGCTGGCAGGCACAGTAGGGCGAGGAAGGGCTGCATGTGTTGCAACACCTGCTGAGGTGCCAAGCTGGTGCTGAAGAATTTCAGAATTTCCTGTTTTCCAAAGTTTCTGAAGTTTTCCGATGTCCTGAACATCAGTTTCTGAAGTCTGAAACTTTGGAATGAGTGTTGAAGTGCCTCTGGGTACCTGGACCAACTATTTGGAACTTCAGAATTTGGTCCAAGTACCCAGAAGTACTATTCAGTTCAGCTCTAATAAAAGGATACAGACTAGGGCTGTACTGAATATTACTTCTGGGTACTCTCTGTGAATTCCAAAGTTCTGAGTATTCGGCGACCCTTTAGCACTATTTACGAAGTTTCAGAATTCAGACTCAGAATTCCGGACCTCAGAAACTTCAGAAACTTTAGAACTCTTCAACGCCAGGTCAGCGCCTCAGCACTGCCTAGCCAATCAGGGTGCACAATGGCACATCCACCCTTTCTTCCCTCCCCCTTTCCCTTAATTACCTAACCAATCAAGGTACACAAAAACACATGCAGCCCTTCTTCCCTCCCTCTCTCCCCCATACACCATAGTAACCAGAAAGAAATTAGAAAGTATTCCCCCTGTGCTCCGGCTGGTCACATCTTGGCAAAGTTCTTGAACCCACAGCCAAAGCACTACTCAGAAACGCAGGCTAGCAAGAGTGGGACAATCGCTCTAGAAGGCAACCCAAAAAACCCAACAACAGTAGTGTACCCACAGCATGACCCACCATGAGCAGTGAGTGCACACGTTTTAATCATTATGCCAATCAAGGAGTGCATTAAAAATGCAGGCTAGCAAGAATGGGACATTCCCTCAAGAAGAATACAACAACCCTGCAAAACAGTTTGCAATTGCATGGAGAAATAAATCCCACCAAAAGCCAACAAGACCAGCGGTCACAAAATTAAGAAACCAGACAGTCACACTCCCCCACCCCACCCCACCCCACCCCCAGGGCACCCTCTTGCCATGGCTTTGGTACTGTGGTACTGATAACTTGAACAGACCAGGCAAAGGGAAGTGGAGCCAGGCAGAGAGATCCCAGTCTGGTCTCATGGTCCTAAGCAGCTGGAAGAACAGTAGAAGTTACACTTTACAATTAGGCTCTGTTGTGCCATGCCACAGCCTAGACAACATGCACAACTCCACAAAACAGTCTGCAACTGCATGGAGAAATAGAAATCCCACCACAAAATTATAAGAACATTCACATGAAAGAAACTAGACATTCATTCATTCATTCACTCTCTCTCTCTCTCTCTCTCTCTCTCTCTCTCACACACACACACACACACACACAGAGACAGCACCCTCTAGTCTTGGCATGTCACTGGTACTGTGATACTGGTAACTTGAACAGACCAGGCAAGGGGAAGTGGAGCCAGAGAGCTCTCTCTGGTCTCATGGTGCCAAGTGCCAACCAAGCAGCAAGCAGATCTAGAAGCAAATTGGCACCCAATTACTTTTTTTTACAAAAGCATGGCATGGTAAAGGTAAATGTAGCCCCCATCCCCCAGCATTGGCCCTATGGACAGGACAGGACAGGACAGGCCAAACCATACCATGCCATGCCATGCTAGGCCAGGGTCAGGCCAGGAACACACCTCCACCCTGCCCCAGATGATTATGTACAAATCCACTACTGTAGCACACAGCCAAATTCACCAAAGAGGTGAAAGGAAAATGCCTGAAGCCACTTTTATTTTGCCCTGCCAGTCAATCAAAAGCTTGCCATCTGGCTTGGCAGCCAATCAAAATTTGCCATCTGACTTACCATCACTCAACTGTCCCCTTCTATATTCCCCTCCTACCAAATATGGCACTAAGTTTCATTTCCAGAAGAAGTTCAACTGTCCACCAGCCCCTCACAAGTGTAGCAGCTTCCGAAGTTTCCCGAAGTTTTCTGAAGAACAGCCTTGAGCCTCGGAACTTTGGACTTTGGATAGACCCACAGGGTGGGCTTGAAACTCAACCTCATTTTTTTCTTCGTTCTCATTGAGAATCAGGCTTCTCAATGAGAATCGAGAAAATAAAAAATCTCAACTTTGTCTCATTGAGAATTTTTTGTCAATAAAACTATTTTTAAAACCCCCACAATGCATGGGTGAAATGGCCACCAGGGCTATTCTGTGCATGTGCAGCCCTTTTCTAAGATGGCATGGGCAGTGTCGGTGCCATTCTGGTAAAGGGAAGTTTGTCTGCACATGCACGGAGCAGCTGTCCTTTTCCATAATGGCACCAGTGTTGCCCACACTATCTTGGGAAAGGACTGCACATGTGCAGAATGGCCCCAGTGCACATTTATGTGTGCATAGTAATTTTTTTTTTACAGAGATTCTCATGAGATTCGCAAAACCCTTAGCAAGAACATCCCAAGATCTCGCTAGGCTTCTCAATTCTTGTGAGATTTTTGTGAGAATCAAATGGGTTCTAATTAGGGATGGGCGAAAAGAACCGGTTCGGTTCAGTTCGGAAATTCAGTTCGGTTTGGAAGTTCGGTTCGGTCGACCGAACTATTTGAGTTTGGTCTGAACTCCCAAACTTCAGTTCGGAAATTCAAACCCCATTGAACTAACTGGAATATTATCTTTTAGGGATGGGCGAACAGAGCCGAGTTTGGAAATTCGGTTCGGTTTGAAAATCGAGTTCGGAAGTTCGGTTTGGTCGACCGAACTGGTCGAGTTTGGTCCGAACTTCCGAACCGTGTTTGCCCATCCCTAGTTCTCATTTCAGACCTACCAGGGACTGATCCTACACAGGGAAGAGGGTACACCTGGGTGTGAAATAAAGGATTATGCCCAGACGTTCCCTTGTGAAAGGTTGAGCTACGGGAGGAGTGAGCCCTTCAAGCCTGCCAAAGGAAGGTTGAGCTGAGGTTGAAGAGTGAAGGCGTGCACCTGTCAGAGCTCCCTTGGGAAAGTTCGAGCTGGGTGCTGATGAGGATTGCACCTGTTTCCAAGGCAGTGGAGAGAAGCATAGGACTGGAGGAAATTGGTGGCATGCGTGGAGTGGTGGATCCAACAGTTTGGAGAAAATACGTGGCAGGAGTTCCAACGTTTCCAGGAGTACCCGTGGGGCACAGTGTGGGAGAGGCTGGCCAGGGCGGAGTCATGTACTCTAGAGAGGCAGCCCCACAAGATCACTGTAATAGAGCAGGAGTAGTCTTCATCAGGATGATGGTCTCTAGTAAGCTCATGTTCTTTAGGAACTCCAATGCGGACCAGGGAGCTATGAGGAAGCGCATCAGAGAATGGAAGTATTGGAAACTGAAAGGGGGTGCAGTCCCAAAAGACTGTTATTAATGTGGATTTTGGGGTCCTGTGTGGAGACTTTGCCCATCCCAGACTTATAGTAATGACAATACTATAGAGTACCAGAGAACGGAGGATTATGTGTTTATGGGCAAAGCTTATAGAGTACCCCAATGATGTTGGAGATGTAATGAACTGGGGCATCTAAAATGAATGTGCCCTGAAAGAGGGAATAGGGACAGTCCTAGACAAATAAACAGGGTGATGTTGATGTTGGAAAGCCCACGGAGGACTGGGACTCAGGCTCCAGTGCAAGGAGAGGAGAAGTTGTCACACAGGATCAGGGCACCCAAAGATGATGTTGGGAGTGCCACATTAGAAGGGCTTGCCTGAGGAGGGAGACCCAGAGGGAGGTCCAAAGAAACCTGTCTTATAGACTCCTATGGGGGTAGGAAGGAAAGTGCAGGTACCAGATCTACTCCGATTGGTGAGGGTAGAGCAAACAACGATGTAGAAAGTCACAAAGGGAAGTATAGAGTGAACGTTTAATACCCCTAGGAACTTGATAAGGGGGTTTACTGAACTCAAAGAGAAGAAGGCCTTCTGAAGGGAGCTGGCCAGACTAAGGGCGACTCTTGTGGAATATGAGGAGTCTGGGGAGTCAGAAGAGGAGGAAGAAGGCCCAACTAAAACAAGTAAGAGGGCTGCAGAGGGAACAGGGATCCCAAGCACGCACAGGAGGTCACTCAGACAAGGAGGCTCTCATTGCCCTCGTCAGGCAGGAGGCTGCTCTAAGGGAGCATATAAAGGGAGAACAAGACGGGCTCTACACTCTACATAGAGCCTCCTTCCTGAATACACTCTATGTAAGTGTATTCAGGTGCTTGTCCAGCAAGGAATAGGGGAGTACTTGGGACTGCTGCCAGAAGGGGTAATGGTGGAGATCTGTAGGGTTAAAGGCCCCTTTGAAACAAGAGTTCTGGGAGAAGGATAATAAGTAGAACTGCATACCAGTTTAGTGGGTTAAAGTTCCAAACACATAGAGTGTCTTTAGACATAATGTCAATGGGTGTCTGAATGTGTGTTTTTACATTGATATGAACACCGGTTTGGCCCTGTGTTCACCATGTGGTGCTGCTTGGAAGCACAGCCCATCTTGGGCAAATCGGTGTTTTGCTCGCCACCCGATCTCAGCACGTAGGTTCTGCTGCCTCGTTCCCTGTGTTACCTACTAACAGACCATGTGATATGACACAAATTTGGCCACGTGTTCAGCTGGAACACGCAAATTGTTCTTGTGATGCAATGGTGTTCACCACGCATGTTCAATGGATGTCCAATCTGGTGTTGGGATTGTTATGGTGCTTACACACAACAGCCAAACATGTGCTATGGGGTTTTATTTATTTTTAATTTTATTTATTTATTTAAAACTTGTATCCTGCCCCTCCTGCCCAAAGGCAGCCCAGGGCGGTGAACAACACAATTTTTTAAATAATAAAACATTTAAAACCAAATCAACAAATTTTAAAGCAAATCATAAAACTCACCCTCCCTTCCCAAACCCTACCCCCCACCCCTCCTCACCAAAAGCCTGGCGGAACAGCCAGGTCTTACATAAACGTCAAAACGACAGGAGGGTGGGGGTCAACCGAGCCTCCTCCAGGAGCCAATTCCACAGCACGGGGGAAGTCACCAAAAAAGATTTCACATCAGTGGCCACCCATCTCACCTGGGGAACCTCCAAAAAGGCCCCCACGGACAATCTCAGGGGTTGCATGGGCACATGGGGAGTGAGGCGATCCCGCAGATAGGCAGGGCCCAGGCCATGAAGGGCTTTAAAGGTCAAAACCAGCACCTTGAACCTAGCCCGGTGCTTTATAGGGAGCCAGTGCAGAGCTCGGAGCACAGGTGTCATGTGCTCCCTGCGGCCCGCCCACGTAAGGACATGGGCCACGGCATTCTGCACCAGCTGCAGCCTCTGGACTAGCTTCTCAGGCAGTCCCACGTAGAGTGCATTACAGTAATCCAGCCTCTGGTTGATGAAGGCATGGATGACAGTGGCGAGGTCAGAGTCTGAGAGATATGACTGAAGCCGCCAGACAAGATGTAACTGCCGAAATGCACTCCCCGCCACGGCGACAACTTGAGATTGCAGGCTGAGCCATGAATCGAGGAGCACACCCAGACTCCGTACCTGTGAGACCATTGGGTTTTGACACCCAATATTCATTATGTCTAAAGGCACCCATAGGGTCCCAGGACTAGGAGTTGATAAAAGCTGAGAGGCCCTGGTTTCCACCCCTTTTCAGGGAAAGGGGTATCATAGGGATGATGACAGAGAAGAGCCAGAGGGCATGGGGCCTAGCTATTACCCAAAAGGGGTTAAAGTCCCCTAGATACAAGGCAGAACCAGAGGATATCGTGCCTGGTTGATGCCTATGAAATGGCTATTGGGGAGGAGGAGGCTAGAATGGGCTAGTAACCCAAAGGAAGTGTCTATTGGCCATAGTCAGAGGTAGGGCTGTAGCGGTATGCTGCCGCGGCAGCTGTTACTGATGGAAACCCCTATTCTGCACATCGTGGCACGGTTCGGCAGAGGCAGCTTTCTGAGGGCTGTGGCTGCGTTTTTTCGCTAATGGTGCCGTGGCATCGGAACTGGTGAACGGAAGCGAAACTTTTGCGGATTCCAATAAGAAGCAACACCAACTCCCCTTTCCGTGGGCCGCGGAATCTTTGTGGTTATCTGATCATTGTATCATGTTTCTACCTACAAGGTATCGTGAGACCCAGAGGCATGATCAACCCTCGGACCCTGTTGACAACACCCACATGCCCAATTTCATTGGCTAGGGCTTTCCCAGAGAGACATGTCCCACCTTCACCATTAAGTATAAATAGGTGTGTTTGTAGCTTTTTTCTCCCTCTTGATCCCCAATCACAGTGAGAGTGAGTGACTGTTGGAGCTGTGCCGCCAGTATCTGTGTTTGTTAACACACTCTGATTTTCCATGCTCCGCGACAAAGCACCGCATCGTGACCCGAGGAGAGAGAGTCTGATCCCTACCATCGATTTTGGATAACCTAAGAAGGTTTTTGTGTAAGTGCTTGAACTTTTCTTCTAA
>QEPC01007109.1:30539-43412 GCA_003113815.1 Sphenodon punctatus
CTACAGTGGCTAGCTAAGCTAACTACAGGGTGGGTGGGGGCAGGGCAATCAGAGAATGTTTGGAGTCACAGCACAGAAATTATTATTTGAATTTTAAAAAACAACCTGGTTTTATAATGTAATAAATAAACATTATTTTATTATTTATATTACAAAGTATGCCAGCAAAACACAGCAATAAAAACAATTACACGAATGTAAAAGTAATAATAAAAAAAAAGTAACATCTAACAGTGGGGATTTGAACCAGGAGAATTACAGCTAGAAAGTGTACAGCAAGCAGGGACCCTTAACAACTATGCCAACAGAGTTCTGTTGCTCAGTGTGCTTCTTCTAGACTGAGGAATTGTGGAATGAGGATTGTAAGACACTCTTCTGCATGGACTTCACACAGTACAGTGTCACACTTCAATTCCTTCAACTTTCAGAGCTGGTTCTATGATGTAAAAAATGACTCGGTCAGCCAATACACAGGTCACTTTAAACTCACAACATGAGTTTTGGTCAAAAAACTTTGAAATATCAATTTGCCATATACTAAAAACACCAACCAGTGGGACAACACTTGTCCCAAACAGAACATGTTGTCCATGCATGTACGTATTGAGAAGAATATGCAGTTACTGCAGGACAGAGAGACACACACACAAACAGCACCAGCAGTCAGCGTGACAGCACAATGCAGCAGCAGCATAGTCATCATCATCATCATCATTCCTACTCCCTTCACGGAACCACAATAAACATTCATAACTGTGTCTCATATATTAAATTGGCGGAACGCGGGAAAAGAACGCTGATTTTATGCGACAACGGTAACGATCAGCAAATTGGCAAAACACATACATGCTGCGCCTGTGGATTCTTGGAGCGGAAGAATCACAGAATTGTGGGGTGCCGCGCAGAATTCTGCGAGGCACAACATGGGATGCCGAGGTTGAGGAATGGAATTGTGGTGCAGTAACAGCTGCTGCCGCATCAGCCCTAGTCAGAGGGGAGGGTGCCTGACTATTGCCTATAAATATTGGCTACATGTATCTGGGCAGGGGAGGCCTGCCAGGCCAAGGCAAAGGTGCCAAGTAATGGAAATTCCCCTGGACACCCCCTCAAGTGGAGAAAGTGTCAGTTGGCCATAGCCAGAGGGTAGGTTGCTGACTATTACCTTTATTAATTATTAATTATTAATTATTATTAGCATTTGTGTAGCACTAGCTGTGTACCTGGCGCTTTACAGAACAATAAGAATAATGCGGTCCCTGCCTATGGCTTACAATCTAATAGACACAGAGGGTGGAGACAAGGAGAGGGGACATAGGGAGATACAAGGGATAAATAACATTCAAGCAGATGCGAGGTCTCAGGTGCACATGCTTGGCTTGGTTGCAAGTTAGGCAGGAGTCTGCGGGGAGGGCAGACAGTAAAAATTGAAAGGAAATTTCTAACAGGCATTGGGAAAGGTGGCGAGGAAGAGGTGGGTTTTGAGGAGGGATTTGAAGGTGCAGAGGGAGGTGGCAAGGTGGATGTGGGCAGGGAGGGAATTCCAGGCATGGGGGCAGCAAGGGAGAAGGGGCAAAGGTGGTTAGGGGAGCAGGGGATGTGAGGGAGAGCAAGGGACAGGACAGAGGAGGAGTGGAGAGTGCATGCAGGAGTGTGTAAGGAGACTAGGCTGAGAGGTAAGGGGGAGTCAGGTTGTGAAGGCATTTATAAGTGAATACCAGGAGTTTGTGAAGGATGCGTTTGGGAAGGGGAAGCCAGTGAAGAGAGGAGAGGAGAGGCTGCACGTGGTCGAAGCAACAGGCTGAGTGGATGACACTAGCAGAGTTTTGGATGGAGATAAGGGGTGAGAGGTGAGAGCGGGGGAGGCCAGTAAGGAGGAGGTTGCAGTAGTCAAGGTGAGAGATGACCATGGGTTGTGACTGAGGAGACAGAGAGAAAGGGACGAATCCGTGCAATGTTGTGGAGGGCGAAGCAACAGGACTTAGCAACAGAGTTGAAGTAAGGTTTAAAGGAAAGGTGAGTATCAAAGACAAAGCCCAAGCTACGGGCTTGGGGAACAGGGCAGATGGTGACCCCATCAATAAGGATGGACAGGGAAGAGGGAGAGGAAGGGTAGTGAGGCAAGATAAGGAGCTCAGTCTTAGCCATGCTGAGCTTGAGCTGACGCTGGGACATCCAGGTGGAGATATCAGAGAGAAAGTTGATGAGGTGAGCTTGGACAGAGGGGGAGGGAGAGGGGGTGGAGAAATAGAATTGAGTGTCATCAGCATAGAGTTGATATTGGAAGTCATGGGAGGCAATGAGTTTGCCAAGGGACAGGGTGTAGATAGAGAAGAGGAGAGGGCCCAGGACAGAGCCTTGGGGAACCCCAACCAAGAGGGAGAGGGAGGAAGAGTTGGAGTTGGGAAGAGATACATTAAAGGAGCGGTCAGAGAGGTAGGAGGAGAACCAGTCAAGGACAGAGCCGTAGACGCCTAGGGAGTGGAGAGAGTCCAGTAGGTGTGAGTGGTCGACAGTGTCAAAGGCAGCAGAGAGGTCAAGGAGGACCAGAATGGAGTAAAGGCACTTAGATTTAGTAGATCATTGGTGATCTTTGCAAAGGCAGTTTCAGTGGGGGGTGGAAGCCAGATTGGAGAGGGTCCAGGGAAGAAATGGTAGAGAGGAGATCCAGGCAGTGGAAGTAGACAACACGTTCCAGAAGCTTAAGGTGAAGGAAAGGAGAGAGACCAGTTGGTAGCTAGAGGGATCAGTGGGGTCGAGGGTGGACTTTTTGAGGATGGGAGAGACCGTGGCATGCTTGAAGGCGGAGGAGAAGGAGCCAGTGGAGAGGGAGAGATTAATGACATGTAAAAGGGGGGGGCAACAGTGGGACCAATGGAGGTCAGGAGGTGGGAGGGGATTGGGTCGAGAGGGCAGGTGGAAGGGTTGGAGGAAGAGAGAAAAGAGAGTTTCCTTAAGGGAGGCAGGAGGGAAGGAGGAGAGGAGAAAGGGGGGATGAGGAGGGGGCAGTGAGGGAACGGGGAGAGGAGATGGGTGGGAAGCAATGTCTCGGCAGATCTTGTCAATCTTTGAGGTGAAGAATGACATGAGATCCCAAGCAGAAAGGGAAGAGGATGGAGGGGGGCAGGGGGACTTGAGAAGGCAGTCAAAGGTGGAGAAGAGGTGGCGAGGGTCACAAGAGTAGGATTCAACCCGGGAGGCATAGTAGTGTTGCCTCGCCAGGGAGATAGCGGAAAAGAGGCAGGATAGGGAGAATTTATAGTGGAGGAAGTCAGGGTGGGAGCAGGATTAGCGCCAGAGGCGTTCAGCAGCCCAGGTGCAGGAGCAGAGGTAGCGGACAGTAAGGGTGAGCCAAGGACGCGTGTTTTGGGGTCGAACAGGGCAGGAGGAGAGGGGGGCAAGAGAGTTGAGGGTCGTGTGAGAGAGGCATTGAGAAAAGAGATGGCAGTGTCAGGGGAAGAGGAGAAGACAGGAGGGAGGAGGGGGGAGAGAGAGGAAGCAAAATCTAAAGGGTTAATAGCCTGCAGATCACGGAAGGGGTGTGGAGCTGGGGAAGAAGATGGGGGTTGGTGGAAGAGGTTGAAGGAAGCGAGGTAATGGTCAGACATGGGACAACAGTCAAAGGAGAGGTCAGCAACAGGACAGTTTCTGGAGAAGATGAGGTCAAGAGAGTGGCCGTCAGTGTGGATGGAGGAATCAGTCCAGAGGTGGAGATCAAAGGAGAAGGCTAGGAAGAGAAAGCAGGAGATGGAGAGCTGGGATGGTGTATCAACATGGATGTTGAAATCACCAAGAATGAGAGCAGGGGTATCCTCGGAGAGGAAGAAGGTAAGCCAGGATTCAAAGTCCAGGAGAAAAGAGGAAAGGGGGCCAGGAGGGCAGTAGATGACAGCGACACGAAGCTGAAGGGGGGAGTAGAGAAGCACAGAGTGAGCCTCAAAGGGAGGGGGAGGGGAAAGGGCCTGGAATCGACAGGGGCTGGCAAGGAGAAGGTCCACGCCACCACCCTGGCCTTCGGGGCGGGGCTGGTGAGAGAACGAAAGGCCTCCAGAGGAAAGGGTGGCAGGGGTGACTGAGTCAGAGGGATAGATCCAGGTTTCAGTAAATGCAAGGAGTTGAAAACGGTGACAAAGGAAGAGGTCGTGAATGAAGGGGGCTTTGTTGACAGAGGAGCGGCAGTTCCAGAGGGAGCAGGAAAAGGGGAGTTGATCAGGGGGAAGGCAGGGAATGCGGATGCGGTTGGGGGATGTAGAGTGATGGGACTTGCAGGGCCTGTGTAAGGGAGGAGGGGGGCTTGCAGGGAATGGTTAAGAAGGGGTGAGGGGGAGGAGGGGAAATAGGCAAGGGGGAAAATAAGGGGCGGGAAGGTTGGAGAAAGAGTGATGGAGGAGGGAGAGGGAGAATCAGGGGATACAGGAGCAGTGGGAGAAGGAGAGGAGAGATAGAGGATGAGGGAGTGCGGGAGAGAAGGGGAGACATTGCAGTGGACAATATTCACGGAAGCAGAGGGGCAGCAGTAATGTGGATGGCACAGGAAGGTCCGAGGGAAGGTCAGTGGTGATGTGAGCGATGGCTGGAAGAAGCTGTGTTGCACGGAAGTCGTCACTGGAGCTGGGTCCTCGCTAGCCTTGCTCCGGCCACACAATGGGTGGCATTGGGCGCTGTCCGAGGGCTGCCACCCTCAGGGGAGGGTGGGTGCCTTCTATGGGGGCAGGGAGAGGAGGGTCCCAGCTGTGTCCAGTTACCTGCAGGAGAAGAAGCAGGACGCAGGCTGAGCAGGGGGCAGGGTTTCCAAGGGGTCTGTGCAGGCTCTCTTCCTACCCAGGGGAGGGTGGGTGCCTTCTATGGGGGCAGGGAGAGGAGGGTCCCAGCTGTGTCCAGTTACCTGCAGGAGAAGAAGCTATAAACTGAGTCTACCATGGGTAGCCCCATCTCCTGAAAGGGGGAGAGGTGTGGCAGGGAGCAGACTATCTGGAGCATTGGCCCTTTAAGGGAGTGACATCAGCATACTGGTGAAGGTGCTATATGGGGATCAGGTGCTAGAGTGAGTCAAGGATAGCGTCTGAGTGCCTAACACCTGGATTGGGTGTGGCTGAGAGAGCCACAAGCCTAAAAGCCTGAGCAAGACTTGGGTCCAAGTCCAGATGCTACCAGGAATAGCAGCTGCATAGGGGTGTGCAACAGGGCCTCATGTTGTTTTTCATTTTTTATTGTTTTTGTTATTAAAATGTGTTCTCACAGCCCCAAGTTGGCTCATCAATGTCCTGGCTGGCAGAAGCCAGGGCTTAGGCAGCACAATGTAGGACCTCACTTCCCAAAGCATAGCAGGGGGAGAACCTGTGGGCAGCCCACGGGGGGGCAGCAAAGGGCAAGACTTTTTTGGGGCCCAAATTCAGTGCCCCTAGTTTGCAGGTTACAGGAAAGGCCCTGGTTTTCTTCTACCAGCCCTCACCATAAATTGAAAGCTCTGTTCATTTTCCACTGCTGTATTTTCTTTGGAGACAGTTGGAGAAGCTTCCTCTCCACTCTATATTCCTGTTGGTTGGAAACTTGGTTTGCCCTGGGAAATGTTCTTGGTAGGACAGTAGGAGTATGCATCCTGAAATGTTAAAGACCAGGAAAAGGCCTGACCTATATTGGTTATTTCAGCATTGGAAATGGAAGCCAGAAAAAAACCCACCTGGTTGGTTTATTTGACTTTTATTATTATTATTATTATTAACAAACATTTATATAGCGCCAGCAGTGTACCTGGCACTTTACAAAGTAATAAAATAGACAGGGTCCCTGTCTTACAATCTGAGAGACTTTCCTACCCTAGGGCTTACAATCTGAGAGACTTTCCTACCCTAGGGTGGCCAGATATGCACATTTTAGAGGACACTTATGAGAAATACAGGTTGCAGGTAGGGCTGATACAATAGTGCTATTTTCATTTCAGCAGTTGATTTCTGCCATTTTGGTAATCCTCCTGCTTTTCGCTGGTTTTCCGATGACATTCCGCAATTTTTGTGCCCTGATGCTGCAGAAACAGCGCTTGGCCTGCAGAGTGTCGGAATTATGTCAAAATGGCGGTACATTTCTCTAGTTGCTGTGGAATATCGTAATGGTCTTAAATGGCAATTCTGCCTCTTCCGGAATTTGCTTTTCCTACGTAGCTGGGGCTTTCCCCACAGTTTTCCGTTGTGCCAGCCCTGCGCTCAGAGCACTGCTCTGTGATTGGTGGCTGAAGGGTCAACTCATTGACTCTTCTGTTTTTTCATTCCAGGGGATCAACTCATTCCACTCCTCCCTGGCTCAGACCTCAGTCATAAGAAGAGAGTCTCATGCCACCATTCCGCAATTTTGAAACTGTCTATTCAGCCGAAATATGGCCAACAGTCCACTATCCCAACAATTTTAGGTAAAATCATGGACTCTTGCAAAAATCCTGTGGGGATGCTAACATGCGGAAAACACTGGCAAACACGGCATACCACTATGAAACTGCAAGTGTGGAAAACTCATACGGGAAAAGCAACTAACAGTGGAAAACAAGGCGGAATTGCTGTATTTACCGCACCATGATGCAATTTGTGGAACAGCTTTTTCCAACAGAAAAAACTGCCACAGGGTTTGCCATTTCTGGCCTAGTTGCAGGACTCCAGGCACTGAAACTTCAAATCAGATAAATTGTCTCCAGCTGGGGCTGGGGGTGGGCTAGACTGGAATGGGCCATGGTCCAGAAGATGGAATTAGACTATCCTATTCTTTCGCCCACCTGCAGGGGACATTGTTACACCAGGGAGCATGGGTACTGATGTAGCTACTATTAACTAAATAGGGACAAACACTAGTTTTTCATTGCCAT
Source organism: Sphenodon punctatus (assembly GCA_003113815.1). Lineage (NCBI taxonomy): Eukaryota > Metazoa > Chordata > Lepidosauria > Sphenodontia > Sphenodontidae > Sphenodon > Sphenodon punctatus. The sequence continues at coordinate 37,387 of QEPC01007109.1, forward strand.
CAGTGCATGGGGCAGTTTCAGTTGGCCCCTCCCTTTCCTAATCCCATCCACCTTTGTGGGATTTGTGAGAGCTGATTTTTGTTAGCTGATCCCATTTCTCATGAACTAAGTCATCCAATGTTTTACTGGCCACTCTGTGTGTATTTGTTTATTTATTAAAAGACTTAATATCCCGTCCCTCCTGCCACAGGAAGCTTGGGGCAGCTTACAACAACATAAAAACAATGATAAAACTATGAAATTGTAAAAACATACCATTCCCCCCCATCCCTCTCCTCCCCCACCCTCTACCCATCTTCCCCGCCAAATGCCTGATGGAACGACCAAGCCTTACAGATTTCTGGAAAGGAGGGAAGGTCTGGGGTCAGACGCATTCCCACCAGAAGGAAGTTCCACAGCCTCAGTGCAGCCACCGAGAACGCGTTCCCCTGCGTGGCCCCCTGGAAAACTCGGGGCACCACAAGAAGGCATCCACCTATGACTTCAGGGGCTGGTCCAGTACCTGGGGGTGTGTGTGTGAGGTGGTCCCACAGATAGACAGGGCCCAGACCGTTTAGAGCTTTATAGGTTAAAACCAACACCTTGAATAGACTATCGGTAGCCAATGCAGAGAACAGAGCACTGGTGTAAAGTGCTCCTGGCAGCCCAGTCCCACCAAAAGATGGGCTGCCGCATTCTGCACCAGCTGCGGCTTCTGGGCCGTCACCATGGGTAGCCCCATGTAGAGTTCATTACCATAGTCTAGTCTCGAGGTGATGAAAGCATGGATGATGGTGGCCAGGTCGGAGTCTGAAACATACAGCCTAAGCCGACGGACCAGATGTAGTTGGCGAAAGACACCCCTCATCACAGCCTCCACCTGAACATCCAGGTGGAGCTGCGCATCAAGGAGTACCCCCTGACTCCACACCTGGGGAACCAATGGTGGACAGACCTCCATCAATGATGAGGGCCATTAACTCCATCACCTTACCCACCAGCATCACCTCTGTCTTGTTGGGATTCAGCTTCAGTCGATTAGCCCTCATCCAATCCCCCGCAGCCATCAGACACTGAGTAAGCACTGCGACTGCGGGGTCTGGGTCTGTTGAAAAAGAGAGGTATAGCTGGGTATTGTCAGCATATTGGTGGCACTGTACGCCAAACCTCCTGATCACCTCACTGAAAGGCTGCATATATACGTTGAATAGGAGGTCTTGGTATGATGAAAAACACTCCCCAAGTACCACTCGCTGGGTTTTCCCAGTCAGGAATGAGTGGAACCATTCAAGAACAGTCCTGCCCACCCCTGCATAGTCCCGCAGGCACGCCACCAACATCTCATGATCAACCGTATCAAAAGCAGCCGACAGATCTAATAGAACCAACAAGGTCTAACGACTCCTGTCCATCTCCTGGCGCAGATCATCCACCAAGGCCACAAGCGCCGTCTCCATACCATAACCCGGATGAAATCCCAACTGAGAGGGATCAAGAAAACCGACGTGGTCAAGATGCCCCTGCAACTGCTGAGCCACCACCTGCTCAATAACCTTCCCTAAAAAGAGAAGGTTAGAAACAGGTTGATAGCTGGCAAGTGAGTCAACGTCAAGCAATGGTTTCTTGAGCAGAGGCTGCACCACCACCTCCTTGAGACAGCCTGGCACTCTGCCCTCCCAAAGGGCACACATTTATTCTCAGTATAAAGTATTCCCTTCACCTTTTCTACTTGTGTGCTTCATCCGCAAATTACTTGTAAATCATGTACTTTCCATCTGCCTGTGGTCACTGGAAGTGCTTTGTACACCCAAACAGCTAGAAATTCAATACATTTTGAAAATCAGGTCTAAGGAACAGTTTTGGGCCGTTTTAGATGAGACGCAAATGGCGGCTGAGCCCTTTATCAGCCGCCATTGTTGCCGCTCATCTAAATCCCTAGTGCGTGCGAACGCAGGATCTCTGCCACATGAAGACGGCCCGGCGATCCTGCCCCCTTCAAGGGGGATCGCCGCTGTGCCAGCTTCACACCGCACTTCCTGGTTCTTTGGCCGAGTGCGCACGCGCAGAAGGGCGCACATGCGCACAAACACTCCAAGCCGTGTCTGATGTTCTTCTGAACATCAGATGCGGCGTAGCGTGGAAGGCGGGTGCCCCATGCCTGCACTGAATGATCCCGCTTGTGAGCGGGATTGTCTAAAAGCACCCTTAGACTTTAGACTTACAAGAACGGCAATAATACCGAAGGGGAAAAGAAGCACTGTGCTTGTCAGGACCCATGCTTTGAACGGGTAGCCTTGTAGTTCCTTGGTCACTAGTACCATTGCCATTCCTTGGATTGAGCTTGGCCACACCCCCTATTTTCCAGATTGACTTCAAATCTCCAACCTTGCTCCATGTCCCTGGTTGGCTACTGTCCTGTATATAAGGCCAACTTGAAGCCAAAGAAAGCTCGGTGGAGTTTCTGTTTCCTTTTCATCCCTTTCTTCCTGTCTCCCTGGGACCTGGCCCCCTTTCCCAGTTCTGTTTGCCCTTGGGTTGGCCTGGGACACCCTTTTGGACTGGCTCTGTCCTGTTCTGTTCCCTGTTTGGACATTGCCTACCTGGGTTTGTCCCAAAACTTCCTGTTCCCTGAAACTGGTCCTTCTTCCTGTCTAGCCACCAGGGCAAGCCAATATTGCACAATGTTTGGGTCTGATCCTGCACTGACTCTCTGGCTCTGATCCTGTACTCCCTGACACTGCAGAGTTTAAAAGGGCATTTGGGAATCAATTAGAGGTTTTTTGGAGGGTGGGGAGCACCTAACTTTTCTTTGAGTCAGGCACCTAACTTTTATTTGATCAAAGGAAATTTTTTCCCCTCTGGCTCAGGCTAGTAACCTGCCATGACAGATGCAAAGGACAGTATTTATCTTGCCAATTGACTGAAATGCTCATCCCTAATAGCTGACATATGCTGACTTGCTGGCCATAGACCATATAAATGAATGTTATCGTGGTGTCTCATATCTGTTCATGATGTATGCTCTCTAACTGACCTGTGCCTTATATCACTTCTTACTATCTGCGGTATGAGGTAGCACTGGAAGATATTTTTAGAAAAGCAATCTGTGTCAGGGAGCAACATTTTTTGTATTAGATGCTTTTGGTTGACCACTGTTTTACAAGCTAATTTTCTGTTGCCCCTCAATAGAGAGGTGCATTTATAGAGTTGAAACACATTTGCAGTTTCATATTCACTAATTTGATTTGCTGCATATTCAGCCACACAACTGCATATGTAAAATTATCTTCATGATAGCTGCAGTCTTCCAACCACTTACTCAAGTGAAGTCCTTGTGGGATTTAATACGACTGTTTTGGAGTAAGTGGTTGGCGGATTGTGACATATTTATGTGAAGTTTGCATATTTGTTTAGCTTGGGGTGAAAACAGACATCGACCTTAACTCTGCTGTAACTCCATTTTAACATTTCTTATGCATGTTGCAGGGCTATATTAGCACCCTATGCAGCCCTGCAACATGCTTAAGAAATGTTAACGTGGTGTTAAGGTACATGTCTGTTTTCAGTCTTGGTCATTTCACTTTGCTTAGTTTGGCTCATTCATTATTTTATTTTCCGTTCTTCAATATTTGGCACTTTACTTTTAGTAGTACTATTACTATTACTATTGCTCTAGCTAGCAAATAAAGGAACCAAATTAACTGAAGAAAAACAACTGAAACTAATATTTGGTAAATGAAGTACGAAGTTAATAGTGTGTCCAATTTGCTTCTTTTGAACAAAAATGCATATGCCAAATTTGACAAATAGGTTATTTGTTCTGAATATTCATTTCAGTCTTATGCAGTACTGACCTTCATTAGTGGTTCTCAATGATAGACTTTTGTGAAAAAGTGACAGGTGATGGATCCCATTGAATTGTTTGAAAGAGTTTGCATAGGACATCATGTTTGCATCTGATCATTTTTTTAGAACAATTATGAATCTGAAAAGCAACAGTAAGCATGCACAGGTTCTCCTCACTGTAAACACGGCTCTGCCCCAGGGCGTCTGCCTTGGGGCCACAGATCAGATTGGAGTCCCCACACATCCCAAGAACCAGGAGGAGATGACATCCTTTGACTTATTTATTGTCAGTTAGCCTGTTCCTCCCACAGGCACTGTTATACACAATAAACCCCTTGGTAGAACCTCGGGTTCACAGGGCCACGATACTAGAACAAATCCTTGGGCTCACAGGCCCACAACCAGGTTCACAGATCTAGCCCTTCAGCAGGGCTCAGATTCGGACCAGTCTGGTCTCTGCTGTTAAGGGCTTTCTTAATTAAAGGCCCTAGGGAGGCTTCCTAGTCATAGGCCGCTTTTAGACGAGCAGCTGGGATCAGGCGCGGGAGCGGCGAAACAGCCGCGGCGCTGTTTTAGACGAACTGGAAGCGGAAGTTGTGCGCGTGATCCGGCACCGCGCATTCTTTGCTGACCGCAAGCGAACCGGCCTGATTCCTCTGGGGTGACATACGCGGCCAGCAAAGAATGCGCGGTGCCGGATCATGCGCACAACTTCCGCTTTCGGTTAGTCTAAAACAGCGCCGCGGCTGTTTCGCTGCTCCCGCGCCTGATCCAAGTGCACATCTAAAAGCTGCCATAGTCCTTGACTGACTCTCATACATTCTCCAGAGACTTCAACACCAGCTCCCAAAGTCTGGACCAAGTCTTTGCCCCTTCCCTGGGCTCAGGCGGGGTCTAGCCAGGCCCCAGACCTCCTGGACTTACTCATGGTTCAGAGCTCTGTCAGTCGTTCCTCCAGTCTCTGGCTTCGCCTCCCTTTACTCAGGCTTCAGCCATCACAGATCTCCAGGTCCGCATCCCCATCAATGATGGGGGTCTCCACTCCTTCACCCTTCCCCACCAGCATCACCTCCATCTTATCGGGATTCAACTTCAGATGGCTTAACCTCATCCAAAATGGAGTTACACACATGTTTTTTTAGCAGGAATGGTACCAAAATTATGGAGGGGACCATCTCTGAATGCTGAACTTACATGGGTTCAGGTCACATCCATCTCCTTCTTAACAATCTGAGTTTTGCATCACAGCTGTCAAGCTTTAGCATCAGTGCTAACCCATCTGTAACAGTGTGACCTAGGACTGCCCCTTTAAGAGAGACCGGACTCAGCATGGGCTGCCTTTAAGAAAATGACTTCCAGTAGGGTGGCCATAAATCCCCTTTAAAAGAGGACACTTCTTATGAAAAAGCCTGCTTGGGATTTGCCACCTACCTGCCTCGCTGCTGTGGGGGGCTCTTGCAGCTCTTCCGCCGGCAGGGAGAGGGGTCCTGGTGCTCCGCTGCTGCCGCTGCTACCACTGCCACTGTCACCGTCACCTGCAGGAGAGAAGAACAGAAGACAACTGACTGTGAGCTTTTGGGGGGGACAGGTGGGAATGCAGAGGCCAGCCACATGGGCTGACCTGTCCCCTCCCCCCCACCCAGAAGTAGCTGGGGGCTTAAAGCCCCATGCCCAGCGGCTGAGCCTAGGAGCCTGCTTGGGATTTGCCACCTATCTGCCTCGCTGCTGCGGGGGGCTCTTGCAGCTCTGCTGCCGGCGGGGAGAGGGGTCCTGGTGCTCCACTGCTGCTGCTGCTACCGCTGCCGCTGTCACCATCACCTGCAGGAGAGAAGAACAGAAGACAACTGACTGTGAGCTTTTGGGGGGACAGGGAGGAACGCAGAGGCCAGCCACGTGTGCTGACCTGTCCCCTCCCCCACACCCGGAAGTAGCTGGGGGCTTAAAGCCCCGTGCCCAGCGGCTGAGCCTAGGAGCCTGCTTGGGATTTGCCACCTACCTGCCTCGCTGCTGCGGGGGGTCTTGCAGCTCTGCCGCTGGCGGGGAGAGGGGTCCTGGTGCTCCATTGCTGCTGCTGCTACCACCACCGCTCTCACCATTACCTGCAGGAGGGAAGAAAGAAAACAACTAACTGTGAGCTTTGGGGGACAGGGGGGAACGCAGAGGCCAGCCACGTGGGCTGACCTGTCCCCTCCCCCCCACCC
>QEPC01007109.1:97835-120817 GCA_003113815.1 Sphenodon punctatus
CTGCCCCGGACCGTGATCTGGTGGCTTCATTCCCATCCATGGTCCAGGCCCCGTCACGTCTGTTCGGGGCTTTTTTTGGCCCCGGGGGGTGGTTGGTGTCTTCACCCCCACCGGGAATCCACTGTGGTGGCCCGTCAGCCCGTAACGTCTGAAATTACCCATGGTCTGGGCTGGAGCTCCTGAAGCGTGGTTGATTTTGACCCCATGTGGGTATTGACTGTGGTGAACATCTGGCGACCGCCGAACAGACATGTAGGGCGCTTTGGCCCCCCTGCGGAATTGACCGTGGTTCACTGTGGTTGAGCGTGATCTCGTAATGTCTGAAATCGCCCTATGGCCCCATTTGCAAAGTTTGTCTGCAATTTTATTATTCAGTTAATTGCAATTTGGCAATTCTGTGGCGCTGTGTTTTCTAATGTTGTTTCTGATGTCAATTTGGCTTTATAAAAAATAATAATCTTCAGTTAAAATCTAAGCCAATAAAAAGAATTTCAAATCAGACTCAGCAAAGTTGAAGTAACAAACACAAACTATCAAAAAGTAGGGATGGGAATTTCAGTTTCAGATAGAACTGAAATTGCCCAAAAATGGCCATTTCAGATTAACCAAAATTTCAGATTTTTTTGGTTCAGGCATTTTTGGTTCTTTTACATTGATTTTGCTTCCATTTTTTTGCATTGCACCAGTTTTGTGTTTTTTTCCATTATGGCTTTTTCCCATTGACTTAAACCCAAAAACAAAAAATCCAACACCGAAACAAGATCTAGAATTAATAAATAACCCAAACCGAAAGATCCAAAACCGAAATCCCCCCTGGAATCCCATCCCTACAAACAGGATCCAAAATTCAATGCTTTCAGTAGTCATTAAAGGGAACAACTATTACCAATCCAAAAAGCTCTTCTCACTTCAGCTTCACTTTTAGGGTAGAAGGGGGAGCTTGGCTAAAGCTGTCTTTAGGGGCCAGTCTCACATTGTGACAGTTCTACAAATCAAGAATATAAATATTGAGCTCAATCCCAAACCCCACGTTCTGTGCAAAGAGTGTGCGCACATCTTGTGTGCAACCCTCATGCAGACCACGCCCGCACCCATGCCATCAGAACTCAAACTGCGCACAAGCCACGTGTGCACAAATTGTGTGCGCATAAGCTGCATACACAGGGGTTTGGGATCAAACCCATTGGTTGAAATCAAGAATAATGATAGCTCCATTAGGAGAGGGGGGAAAAAAATAACCCTAAAATTATGCCAGAGGTGATTGTCTGCATACAGGTATGCAGTGGATGTTTGCTGTAATTATTTCATTACTCAGAAGTGTCAGGTTTTGTAACCTGAAATATATTTTAAAGACCTCTTTAAATTCAAGGTGTTTTCCAACTGCTTTGCAATATCTGTTCATAGCAATGTTATTAATTTAATTAAAACCCGATTATTATGACATCAGAAACTAAGTGGTTCCTATACACAGGATTATTTTTGCCACTTTGCACTCAATCACTTATTCCTGTCCCACCTGTATGTTAAAGCGAGCAAGCACCTCATTTCCATTGGAACGTTTAGCAGAACATAAGGTTATTTTACAGAAATGGTGACTAGTCCTTCAGATGTGGTTATGGGTGAAGACAAACTGTCTTTGATCAGCACACTGCGTAGGCGCAACCACACATGCCACTCACCACACACATTCACACCAAGAGAGATGAGTAAGAAACAGCCAACCGTTCTTGCTCATTTCGTTGAAAAGGTTTTACCCTTAAGTGCAGGCAAGGTGAAAATATGGGGACTCAGCTTCTTCGAAGTACGAAAGGTGTTTCCATTATGAATCACAGTTTCCTGAATCATCTGTTACTTGGTTTTCTGTCTAGGGCAATATACAATATATATAAAATGCATGACTGACCCTTGGGAACATCAGGTTTTCATCATCAACAATGTTACTATTACAATCAATATCTAATTTTAGCTATATTTAGGGCTTGATCAAAAGTGAGTTCACAGCAGCCGTGTTACCAAGCAGAACACACCACAGTGAAAGCGGAGGCTGGGTCCCTGTAGGGTGGTGTATCCTTGAAAGTGCAGGGTGCACAGCCTTTCGCAGATCTAACTACACTCAGCACAGCTGAGTCATGTTTCATGACAACCCCCTTGCCCCACCCTTCATTGTTTGATCCATGATCTTACTGTATGCACAGGCAGAGCTATCCACCTCACAGGAGGCGAGGAACCTGTCCAAGAGTGTCGCTGCAATAGGGCCAGGCAGTGCAGCTGCACAGAGCCCATAAGCCTGTGGAGCCCATGCTCCCTAGTGCAGCTGCATCCTCTGCTGCTGGCAAGAGGCAGGGGGGAGAGGAAGGATTCCATCTTCTGCACCAGGGCTATGCCTCTGCAGTCACCTGCCTATGCACCTCACATGCGTGGGCAGGATCAAATGGCTGGGGCTGGCACTCCAAGCCCTCTTAGTGGAGCCCCAAGCTGCATCTCTCTGGCAGGATCAGGCCCATACTGTTGCAGCAATGAAATGAGAAAAAGAGTATACTCATATTTGTATTGTATCATTATATGTCACTAGGCTGTCTCGCTGAATAACTCCCTCCTAAGAGTCAACTCAGCATAGTGTTTATCAGGGTGCCTTAATGATAAAATCATGAACTGAATGAAATGTTAGCATGTGTCAGAATTATATAGCAATCACATTGGAAGTGTAATCTCAGTTCCAAGCCTGACAACTTCCAAGCAGGGTTATCACTCTATCCATTTTATCACAAGTCCTGTCAGTCTTACATCCCCACCTTTTGAAATTGTGAGAATCTAGGCTTCCATTTAAACGTCTCTAGCTGTCCAGATTATAAACATGACTGTGGAATATTCTAATTTCTCAAACTAGAAAGCACGCAAAAAAGAAGCCATAATTTATTATTTTTAAATTTCCTGATTTTTAAGACAATCTCAAAATTTCTGGGGAATGACTCATGAGTTTTGATTATTTGGGTCTGGCAGCCTGTGAACGTGAACTCAGAGTCATTTATCATTTGTCAAGATTCATGATATTATTTTTCTTAGTTTTTAATTTGTAAGTGCAGTTATGCTTTTTGCCAGAAGATGGAGTAGATGTTTTGCTTTCCACTCTGGCTTCTTAAAGATGAACACGTAGCTTTTTTTATAGGGATAGGAAATATTTTCCTACCCATGAGCCATTTAAAAAGTAATACAGGCTCGGTGGGTCAGATAGGAGTCAGGACAAGGCTGCTGAGAGTGCTCAAGATGAAGAAGGAAGGGGAAGGTCCAAATTGTGGATCTACACTATGGATCCCCTATCCTTGGTACATGCCCTCATCTCTGTTTTCTTCTTCTGAGCTCTCCCTCTCAGTGTTTGACTGTATCCAGGGGTCAGATCTAGGACTTGGAAAGGGAGCAAAAAAAATAAAAAATCGCCTCAGGTCAGATTTGGCCCACAGGCCACAGGTTTCCCAACCCTGTTTTAAACAAATGCACTATGGGGTATACTTCTGAAATACCACTACTGGGACCAGATTTTCAAAAAACGTTCAGCTCCACTTTAGCAGCTAAGGGTGTTTTCAGATAGACAAACTAGCCCAGACTAGTTAGAATAAACTCCGGTGCTTATTAGTCAGTCCTTCAAAGTGGTACCTGTTTAGATGGACATTGTAGTCCAGAATAAATTAAGTTCGGGAGAGTCATGTGACCAGGAAGCAGCATGGTGCACTGCTTAGAGTCTCTGGGATGAATTGCAATCCAATGGTGCTTTTGTCCGTGCTCAGTGCAATGATTTCTGGGATTGAAGAAAATCTGATATTTTTTTTGCCCCCATTTTTCTGATTTGTGAGCTGAAGAAAATGGAAACTCATCCCACAGAGTATTTAATCTTGGCACTCCACAATTGTTGAAGGATGATGGTGGTAATATGATCACTCCACAGTCGTGTGCCCATAGATACCATAGAGGCAGAAAATGCCTAGAACATCTGTCAGGTCTTGCTGTTGGACTCTGTGGTGCTCAGTACGAGATTGTCAACTAGTCTAGGATAGTTGTTCAGACGGACATTAGTTCAGACTAGTTTAACAACTGGTTATAAACTCCAGCAAATGGGGTTTTATAACACCATGGTATTTTTGTTAGTCAGGGCTAATTAGGACTGTTGACAATGTTCAGATGGGCATCCAATCCCAGGCTTAACGCAATTTGTCCAGGATAAATGTCTGTCTGAAAGCACCCTCAGTAAGTTGTCCTCATTCAGCAGCTTTCACTGTGGCAACTATTATCAGATTCCTGAACCCAAAATATTCAGTTTAATACTCACCCACCCACCCCCTTCTCCATTTTGCTGTCTAATTGGAGGCTGAGTTCTTTTGAAATTTCTGACCCTTTGATGGTCGCAGACAATACTTCTGAGAATACATCCCTTGTGAAAGAACATGGAACTGGAAAAACCTGAAAGCAAGCAGGATTGCACTGATGTAGAAAATGCAATCTCTTTGAGTTAAATATTTCCAGCCATGAGGGTCTAAAAATAGCTCCCCACAGCTGACTCTGAGTGTATCCAGAGTCGTTGGCTTTGGAGGAGACCTGGAAATCTCACAGGAATAAGATTCTAAGAGTTTGAAAATATCTAACATCTCCTACTTTTGGCAGGATTGGAAATTCTGTAACAAAAACCAAAATCATGGTATTATTTGACTTTATGCTCCACCTGAAACCAGGTGGGGGCAGAGACATGGAGAACTCTAAAGAAATTAAACTTTTCTAACTTTGAAAGCAATGGGCCTGATCCAAAGAAAGCATGCTGAAGTGAACCAGTCTTTCAATGTAGCTCAGGTGTGGGTATCTCCCTTGTGTTATCTGCAGGGAAGATCAATACAAAATCATTGTTTAGCTTTCCTGCATGCCCTTATCCTTCTTAAGTGCTCCTTTTCCACTTTATTGGTCTAATGGCCTCACCAACTCTGGAAATCTTCCCGATTCTGATGCAGTTATAAAAATATCTTATTTTTAAAATGGCATAGTTCTCAAAGTTCCTATTAGGGATGGGTGAACAGAATAGAGTTCGGAAATTTGGTTCAGTTCATTTCGGTGTGAAATTCGAGTTCGGTTCGGAGGTTCGCTTCGGTCGACCGAACAGACCGAGTTTGGTAGAATTCTGAACTTCCGAATCAAGTTCGGTAATTCAAACCCAGGTTTTTTGGTGTGTGTTGCCACTAGGGATGGGCGAACAGAACGGAGTTCAGAAATTTGGTTCGGTTTGAAATTTGAGTTCGGTTCGGAAGTTCGGTTCGGTCAACCCAACAGACCGAGTTCTGTCCGAACTTCCGAACCACGTTCACCCATCCCTAGTTCCTATTGGTCTGTCTTCTAGACTCAAATTTCACTTACCAGAATTTATGCTCCTTTCTGCCTTCCTTGTTTAGATTTAAATTCTACTTTGGGAAGGATATTTTTTCATTCCTAATAATCTGTTTTACACTGCTGTTTAGCCATGCTAGCATTCTTTTGGTCATCATGGTATAATTTGTAGTTTGGGGTACGTGTTTTCTCTGAGTTTGTGATTTGTGATTGTAGTTATTAAATCACCAAAGTGTGTCTTAATTGATAACACAAATCTGTGACTTTTTTGACAGCCGTGTAAACTTTTTATTTATAGGGTTGTTGTTTTTTAAAAAAAGAATGTAAATTATCATTTGCAACATATATAAACAGGCTGAATTGGACCTTTGCTCTACCATGCACACAAAGGGGAGGGAAGAAGGCTTTTCTGGTGTATTTCTTTTCCATGTGCTTCCACAGATGAGTAGCTCCGCAGGCAACTCATGGTGCTCTGCTGCTCAGGGGAGGCCTCTGGTTATTCCTGTGAAAGAGCTAATTGGCAGGGAACACCAGAGCACACAAACCCCAAACCCACCACCTGGGGAAAGACTAGATCCAAGTGGGTAGAGGGTGGGTAGAACTCTGTTGCTTCTGTTGATAAGCTGGCTGGCAGGGGGCACTAGAGTCCCTCCCCCTCGCAAAAATGCCATTCGCTGTGGGCTGGAAACTTGTGCTGTAGGTGGAAAGGGCTCTCGTGCTCACCAGCTGTTTCATGGGAAGCACTAGAGGTGAAATGATTGTCCATGAAAATGAATAAATCTGTCTAGTTAGTGCTACTTCAGCTGAACTGCAGCTGGCAGAAGCTACTGAAATGCCTTGGACTTTTATTGCCACTCCCCTTGCCAGGGGGCCAGATTTCTCCCCTTCCCCCAACACAGGATTCTGTGGCTGGAGCTTCTGGGAGGGGGGGGGCTGTGTCCCCTATGTAGGCAATGGGGTCACATTGCCTCCATTGGGGGCATTAGGGTGGCCAGATATGCAAATTTTAGAGGACACATATGAGAACTACAGGTTTCAGGGCTGCATTAGCTCCAATGCAGCCCTGCAACCTGTATTTCTCATACATGCTCTTTAAAATGTGCATATCTGATCACCCTAGGGGGCATGGATGTCATTCAAAAGTGCTTGAGAGCTGCCAGCAGGCCATGGAGTGCGACTGGTGGGATGCATCTCATGGAGGTGCAGCGGATCCACACACAGGTTGTAAAAAACTGCAGGCCAGAGGTCTCTAGTCAAAGGGACACATGAAGTGTTGCCTTCACCAGGGGGAGAATTACTGAAAAACTGTCAGTTTTGAGTTCAGTAAGAAATTTTTGGCAGTAATAGAGCAGAGTTAGCAAAGTGGGTCTGCTAATAATGCAGAAAAAAACACCAAGTATATGGTGACATCTAGAAGTAAGAAGGATGCCTCACGAGAACTCCATGTTGATGACATATCATTTTACCGAGTACATAATTTTAGATACCTTGACTCATTTATTAATTACTCAAATACTATAGAAGAATAAATGATGTGGCAAATTTGGATGGCAAGCATATGTTATGCCCTAAATAAGGTCTTCCTGTTTAAGGCCATAACTAAAATGTGGGTTCACCAAACTGTGATATCAATATTGATGTATGGAGCTGAATCTTGGCAAACTATGAAAACCCCCCTGAAAAAGCATTAGTGATGTCTGAAAATAAATTTCTCAGGAGAATCTTTGGACCTATTAAAGAAATGAAGTCTGGAGAAGAAGGTGTCTCTATGAACAACTGAGTATAGTGAGAGAGATGAAGGCAAAACAACTGCATATTTGAACATATTTTTCTAGTCGTTGTATTCGGATGAAAATTCTGATTCAGTTCTAACCCAAACTGAAGCAGAATTTGTTTGGATTTTGGCTTGGATTCAGTATGTATCCGAGCAATACATGCCTAAATTCATGTCTTCCCCCAGCTCTGCCCCTCCTGAATCCCTGCCTGCCTCCCCTGGACTCCCGCTTGCCCACCCTACTGGGAATGGGAATGAGAATAATGGGAAGCTGGGTGCCAGGCTTGGGGGATGCAGAGCTGGGGACAAAGGGGCCATGCAGGGGTGGGGAGAGGGGAGGTAGTTGCTTTACTGCGCTGCCCCCAAATCTCTCTCCCACAGACCCTCTTCCTGGCAACTGCCTCCCATGGATGCCTGCCTGCCAAAACACTGTGGCAGGTGCTGTGGTGGGCAGGCAGGAGTCTGAGGGAGGCGAGCATTGGGCAGGGAACCAGAGGAGGCAGGAACAATTAGAAAAATATGGTTTTTGAGAACCAAGGAAACTCTCCCAATTTATCTTTCAAGACAGAAGGTAAAAACAGATGGGATGGGTCCCCAGCCTACCACGTGGCAGAAAATTGTGGGCGACACAGCCCAGGCCATGTTGAGGTACTGTACACATGCCCACAGCCAGGGAGTTGTCCTGCCATCCTCACACAGCCTGGGTAGGGCCAGGAGCACAATAAATATACAAGCAGCAGGCCTCACCCACTCCCTGCTCCCAGCGCTCCAGCCCGCCATGATGGACAGCCATGGTGACCAATGAAAGGCAGCCATGGTGGCGGGCCATGGCAGCTCCTAACCCGGGGCAGATATGGTGGGGCCACACAGGTATGCTAGCCCATGTTGGCCCACATTGGCCCACATTGGCCCACATGGGTAGCCCTTAGCCCTGCCTGTGACCTCATAGCTTTTCCAGAAGTTACTAGCTGCGTACCTGCCCTGGGTATGGCAGCGCCTGCGCAGCAGTGCCCCCCACAGGACTCAGTGGGCAGGACAGAGAAAGCGCGTGCTGAGGCACGGGCAGTTGGAGGCAGCCCGGGCTGGGAGCAGGGCGCTTGCGGCGCTCTCTCTCTCTCTCTCTCCCAGACCCTGTGAGAGCTGAGACCCTGCGTAGCAGGGCGACTGACCGGGCCTAGCCACAAACCTCAAGACAGAGACCAGCATACACGGAAGAGGCAACGGGGGAATGACTGTGGATGCTGTACAATGCCCTCACCACAATAAAGAGCCTTGCAGCAAGTTGGTGTCTGTGAGTACTTGGCCTGCCGCCCAAAGCCCCTCACCCCAGAGGCTCCCCTCAGAGCCCTAACCAGGGGAAGTCCTCCCCCAGAGACTGAGCCTAGGGTAGGACATTACATGATGTCAGAAGTGGACTCCATGGTGTAGTGAAGGCAAGAACCACCCTCCTGAAAATGGAGCATTTCAAGCCCCCTCTTCCCCCTCAGTTTCAATGGGAACCTGGGCGAGAACTGGCGAAGGTAGAAGCAACAGCTAAGCCTCTACCTTATCGTCACGGGGGCAGAGGAGAAAAAGGAAGAGTATAAAGTGGCAGTGGCGCTGCACTGCCTGGGGGAGAAGGCCCTAGATGTGTACAACACACTGCCTAATGTGTTTGCAGACCCTGCCAGCAAGACCCTAGCGGAGCTCCTAATCGCAATGAAGAACTATTGCATCCCCAGAAAGAACCCCGTAGTTGAGCGTTATCAGTTCTGGCAGCTCCAATGCGACGAACTAGCAGGGATTGACCCAGCACTGTGAGTTCGGGCCAACCATAGACCTTATGCTCAGGGATAAGATCCTATTTAGTATCCCAGACCCCAAGTTGAAGGAGAGGCTATTAGAGAAGCCAGACCTCACCCTGACCCAGGCTGTGGACATGTGCCGCATGAAGACCATCACGAGGATCCAAGCATCTGTGATGTCAGCAGAGCCACGAATACTAGCGGTAAGCTCCCGGCCCCCACCCACCCCGCAACAGCCTGCGCAGGAGACTGGCCCCACCCCGCTGTGGGACAAAGAAGCCTCCAGATGCTCCTGCAGGCGATGCGGGTGCCAGCATGGCCCACAGCAATGCCCGGCCTATGGTGAGACATGTCGCAGGTGTGGAGGAAGGAACCACTTTGTGAAAGCCTGCAGAGCCAAAATTCCCCTCTCCCTCACAAACACAGTGGCCACAATGCATGTAGGAACCATGACTTCTTTTTATTGGGAGAGCACCCAGCAATCAGAGAGCCCCTGGAGATGCACACTCCGGGTTGCAGGACACCTGGTCACATTCAAACTGGAAACGACTCACACGAGGGTGGAGACTAACACCATCCCTTCCCGAGTGGCCAGGAACCTCCTGGCACATGTCCCCCGGGACCCTCCGGACATTTCTCTAGTAGTCGTTGGGGGGGGGGTGTCAAATCATACCGAAGGTGAAGCTCCTCGTTCAATGCTCCACCCCAACCACCAGTGTGCAGCTCCCACTCTACGTCATCAATACACAGGACCCCCCCATTGCTGGGCCAGAAAGCCTGCATTGCCCTGAACCTACTTCGTTGAACATGCTCACTGGTGCCGAATTAATTAACCAGGGAGGGAGGCATCCTGGCCAGCTATGCAGATGTGATGGGAGGACTTGGCCAGTTCCCAGGGACGCACCACATATACCTGGATCCCGCAGTACCTCCCAAGATTCACAGATGCGTAAGATCCTGTTTGCCATACAGGAGCAACTACGAACCACACTGGCAGACCTTGAGGTGGCGAAGGTAATCTCCAGGGTGACCAAACCCACCCCGTGGGTGAGTAGCTTGGTGGTCACTCAAAAGAAGAATGGCTCCCTGCAAATTTGTCTTGACCCAAGGGACCTTAATAGAGCAGTCCTTCGACAACACTTCAACATCCCAACAGTGGAGGATGTCCAGCGGAAGTTGGCTGGGAAATCCATTTTTACCATCCTAGATGAAAAGGATGGCTACTGGCAGGTGGCACTTGATAGGCCATCGGTGGAGCTATGCACATTTAACACTCCATGGGGAAGATACCACTTCAACAGGCTGCCCTTTGGCATCAAGTCAGCCAGTGAAGTGTTTCAACAGAAGAACCATGTAAGTTTTGGGGACATTCCCGGGCTACACATCATAGCAGACAATATGCTAATTGCGGCCTCGTCTATGACAGAGCATGACCGCATTCTGAAACAGGTGCTGCAGCGAGCCCGAGAGAAAGGGGTCAGATTCAACAAGGAAAAAATCCAATTCATGGTTGAGCAAGTAAAGTATATGGGCCACATCTTTTCTGGTGAAGGGATCCAGCCAGACAAGGACAAAGTGGAGGCCATCCAAAAGCTCGCAGCACCTCAGGACAAGAAGGCGCTACAACGAATCTTGGGCACTGTACAATACCTTGCCGAGTACATCCCAAATGAATCAGCCATGACCGCACCGCTGAGAACCCTCCTGCATAAGGAAGCAGTGTGGACCTGGGATGCCAATAATCAACAAGCCTTAGATGCTTAAAAACAAGCCATCTCATCAGCTCCTGTACCGTGATTCTTTGACCGCAGAATGCAGTCTGTCATACAGGTGGATGCATCCAAAGATGGCCTGGGGGCGTGTCTATTCCAAGATGGTCACCCCATCGCATATGCATCCCAATCGCTCATGGCGGCCGAGCAAAACTATGCTCAAATTGAGAAGGAGCTCCTGGCTATCCTCTTCGCCACCATCAAATTCCATCAATATATATATGGGACCACGGTCAAGGTGCAGTCGGATCACAAGCCACTAGAAGCTATCATGGGGAAGCCCATAGGACAAGCCCCAGCCAGACTGCAACACATGCTCCTCCAGCTACAAAAATATGACCTGGAGCTAGAATACACAAAGGGCACCAGCATGCACATTGCAGACACACTGTCAAGGGCTCCTGTTCACTCGCCAGTGTCACCGACGCAAGACCTTCAGAGAGAAAAGGTCATATACCACACCAGGACCACGATGCCCCTGAGTGACCCACTCCTTCACCATTTGCAGGATCACACTCGAAATGACCCAATCCTGAACAGCCTCCGGACCCTACATGACCATGGGTGACCTCGACACGCAAAGTCAGTCGTGCCACCACTCAAACCATACTGGCCCCTCTGACATGACCTGTGGCTGGAGGACGATCTACTGATGGTAGGGCACAAGATCATAATCCCCGAGGAATCCAGGCAGGACATGCTGCGCATGGTACACATCCCCCACCAGGGGGTTCAGCGGTCCAAGGCACGGGCCAGGTCCCTCATGTACTGGCCCAACATGGCAAGGGACATTGAGCAGTGGGTTGCAGGCTGCAGCCCATGTCAAGAGGGGCGGCCTGCTCAGCAGGCGGAACCCATGATACCGCATCACATACCCGAACTACCGTGGCTCAAAGTGGCTGTGGACATTTTTGAACTGCAAGCGCAATCGTACCTGGTGGTCGTGGACTATTTTTCCAAATATCTGGAGGTAGTACACCTACCAGACAAAACGGCATTCACCATCATCAAGCGGCTTAAGGCGATCTTTGCGCGCCATGGGATCCCCAAAGAAATGTTCTGCGACCATTCCCCGTTTGCCTGTCAAGCAATGCAGCAATTCGCCACAGACTGGGGCCTCTCGCTCACCCACTCCAGCCCCACGTACCCCCCAATCGAACGGTCAAGCAGAGCGCGTGGTGCAGACGGTGAAGGCCATGCTCAAAAAGGCCATGAAAGACGGGACAGACCCGCGCTTGGCCCTGCAGAGGAGGAGCAGACCTGCGCAACACCCCCATATCAGGCACACCTTTCACCCCATTGCAACTGGTCATGGGACGCGTACTCCGCATCACTCTTCCGGTGACCACCCCAGTTCTCACACCGTCAATACCCCAGGGTGCACATGCAATGCTCCGTAGATGACAGAAGAACCAGAAGGCATGCTATGACAGGCAAGCATGACCCCTACCTCCCCTCGCTGTCAGAGACACGATCCTCATGGCCACTCCCACTGGTTGGTGTCCGGCCATGGTGACTACGAAACGCCCAGAACCCTGCTCTTACATGGTAAGAACTCCCCAGGGAGCCACGTACCGTTGAAATCGACGACACTTGAGACGAGCAGAGGGCCCCACGGTGCCAAACACATTCAATGATCCCTCGGAATGACCAGACACTACAGCGCCAAGCGACCAATGTGAGCATCCCCAGGCGGCTCCTTCACCAGAACCCGAAGCACGGGAACCTCAGTCTGTAACGCTCATTACCCCCACCTCTGACTTTCCCGACATGACACCAATGCCGAGTGACCCAGAGGGCCCTCCCTAGTACCAGAGAGAGTCGGCATTGCCATGCCAAGGACAGGTGAGGCCGTGCAGAGAGACATGCCTCCCCACCCACCTTCAGGACTACTATGTGGGGCAGTGGTAAAGACTGGTGACCTCTGACTCTCAGACTGGCATGCAACTGACTCTCAGACCGGCACGCAACTGTTAAAATGTTATTGTTTTTGTTATTACTCACATAGATAGGCTTGTTGCAGAGGTAAGAGGCGGCTTCGCCACTGGACAGGGGGGAGGTGGCAGCGCCTGCGCAGCAGTGCCCCCCACGGGACTCAGTGGATGGGACAGAGAAAAGCACGCGCTGAGGCACGGGCAGTTGGAGGCAGCCTGGGCTGGGAGCAGGGCGCTTGTGGCGCTCTCTCTCTCTCTCTCCCAGACCCTGTGAGAGCCGAGGCCCTGCGTAGCAGGACGACTGATCGGGCCTAGCCACAAGCCTCGAGACAGAGACCAGCATACGTGGCAGAGGCAACGGGGGAATGATTGTGGACGCTGTACAATGCCCTCACCACAATAAAGAGCCTTGCAGCAAGTTGGTGTCTGTGAGTACTTGGCCTGCCGCCCAAAGCCCCTCACCCCAGAGGCTCCCCTCAGAGCTCCAACCAGGGGAAGTCCTCCCCCAGAGCCTGAGCCTAGGGTAGGACATTACACTGGGGCAGAAGTGGGCCAACATCCGGTGGCACCACAACAGACATGCCAGTGGCTTCCAGGCCACAGTAGGTCAAAGTGGGTCACCGGCACATCTGTTTTTACCCAGAGTCTCAATACCTGACTAGTGCACCAGGTCAGACATCTTGATACACAAGTTAGTCTAGATGAGCAAAGGACTATGGCATTTTCATTCCGATAGAATCAGAGATAGTCCATATTCTAGGACTAACCAAGCAGACTGGATTACAAGATGGGTGAATGTGTGGTATTGCAGTCTCCCAGTTATTTAGCTAAAGTATAGGTGGTAGTAACCTATTGGGTCAAAACCAAGCAGGATGTTGTGAATTGGAACTGTTCTCTATCAATCCTACCAGGGACAGGACTTAGACCCCTGGCAGGCAACTCCCAATTCTGGGATCTGGGCAAAGACACTATGAAACAGATGGCAAAGTCCTTTAAATAGACAGATGTTTATTAATATATCAATAAAGAAAGAACTGAGAATATATCAATAATATAGCACCAACAATACACTTGCATATAGCAATAGCCTTCACCTACTCTAACAGCAAGCAAACACACATAAGTACATACATATGAGTTCTTACGTGTCAGAGGTCTCAGGTCTGGTCTCGAGAGGAGAGGTAGGGCGGGGGCCCATACCTGTCTGCCTAGGGGCCTGCCTGCTGTATCTAGGTTTTTCAGGGCCTTTGAGAGCAATGGAAAAGGGTCAATCACCAAGCTAGCCTGCACCCTGATAAAGGCTAGTGGACAAGGACCATGAAAGGCAACTTCTCTGCCTAGGGCTGGCCTTTTTATCCAGTGACTGCCTTATGATTATCCAGAGTGTGGGGCTGTCAGTGCTAAGCCTGGGAAGTTCTCCCATTGGCTGTTCAGATCTGGGGTACTTTCTGCTTAGTCACTGTCATTATGGGATGTACAATATTGAGTTGAAGTTTGTGTATGGTGATGGAGGAAATAATAGGATTCTGTCTAACTATAATGGAATTGCTGTGGAATAGATTATGCCACCTTTACAATGAGAGGAATACTTATTCTGTTTCTGTGGGAATATTCATGGAACGTGGTACTACTCAGTGACTATAAGTAAAAGTCTCCAGCCCTGTAGTGCTACAGGAAAGAGTTCCAGACCTTCCATAGTAATATGTTGCAAATCGCGGCAAGCAGGAAGTTCGCCGTGTGCATGAGCAAAAGGAATGATCAATTACAAGGAAGCTCTTCTTTTCTCCCCAAACATGCCACAATGGACATTCTAAATATATGACTAGGTGAATATCAAGGTTGATATTTCAGCTGTTTGACTAATATAGAACATGCCCTTATGCACCAATACTGGTTCTTCTCCACCATGAAGATATTGAGAATTACTCTGTTCCCTCCCTTCCAATTCCTCTTAAAAACCTTTCTTCTTGACCAGACTTTCTCTAGCTCCTCACCTCCACAGACTGCTCACAGATACTTCTCCTGCTGTCCTTTCATCCAGTGCACCTTTCTCTCCAGTAACTCCTCTAAGTACCTGTCATGGCTGCCACTCGGGGCCATGCCCGGGGGGACCACCAGGGCCGTGCACCTCACCATTTCGCCGCTGACGAGCAAGGCGGGGCCCTGTCGCTTCTTAATGTTGCAGAGGCTCCGGCCATCCCAGGATGCCAGCAGGTTGCCAAGGCAACCCCAGGAGGAGGGACAGGCCCCTCCTCCTCTACAGCAGATGAAGCAGCATCCCCAGCAATGCTGCGCCGCTCCGCGTGGCTGCAGGGACGTAAGGGGGCAGGACATGACAGTAATCCTGAGCGGAGAGACTGGCCCCAGCGAGAGCTAAAGCGAAGTGTTGTGGATATTATTGAGCCTACATGTGACAGAGTGTGAGAGTACCCTAGCCATTCCCCTGGTCTCAGTGTGAGCGTGCTGTGAGCATGGAGTGAGAGCCCTTCCCCCTTCCTGGGCTGTGCCTTCCATTCCCCTGCGAGAGTGAGAGCCATCTCCCTCTTCCTTCCCCAATTCTTGGTTCCCTTTCCTGCACCTTCCCCCTTTAGCACTGAGTGTACCTCCCTTCGTGGACTGAAGTAGGTTGCGTAAGCGCTGAGTGTGGAGGGCTATCTGCCTGTGGTTTCTGCTCAGCGCCCAATGATGATAGTGGCCTGATCTCATTGGGATCAATAGGCCTCCATATTATCCTGATGGGCATTTGTTACCAAGGGCCTCCTGCTGAGCAGGTCCCAGGTGTTCCCCGCTGCGTATTGACCCATGTCCCCTCCACTTTCTCATGTTCCCCCCTTCTCCGTGACAGTACCCACAACTTCTCAGTTTTGTGAATGTATCTCTGTCTCTCCCTATGTTCCCCTCTCCCTTGTCCATCCTAGATTGTAAGCCCTTTTGGACAGGAACCCAACTCCAATTAATAATTGTTCAGTGCCAGGCACATTGCTGATTTGATAACAATGGCAGCAGCTGGATGTGAGGAAGGACATGGTGCTTCAATTTGAGCTCTCAATTTGTTTAAATTACATTTTATTTGTGGTGACTGGCAAAGAACCAATCTGCAGGTTTCCGTTTTGCAAGCTCATTAGCATTCACAGTTGAAGTAACAACAGTCTATGATGATCCAATCCAATTTCCTACCATCACTGGCTACTCCCCCAACCCCAGCCAAAGCTATCTCTAACACTGTGCTGAATATCCTGGGACTGGCTAGCACAGCGCATCCAGATTTATCAGAATTCCAAACAGCAGCACAGCAGGTAATTCAAATGATCAGAAGTGCTGGGGATAATTTAGATTTTCTTTTCAATTTCCTTAAGTATGTTAATAAGACTATTACTCTCAAATGATTCAAGATAATGACAGTTTGAAATGTTTCTTGAAGTTAGCCATGCTGAGTGAAAGGAGAATAATTGAGATAGGTGAGTAGGAAGGGGGACACTAGTCATAAAACTGATCGTTATCAGTTTGACAGGTCTACGTCAGCGGAAGTCCCGCCTTCGTGGGTCCGGAAGTCCCGCCTTGGGACGGAAATGACGTGGGTAAGCGGAAGTGATGCAGAAGGGGGTAATGCTTCCGGGTCAGGGCGGCGGGAACCGAAGGTTCCTGCCCCCCTGACCCCGGAAGGTCCTTACGCTTGACTTTGGGGGATTCTGCTTGTGGGTCAGGGTGGCTGGAACCGAAGGTTCCAGCCTCCCTGAACCCACAAGGTCCTTTGAAGAGGCCCGTGTAATGCATCTATGAACTCAGGAGAGTGAGACGGACCAGTAGGTATGGGTTTTGTGGGGATCGGAGCAACTTTATGACGCGGGGTTCGGGGTAGGGTGAACTGCAGCGATGGGGTCATGTAACCCCTCTACGCGCTCAGCAGAGTGAGGTGAACCAATCAGCGTAGGTTTCGTCATCCTAGGCCACTCCGTCTTGGAGAAAACCGGGTGGGGTTTCCGGGGTAGGATGATTCGCAGAAAGAGGGTCATGTGAGGGTTCAAACGACTCAGGAGGGTGAGCTGAACCAATCGGCGAAGGTTTCATGGTTCTAACCTGCCTCGTTGCAGAGATGTGACCAATCGGAAAGGTTTGTGGAGCTGTAGTCCCGCCCCCTAGGGGTATGAGAGAGGGGGCCGCCATTGTCTGATACAGAGAGCAGGGAGCCGATCGCTACCACTTACACGGAAAAACTGCAATGGCTTACCATACTGATACTACGCCTGTGAGGCCTATGGAGTTGACTAAGCCTCCAGACGTAGTGAGACGGTTATACAGAAAACGCTATATTTCCAGTTCGGAGGATGATGGTGAGAGCGGGCCTCTGGCTAAGGTTCTTTTTAGCACCCCGCTTCATAATGAAGAAACCCTTATGGGAATGTCGTCAGCCACTGAGACCCCGGAGGCCCTAGAGTTGGTAGAAGAAGGCATACCCCCAGCTCAAAATTCTGAGGTAAGAAAGATTTTTAGACGGAGGTTTCTTTCCATCTAGACATGTGTGTCACAAAACATTGCTTTGTAAAAAGACTGTTGGCTCATTAGTGCTTTTAAATCTTGTTCCAGGAATTGTTTGAAGGCCCCCCTGAAGAGGCTAAACCCCAAGCTGAAGGTTCGGCCTGTTTCTGTCCTGAGAGGAAAGATGAAAACCAGGAGCCTCATATTATTCTGCAAAAGCAGCTTGGGTTGGAAATCTGCGAATCTGATTATGTCGCCCCTTCGAAACGAAAATCAACCATGAGGTCTATAGTGAGAGCGTCAGTCTATGGAATTCTAAAACATTGTATGAGGGAGAAGCTGTATGCAGACTGCGAAGGCTGTGTTTTTAATGCTCCTGCCCAAATGGCTCACGATTGTCTGACATGGACTTCTGAGGACAGGAATAGAAAACTTAAAGTCATTTGTGATAACCTGTGCTTGCAAACCATCTTTCACGTTCAGATGATGTTGGGGTACGCATTACGTTGTTTATGTATTAGTCAGGACAGTTTTAATCTTACACTTATGCTGTTCTGTAATGTGGATTCGTCTCCTTGTCCTGAAAGCATACTGGAAGGAATTATCAAACCTGTTGATGCCCGTGTGTTAGATTTTGTAGAAATCATGGTTAGAAAAAGACACTTTAAATCCTTTTTTAATAAGAGGAGTGTACAAGAAAATTGAACAATCATGCTTACCTAGAGAGGTTGTACTGTATTACACAGATCTGTAAAATAAACTTATTTAAAACTGGCTTTTATGTTGTTGTTTTTTCTGAAATGTAACAAAAATGGTCAAACATGTTTTAGATGCAAACCCAAAACATAGTTTGGTTAGCCCCTTTTAGATTTGTAGAGTTATGTGAAAAGAGAGAGGTTTTTTAGGTCATTTGAAAGAAAATACATATGCCTTGAAATGGAGCTGCTTGTAGGGTTGGGTCATTCAGACTAGCTTTGATTAACTAGACAATAGGTCTGTCCCAGCAGTTCTATACTACAAAATGTAACAAAAATTGGGCAAACATGTTTTAGATGCAAACCCCAAAACATAGTTTGGTTAGCCCCTTTTAGATTTGTAGAGTTATGTGAAAAGAGAGAGGTTTTTTAGGTCATTTGAAAGAAAATACATATGCCTTGAAATGGAGCTGCTTGTAGGGTTGGGTCATTCAGACTAGCTTTGATTAACTAGACAATAGGTCTGTCCCAGCAGTTCTATACTACAAAATGTAACAAAAATTGGGCAAACATGTTTTAGATGCAAACCCCAAAACATAGTTTGGTTACCCCTTTTAGATTTTGTAAAGTTATGTGTTTAAGAGAGAGCTTTTTAGCTCATTTGAAAGAAAATATATATGCCTTGAAATGGAGCTGCTTGTAGGGTTGGGTCATTCAGACTAGCTTTGATTAACTAGACAATAGGTCTGTCCCAGCAGTTCTATTGAACTCCATGGGGACATCTCCCATGTGTCTATACATACCCCACCCTAAAGCACTCTTTAAAAAGCTGGGCGTTGCTTCATTCTATGCAAGGTTGGCTGCGGACTTCTAAGCATTGCCATGATTGAATTGGGAACTGAAATCTGCATTGAGAATGGGACCCCTCTGTTCCCCTTCCTAAGTCTCTCCCACAGCTCCTGTCTCTCAGTTTGTAAGCCCTAGGGGCAGGTACACTGCTGGTGCTTTATAAATGTTTGTTAATAATAATAATAAATAATAATAATAATAATAACCTTCAGTTTCCGATTTGTCACATCTCTGCAACGAGGCAGGTTAGAACAACGAAACCTTCGCCGATTGGTCCAGCTCACCCTCCTGAGTCGTTTGAACCCTCACATGACCCTCTTTCTGCAACTTATCCTACCCCAGAAACCCCACCCCATTGGACCCAGTTTTCTCCAAGACGGAATGGTCTAGGATGACGAAACCTATGCTGATTGGTTTACCTCACTCTGCTGAGCACGTAGAGGAGTTACATGACCCAATCGCTGCAGTTCACCCTACCCTGAAGTCCATGTCATAAAGTTGCTCCGATCCCCACAAAACCCATACATACTGGTCCGTCTCACTCTCCTGAGTTCATAGATGCATTACACGACCCTCTTCAAAGGACCTTGTGGGTTCAGGGAGGCTGGAACCTTCGGTTCCAGCCACCCTGACCCACAAGCAGAATCCCCCAAAGTCAAGCGTAAGGACCTTCCGGGGTCAGGGGGGCGGGAACCTTCGGTTCCTGCCTCCCTGACCCGGAAGCATTACCCCCTTCTGCGTCACTTCCGCTTACCCACGTCACTTCCGTCCCAAGGCAGGACTTCCGGACCCACGAAGGTGGGACTTCCGCTGATGTAGACCTGTCAAACTGATAACGATCAGTTTGATGACTAGTGTCGCCCTTCCTACTTAGGTGCCAAATTCAAGTGTTTTAGTTTCAATGTTTCAGGTTCAATGGTCTCCTACCAACCTTCCCATTTTGTTTCGGTTTTCATATGTTCACACACCCTAAGTCTCACTTTGAGTTTCATATCAGAGCATCCTGACTCAGAACAAAACTGCCGGGGATCAGGTGAAAAACATTAAACATGAAGGAGTTTTGGATGGTTTGCACATTTTGCTATAAATCAGCTCATGTTCATTGAAAGGTTCATGAAGCCCATGCAGCCTACATGATCAAAGTTTCAGGTGTGTAACAAAACCAAACAAATCTTTCAGGAGTAGAGTGACTTTTACTACAAGCATTGTCACTTAACATGGGCCCTGATTCAGAAAACAGAATCAACAAATAGAGGACTGTTGTCTTATACACTACTTATATTTTGTAACTATGTATACAGTATTACACAGATAGCCCAAAAGGGTTCAAGGAATATAAATGCCAACAAAGGGCTACGAAAATATTTACAAACATTGGGTATAAACTTCTGCCATGCAAAATTCTTGAGATAATTCAAAATAGAATTGCAAAAAAGGGAGGTATATACCCCTGCCATACAAATTTATTAAGACAATTCAGAATAGAGTTACAAAGAATGGGTAAAGACCCCTGTCATAAAAAATTGTTGAGCCGATTCAGAACAGAGTTAACATGTTTCAATCAAACTGTGGTCTTCTTCAGAACTCCATAGGTATATCTCTAAAAATAGAGTAAATAAAATGTGGATAAGACCATTCTTCAATATGCATATTATATCCCATAATAAAGTACACAAAGTATCATATAACAAAAGTTACCAAATAAACTCCAATGGAATCAACAAAAAAGAAGTAGAAAACCCCTTGGGGGGGAAGGAAGAGGGAGTGGGGGGTTTATAAAAGTTATTACCTGATCAAAGGAATTGCCTCTAAGGTGCTTCCACAGTCTCATATGCACCATAGAAACCACAAAACTCTACAAAAATAAAAAGTATTGCATGTCTCTGCTAAAGGGTACGTAATAGATCGAACCAAAAATAAAATAAAATATCCCCCATACCTGCCTCCATTTCTGATAACAAATCAAGTCTTATATACCTTAAATAAAGGGCCTCTTTATCCCTTCAAAGTAGAATTTTGTCTTATCTGTGTGGATCACCATGAGTGTCTTAAACAACAAAATCAATCATTATAACTCAAATGTTGGGGTCTGGGTCCAAAATGTTACTTTCTCTTTTTGATTCTTATTATAAGTAGCACCAAACACACCCAGAAAGTGTTGATAAAAATTCTGCAAACCCTCCAAACATTATGAAGGAGAATACCTTCAAACTCTCTCCCCATAAAGACACCTTATATATGCTCTCAACCCATATTTGAAAAGCAAAAGTGCTATTCTTATAGCAAAATAAAATACCTCTCTCTGGTGATCCACTAGCACAAAAAGAAACCAGGATAGTGAAACCCCTGATGAACATTTCTTCATGAAACTTCTTACCAATGAATCAAAACACATCTGATGGTGACCAGTGTTAGTTAAATAGGGTCTCAAAACCACTCATGAAAAACAACCTCACCTGTTATAGGAAAAAAAACATCAACAAAAAACAAAAACAAAACCCCCCAGAGGAGTATGTAGTAACAATTATTTTGCAAAAAACATCTCAGTTCCAAGGAGTCATTCAACCCACCAGGCTTGACAGAGTTAAACCTGCAAATCCAGACAGCTTCTCTTTGAAGAAGTCGCTGTTCAAGTCTCTCGCAGTCCTCAATGCGTTCTATCACCCAAAAGAACAAGTCTTCACATCCATGTTTAAACTCCTCAAAATGAGTAACTAAGGATGCTGTTGCAATCTTTCTCCTAAGACAACTCAAATGCTCCCCAATGCGAAGTTTAACCTTCCTCTTAGTTTGTCCTATGTACATCTTGCCGCAAGGCCTTTTAGTGCATAGATGACTTGTTCTGTATCACAGGTACTAAAATGTTTCAAGGAAACCATAGATCCATTCAATTCGAAAGACTTAATATTCTTAGTGTATTTGCAAAATTTGCAATGGCCACATTTAAAGTGGCCCACTACATTGCCCCCGATGCCTTGTGGAAGAATCTTACTCAGGGAAATCACATCTGCTCTAATTTCCTTAAGGTTTCTGCTATGTTTGAAGGAGAAGAGCAGTGGTTCCTCACATTGGGGAATATGTGAAACTAATCTCGAGGGCATATTTAAGTTAAGGGCATACTTAAGATCTTTCCACCTGCTTTCCTAATCAGAATGGCTTTAGGTAGCCTGCTAATTTTAAAAGAATAATATAGGGTCCCAAAATACAATCATTAAAGCAAAATGGTAATTTTATCACTCTGCTCTTTGCATATCAAAGATTCATCCAAAACAAATCCTATCCATGGGGGTGGGGAAGGGTGCATGTGTCCTCTTGAGTTTAGGGAGTGAGGGACAGTCCCGTTCTTGATTTTGGGCTCATATGGCTTCTTCTGTTTGCTCCCCCTGTCCCCCCCCCCCTTTTTACATGACAAGTTATTAAGGTAGGACTATCCCCTCTCATTTGGATTGTTACTTCATGCACTTGCAACTTCTCAGCTCCACATCAATGCCTTCCATGTGCCCTTCCCTTCCCTAGGTACCTTCCTCTTGCCACCACTTCCTTGTCCATTCAAGACTGTAAGTCCCTCGGGGCAGGGACATGTCTGTAATCACAACTATTCATTCAGTGCTCAGCACATTGCTTATGCTATATAAATAAATAAGAATAGAAACAAAAGTTCCATTGGCTTTCATTTGTGATTAAATTCTGTGTTATTCAAAGCCAAGTTCAGGGTCTTACCTTTCTGAAAATAAATCTCCCCCCCCCCAATAAGATTTGTAAGGTGTAGGAAGTTGGGGGGGAAACACGCTAGATACAATTGCAGTAATTATCTCACCCAGTAAATCTAAGTATGTTTGAATGGGAAGGTAGTGAATTACGGTACTGACATTTACCATTAATGATTTGGACTTGAATTAATTTGCTAACACAAATAAGTATGCAGGAGCTGGATAACCACGCAGAACATTATGCTTCTGATTGCTCACTAATGAACTCCCCATAGTCTATCAATTTAAAGGCATTAAAATGGCCAATACAGCTATGGTGTTCATTAGGTTTGAGTCCAGAAACATACAACTGTGCTTTGAAAGAGCGGCCATACCTATAATTTGGTCGGTCTCCCCCTCTCTTTTTCTTCCACCCCCCAGACCCCCCCCTGAACTGTGCTGGATCCCGGGCTGCTGATCCCTTGTGCAATCAGCTAGGAGAGGTAAACTGCAGGTCCAGAATATATCTCTCTCTCTCCTTCTCTCTCTCTCTCTCCCTTGCTGTGCCCCGGACACTCCCCCCCCAATTTTCCCTTTTTGTATCCCGCCAGCCAGACCAGGGCTGTGTTTCAGCATTAGCTTGTGTGT
>QEPC01007113.1:7278-17430 GCA_003113815.1 Sphenodon punctatus
GCTGTTTTTATACGGATGCCCCCTCCCCCGCCTAGGTGTTCGGGCAGGTGTGCATCGAGTATACAGCCGGGGTGAGGATGGGTGTTCGCTTGGTGTTCACTTGTGTGAATTCTGAGACTACAATTAAAGATCAATTAAAATTCTGAGACCACAATTAAAAATCAAATAACATCATTTAAAATCAATTAAAATCACACATGCCACAGTCCCCATACCTGGGGTGAGTGTGGGTTACACACGGGTTGCATCCTCATGTACATATGGGTTGTGTGTACCCCACGTTCATTTATGCGGAGCTTAGGATCAGCCACACTGTGTCTAACATATCTTTATTGGTATGGTAGATATAATTAATTAATGATTATTAATTGTTGTTATTAAGAAAATATGTTGAGAATGTAATAAAGACCTACAAATGCCATATCAGATCTGTACATTAGATGCTCATTCTGAATGAAATCTTCTAGGCGCACTATAAAGAATTTAGTTTGGTTTGTTTCATGCCAATGGGTGACTTCCACGTCTGATCATGGCAGTTAATTAAACATAGTGTGACTTCTGCAGGGTGTGGTGGTGTATTTTTCAAGATGTTTTAATAACAATTCCGTAAGAGTGTACATGAAGTAGCTACTAAATATGTTAAGACTCAGATTGTATAATTAACTGACTCTGCTCAACTACTCAAATCCAAAACCTTGGTCGAAGTGTAAAAAACAAAAACAAAACCCACCTCATCTCCCACTCACATCATTATTTTATTATTATTATTTTTTCAAAAATGCACTAATGTGTGCATAACTGAATCAAGAAATATGAAAATCAATATAACACTAAACTTATAGCTTAACACCTATCTATAATTTTTTCAAGGTCTTTTAACACTTCTGGATCTTTTTAACATAATTTGAGTTGTATCCGTATTTGAAGCAGTATTTCTAACATTCACTTCATGTTCTCCCTTTCATACACCTTGCTCACCTGGCCTCACACTATTTCCTTTTGGTATAGTTTGTATTCAATATCATTCAAAACTCCTTGTTTTACTCCTTACATCTTCTCTTCTTTGGGAGATAGCATCTGGATAATAACAATGTTCTCTATTTCTTCAATATAACTGGCCTCTACTACCTATAATTTCATATGACCTTGGTGCAATGTCTTTCACTGAAACCCCACTCCTGCCGCTAAAATGGGTTTTCAAAAATAGTTTAATTCCTTAAGAAAGTGTTCCTGAAGCAATTGCTACATTTATTAAGACTGGCAACATGTCTCTTACTTATAATCTCCAACCAGCTCTGGCCAACTGCTCCTGTGACATGTATCAATTTCTTCCTCAGTCTGCCTTTCCATGCTCATGCCACGCTGCCTGTCTGCCCGCCTGCCAAGGTTGCCAAGATCAAAACCTACCTCAGTTTGCCTTCCCATGCTCATGTCAAAGTGCCTGTCTGCCCACCATGTGGGCAAAGCTGAAGCCCTGCCCCAGCCTGCCTGCCTCTCATGCCAAGGTGCCTGTCTGCCTGCCCTGGAAACCCTGGATGATGTGCCTCACTGGCCTGGTAATCCCACTCCTGCTGTCTGCTGGTCCATGGGTGCTCTGCCCTGGAAAATCAAAATGTGCCCACACAATCATGCTACTGCCATCTGCTGCTGTATGGGAACTCTTCCCTGGCAAATCCTACCATCCTGGCTCCATGGGTGCTGCAAACAGGAAATTCCTGCTGCTGCCATCTCTGCTGTTACACTGGTCCTGTGCCCGGTCAATCCAATGTCAGCTGCTGCTGAAAATGCTGCCTCTGCTGTCTGTGCCACGGGTTCTGCTACCAGGAAATCCAATGTCTGCTGCTGCTGCCAATGCTGCCTCTGAAGTCTGTGCCATGGGTTCTGTGTCCCATTAATCCAATGTCAGCTGCTGCTGCCAATGCCGCCTGTGCTGTCTGTGCCATGGGTTCTGCTACCAGGCAATCCAGTGTTTGCTGCTGCTGCCAGTGCTGCCTCTGCTGTCTGTGCCATGGGTTCTGCTACTTGGCAATCCAATGTCTGCTGCTGCTGCCAATTCTGCCTCTGCTGTCTTTGCCACGGGTTCTGTTCCCTGGCAATCCAATGTCTGCTGCTGGGTGGCCAGTGACCATGTGATTCATGACCGGGCAAGGCTTGAAAAACTGGCAAAATAGCATGTTCAGATCTGGACAGTAGGATGCAAGCCTGCAAAGCCCGGTCGAGTAGGGGTGTCAGCCACTCCAACCCCAGGACCCACCAGCAAGCTTTTGGGATCTACTTTCTAGGCAGGGAGGGATGTAGTTTCACTGCATTGTCTACAAATGCCCCACCGAGGCCAGCCAGCCTGCAACGCTCAGCCAAGTAGGGGTGCCAGACATCAAGCCATGGCTGGGACTCTGCTGCTGCTCCACCAATGCCAGACAGCCTGCAATGCCTGGCCAAGAGATTGCCAGCCACAGTTACTGTGCCCTGGCAATCCAGTATCTGCTGCTTCTGCTGGTACTGCACGTCAGCCATTTGCTCCTCCCTCTTGTAGATGGGCATAACTCGGATGAGTGCACAGGTGAGCGAGGGCTGGGTGTCCATGAGATTCACCACCAAGCAATACTTTCCCAATTTGCAATAGAGCTTCTTGAGTTCAATCGAGTATGATGCCAGCCTGCAACACCCATCCAAGTTCGGGATCCAGCCACCGAGCCCTGGCTGTGCCTCTGCCACTGCTCCACCAATGCCAGACACCCTGCAATGTCCGGCCAAGCAGGGGTGCCAGCCACCAAGCCCTGACTTCTGCTGCTGCTCCACTGATGCCTGGCAGCCTGAAACACCTGGCCAAGTAGGGGTGCTAGCCACTCCAGCCCCAGGACCCACCAACATAATTCTGGGGCACTCATTCCACTCATGGGGAGCGATCATTCCACTTCATCGAGAAACTGCCACTCTAGTCACAGGAGCCACCGTCAGGGTTCTGGGGACGTCATTACACTCATGGGGAGCCATCATTCCAATTCATCTAGAAGCTGCCACTCTAGTCCCATGATCCACCGTCAGGGTTCTGCGGCCATCATTCTGCTTACAGGCAGCCGTCATTCCACCGCATCGA
The DNA here is from genome assembly GCA_003113815.1 of Sphenodon punctatus. Classification (NCBI taxonomy): domain Eukaryota; kingdom Metazoa; phylum Chordata; class Lepidosauria; order Sphenodontia; family Sphenodontidae; genus Sphenodon; species Sphenodon punctatus. Next base: position 10,376 of record QEPC01007113.1, read on the forward strand.
AAAAAAAACCCACTTTAGTCCCAGGACCCAAAGTCACAGTTCTGGGGCTGTCATTTCGCTCATGGGGAGATGTCATTCCACGTCCTCCAGAAGCTGACACTCTAGTCCCAGGATCCACCGTCAGGGTTCTGGGGCGGTCAATCTGCTCACAGGGAGCCATCATTCCACCACATGAAGAAACATCCACCCTAGTTCCAGGACACATCATCAGGGTTCTGGGGCCGTCATTCTCCTCATGGGGAGCTGTCGTTCCACTCTGGTCCCATGACCACTCATCAAGGTTCTGTGACCTACCTTCCAGGCAGGGAGGACTGTCATTCCACATCATCCAGAAGCTGCCCATCATGAGGGTTCTGGGGCCATAATTCCACTCACAGGGAGCCTCCATTCCACTGAATCAAGAAACAGCCAACCACTTCATCCCCAGGAACTCCTGTCAGGGTTCTGGGGCCTACATTACAGGCCGGGAGGGCTGTCTATCCATGTCATCCAGAAGCTGCCATTCCAGTCCCAGGACCATTATTCCACTCCCAGGGGCCATTATTCCACTCACAGGGAGCTGTCATCCTACCATATCAAGAAGCAACCACTTTAACCCCAGGACACCCCATCAGGGTTCTGGGGCCTACATTACAGGCAGGGAGGGCTGTTGTTCCATGTCATCCAGAAGCTTCCTCTCTAGTCCCAGGATCCACCATGAGGGTTCTCGGACTGTCATTCCACTCACAGGGAACTGTCATTCCACCGCATCAAGAAACAGCCAGCCACTCCAGCCCCAGGACCCACAATCATGGTTCTAGGGTCTACGTGCCAGGCAGGGAGGGCTGTCCATCCACATCATCCATAAGCTGCCACTCCAGCCCCAGGACCCACCATCATGGTTCTGGAGCCTACATTACAGACAGGGAGAGCTGTCATTCCAAGGCAGAGTGACCAAATAGAGATGGCAGTCACCAAGCACTGGTCAGGCCTCTACCGCTGCTTCACCAATTCCCATCAGCCTGCAATGCCCGGCCAAGTAGGGGTGCCAGCTACTGAGCCCTGGCCGGGCCTCTGCTGCTGCTCCACCAGTACCAACCAGTCTGCAATGCCTGGCCAAGTAGGGGTACCAGTCACCAAGCCCTGGCTGGACCTCTGCCACTGCTCCTGGCAATCAGTCATCAGGGGACATGGCCTCAGAAGAACTAGCCAGGAGTCGTGGGGAGCTAGCCTAAAATGCTCTGCCATGATGGAGACTAGAACTGGAGAACCCATCATAGCTCTGGAGAACGCATCATAGAGCGAGCAGAACTGGAGGTCTGCCAACCTGCAATGCCCGGTATCTGGATCAGCCCTCCTGCAGGACCTGGGCCAGTTGAAAATGAGAGGTACAGCTGAGTATCATCAGCATATTGGTGACATCACACGCCAAACCTCTCATGATCTCCCCCAGGGGCTGCATATACACATTATATAATAGTGGGGACAGAATCGAACCCTGCGGAACACCGCAGGTCAAGGCCCGGGGGCTAGATGTTTCAGCCCCCAACACCACCCGCTGGCTTCTCCCTGAGAGGAATGAGCGGAACCACTCAAGGACGGTTCCGTCCAGACCCCCCCGGTCTCGCAGCCATCTCAACAGCAGCCCCTGGTCCACGGTATCAAAAGCAGCTGAGAGATCTTTCAGGATCAGAATGATGAACATCCTGCATCCATCTCCCGGCGGAGATCATCCCCCAAGGCCACCAACACTGTCTCAGTACCATAGCTGGGGTGGAACCCAGACTGAAAAGGGTCAAGGAAACTGATACTATCCAGATGCACCTGGAGCTGCAGTGCCACTGCCCATTCAATAACCTTCCCTAAAAAGGAAAGATTAGAGACAGGGCAGTAGCTGGAAAGCGTGCCCTCATCCAAAGATGGCTTCTTCAACAGGGGGAGCACCACAGCCTCCTTGAGACTGGGTGACAGCTTCCCCTGCTGGAGGGACGCATTGACCACCCTAGCCAGCACCATCCCCAATGTCTTCCTGGAGGTTTTTACCCACCAGGCCAGGCACACATCCAGTTCACAACTAATGGCCCTGGCTGACCCCAGGACATCCATTGCATCAACTGGCATCACTTCCTGAAACTTATCCCAGAAAGATTGACCAGACGGTGCCTCCATAACCTCGTGCTCCTCACCTACTGCTTCCAACCTAGTGTCGAACTTACTCTGTATCTGATCTATCTTGTGCACAAAGTAGGTGACAAACTCCTCACAGCATCCTGGGACAAGTCCCCGTCCAGGCGGAGGGAGGCCGAATTGACCAGACCCCACACCACCTGGAACAACTCAGCTGGACGCGACTTTACAGACACTATGAGGGCAGCAAAGAACTCTTTCTTTGCTGTCCTCACAGCCTCAACCTAGGACCACAAATGGGTCCTATGGAGAAGTCGGTCATATTCGGAGTGAGTCTGACGCCAGCATCGCTCTAGTCTCCTGCCTACATGTTTCATACACCGCAGCCCCTAGGTAAACCAAGGGGCCCTGCAGTGATGAGACGGAGGCAGCGGACGTCTCAGAGCCATACTGTCAATTGTCTCCCTCAGAAAGGTGTTCCAATGGTGGACCAGCACATTGGCAGAGTGGCCGTCAGGGTCTAGGGTTAATTCCCTCAGTCTCCTGGAACCACTTCAGTTCCATCAGCCTCTGATAGCTGACCAATCTAAGATTTTTTAAGATTTTCTTGTTAGCTGCAATTGAAGAAATCACCAGAAGATGGAAATCACTCAACGGGCCTATGTAAGGGGAATGACTCAATAAACTGTGGTTGTTTTCTCAATGGAAAAGTTGTCAACAAGATCAAAAGTCAAACAGGTGGCCCTAGTAGCAGTACCGCTACCCTGTCTTAACATCATTGAAGGAAAAGAACTTACCAGATGAGAGATCTTACCTGTTTGTTTGAATTCTTCTTATAAGGATGCAGTCTTGACTTGGGACAAGATGGATTGAGTCGGTTACTTTTTCTTTTTTGTGTTAACACAGGGGGAAATAATTGTATAAGAAAAAAATTTCAAGTGACAATCTGTAATTGTCAAGATTGTTACTACTTTCAGTTAAAATTAAAAAATTATATATTTTATTTTATGTTTAAAAAGTACAGCCAGTGAGCAGCATGAACCCCACCAGGCACTTTCCTGAGATCCACCCACCCACCTGCCCCATTCTCCTGAGCTGAGGTCAGCTGGACAAGGAACTGCAGTGCCTCTGGCTGATAGAATTCCCCTGCCAATTGCTGCTGACCAGTCCCAACCCGGTGCCCTTGGAAGCACTACAGTTAACTTCCTGGTGGGTAGGAGTGCATGGATGGGAGTGTAGGAGAGTAATAAGGAGGGGAGCAGGTTAAGCAGAGGTTTTCTCTGGTGTTGCCCTTGTGAAATTTACAGTCAAGCATATGAATACCAATTACATGTTTGCTTAAGTGTACAACCTGTTTAATTGTCTATTGCAGTCCTTTAAAAATGTGATTAGGTTGCCTTTCCTCCACATGCATCCATCTGCAGTAATTTTATCTTGCACTTTGCTTGCCAGGATTTGCTGGGAAATGATGGTGGTACAAGGCTGATAATACGACCACTTCTGTTGTAGATGCAGGGCACTGGACAGAGGCCCTTTCCTGCCCAATGATTGTATAATTACACAGGGGGGGAAAGAGAGAGAAAAATGGTTTTCTTAATGGACATCCATTTAAATGCAAAGCAGAAGTCCAAAGATGGAAAGCATAAGGAATCTATTGATTTCATTTTTAATGGATGGTTAAAATTAGATAATAGGCCACATTAAATCACACTGGGTAAAAACACATGTGATTGTAGTCTGCTTTGACCTACTACACATGTGTTTATGTGCCACTAGATATTAGCCCAGGATAGGGATGTGCGAACAGGACAGAGTTCAGATGTTAGGAATAAAAATTTGGTTCGGGTTCATGGGTTCAGTACGGCAGAGTTGGGACCCTCCTCCAGAATGTTCTGAAAGTTCGGTGCTGCTAGGATGCTTGGGGCATTAACGGGAACCCCAGGGGTGCCCGTGGTGTCATGACAGGCTGTCGGAGACCCAGCAGCAACAGCAACAGCTGCAGAGACCGGGAAGACTTGGCGCTTTGCACCCCGGGTTGCCAGAGCAGGCAGGCTCAGCGCTTGGCCCCTGGAGGTGCTGATGGAGCCAGGGCTGGCCATCTGAGACCCAGAAGCTGCAGCAGCAGAAACTGGGCAGGCTTGACACGTGGCACCCTGTGGCACCAGGGCTGTCTGTCTGAGACCCAGAAGTAGCAGCAGTAGTGGCACAGACTGGGAAGGCTTGGCGCTTGGCACCCCAGGTTGCCCGGGCAGGCAGACTCAGTGCTTGGGCCCTGGGGGTGCCCATGGAAACAGGGCTGGACATCTGAGCCCCAGAGGCAGCAGCCGAAAAGGCCAGGAAGACTTAGGGCTTGGTAGTTGGCACCCATGGGGGCAGGGCATTACAGGCTGGCATCAGTGGAGCGGCGGCAGATGCCTGGCCATGGCTTGGTGGCTTGAACCCCTACTTGGGAGGGAATTGCAGGCTGGCATCAGAGTAGCAGCAGTAAAGGACTGGCCAGGGATTTGTGGCTGCCACCCCTGCTTGCCCGGGCATTGTAGGCTGACTGACATCGGCAGAGCAGTGGCAGAGACCCGACCAGGGCTTGGTGGCTGGCACCCCTACTTGTCTGGGCATTGCAGGGTGGCAGGCCTCCAGTTCTGCTTACTCTATGATGGGTTCTCCAGTTCTAGTCACCATCACAGCTGAGCATTGCAGGATGGCAATGCTGAGCAGCAATGCTGAGTGGCACTGCTGCAGAGCACCCACTCAGATGGAGTGTTTGGGGAGGTATTCAATTGGGCATCTCCCAGCATGGATACCACAGCAGCTAGCCACCATGCACTCCCTCTGCCATGGACCATGGGGGAGGGGGAAGCACACTGGGCTGGCCTTTGAAACTGACATGTCCCCTCCCGGTGTGAGCTCTGGGGAACCCAGGTTCCCCAGGGTTCCTGGCTAGTTCTTCTGAGGCCATGTCCCCTGATGACTGAATGCCAGGAGCAGTGGCAGAGGTCCAGCCAGGGCTTGGTGGCTGGCACCCCTACTTGGCCAGGCATTGCAGGCTGGTTGGCATTGGTGGAGCAGCAGCAGAGGCCCGGCTAGGGCTCAGTAGCTGGCACCCCTACTTGGCTGGGCGTTGCAGGCTGCCAGGCACTGGTGGAGCAGCAGCAGAGACCTGGCCAAGGCTTGGTGGCTGGCAGCCCTACTCGGCCGGGCATTGTAGGCTGCTGGGAATTGGTGAAACAGCGGTAGAGGCCTGACCAGTGCTTGATGGCTGCCACCTTTACTTGGCCACTCTGCCTTTGAACTACAGCCCTCCCTGCCTGTAATGTAGGCTCCAGAACCATGATGGTGGGTCCTGGGGCTGGAGTGGCAGCTTCTGGATGACGTGGATGGGCAGCCCTCCCTGCCTGGCATGTAGGCCACAGAACCCTGATGGTGGGTCCTGGAGCTGGAGTGGCTGGCTGTTTCTTGATGCGGTGGAATGATGGTTCTCTGTGTGTGGAATGACAGTCCCAGAACCCTCATGGTGGGTCCTGGGACTAGAGAGAAAGCTTCGGGATGATGTGGAACAACAGCCCTCCCTGCCTGTAATGTAGGCCCCAGAACCCTGATGGGGTGTCCTGGTGTTGGAGTGGCTATTTCTTGATACGGTAGGATGACAGCTCCCTGTGAGTTAAATGATGGCCCCAGAACCCTGGTGGTGGGTCCTGGGTCTGGAATGGCAGTTTCTGGATGACATGGATAGACAGCCCTCCCTGCCTGTAATGCAGGCCCAAGAATTCTGATAGGGGGTGTCCTGGGGTTGAAGTGGTTGCCTGTTACTTGATGTGGTGGAATAATGACTCCAGAACCCTTATGATGAGTGCTGGGACTAGATTGGCAGCTTCTGGATGACATTGAATGATAGCCCTCCCTGCTTGGAATGTAGGTCCCAGAACTCTGATGGGGGATCCTGGGACCAGAATGGCAGCTTCTCGATGAAGTGGAATGAAGTTCCCCATGAGCAGAATGACCACCCCATAACCCTGACAAAGGATCCTGGGAGTAGAGTGGCAGTTTCTCGATGAATTGGAACAACAGCTCCTCATGAGTGGAATGACAGCCCCAGAACCCTGACGCTATGTCCTGGGACTAGAGTGGCAGCTTCTGGAGGACATGCAATGACAGCTTCCCCGTGAGTGGAATGATGGCCCCAGAATCATGATGGTGGGTCCTGGGACTAGAGTGGGAGCCTCTCGATGAAGTGGAATTATGGCTCCCCATGAGGGGAGGTCCTGCTCTGATACCAGCTCTAGTAGCTTGCCTGCCTGCTTCATACACTGCAGCCCCTCGGTAAACCAAGGGGCCCCGTGGTGACGAGACAGTGGTAGGAGACTTCTCGGAGCTACCCTATCAATGGCCTCCCTGAGCAAGATGTTCCAAGCTCGAGCGGGTTCATAAACAGAGTGACCATCAAGGTCTAAGGTTAAATCCCCCAGAGGCTCCTTGAACCATTGAGGCTCCATTAGCCTCTGGGAACGGACCAACCTAACTGGTCCCTTCCCCTTCTGGAAGTGGTGTACTGAGAGACTGGTCTGTAGGAGGTAGGGGTGGGAAGTTCGGTTCCCCCGGTATCCGATACTGCTGGTATTTTGCTGTACCAGCAGTATCTGATTTAATCCGGTTATTGGGGGTACTGGTACCTGTTCCCCTTGCTGGATTTGTTTACATTGTGGCCATTGAAATGAATGGCCGCAATGTAAAAAAAAGAAAGAAAAAAAAAATTTCCCCTCCCCCGGCCAGGCTGCATGGGTGGAAGAGGGACACACACACACCCCCCTGCCCAGCCTGGATTTTTAAAGAATTTTTTTTTAGTCAAAGTCCCTGCTAGTGCGGGTTCCGGGCCGCCGCCGTGCCGGCGGCTGTGACCCAAAGCCCACACCAGCAGGTACTAGGGTGATCCCTGTGGTGAAGGGTGGTTTAAC
>QEPC01007114.1:1184-11547 GCA_003113815.1 Sphenodon punctatus
GATACGGCCGAACGGCCGAACATGAACACACAAACCGAACGCGGCCGAACATAACGGCAGAACACGAACCACGATCTGTTCGCCCATGCCCATAAATAAGTTCACTCTGCAGCCACATTATGCCTTGAGATTATTCATTATCCAAATGTTATGGATCTTGAAAGAGCACAGAATCAGTCCGTCCGTCAATAACTTATGGTGCGGAAAAATGTTCCCAGAGCAGTGATTTGTGTGGAGACATGTTCACTTTCACTAGACTGCTTGAGCCCTAATCAGGTATTGGCTGAGACTTCTGGCTCAGAGTGTGGAGGCATTACCTTTACAATGCCTTATGGAGGAACTTGAATGCACAGGATCTAGATCTTATCTGTGGCTAAAATATCTTGTCTTCCTTTTAAATAGTATGGGTTTCTCCTTTTCTTATTTCTGTGGGAAATCTATTAGCAGTACTGGAAGGGAGATTTTTCTGAGATTGGAAGATTTGGCCAAACAATGATTTGGCAATAGTGCACAGCTGGAAGGTAGCCCCATGGCTAGGTGGAATTAAGAGCACTGTGTCATTTGAACCTTATTTAGACATACTGTCTGGTAAAAACTGTACGCAGAGCCTACACTCTGTTACACTTCCAACTTATGCAGACTGCAGTTGTAAAAGGCAGTTACGCTGGCATTAAAATCGAGAGGTGTTGCTGCTCCTGCAGCCTAAATGAAATAGAAACTCTGGACCACCTCATATTAAAATGTCCATACTACCGCAATTTGAGAGCTGTCTGGCTTCTCCCCTTGATAGAAAAATTTCATAATGGTAATAATACTGCTATGGCTTTATTAAATTTATCATCCCTTGAGGAGATTTTTGTGGTGGCTACCTTTGTCCATCTTGCTGTGAAAGAAAGGTTGAGAATAAAGGAGAACTTATAGGTCCTTGTTACACTGGTATAACACCCGTACATTACCATAATTATATATATATATATGGGGTTATGCCGGCGCATGCTTCTGGTTACCCTGTTAAATAGAGATTGCTTAGTGAGATTCTATTTTAGCTTCTTTTATTATTTATTTACTATTAATGACTTGGTTTTTAGCATTGATTGTTAGTATTTTGTTTATATTTGATACTTGGAAGCTGTTTCCATTGACTTTTATTATTACTGATGTTTGTACTTTACTTATTTATATTTTCTTTCTCTCTCGTGTTTCGCTATGGCAAAAGCTGTGCTGTAATAAACAACAACAAAAAACAATAATTGGGAGTTGAGTCTAGAGGGACTTTAGGTGTCATCCAGGATTGAAAGGGTGCACAGGAAGGTGAATAAAGAGATGGGACACTGGATAAGGAAAATTGGGGGAGTGGCTCTAGGCCATACTGGAATTACCAGCAGATCTCCAGAGCTTTATTGGGATAATGGGGTTCATTTATCAGATGCTGGAAAGTGGAAATGATTTACTTCTGGAGGATATTAGGTTGGGGATGTGTGAGCTGCTGGGCACTCCGTAGGTAGTGGGGTGAAGGTAAACAAGCAAAGTTGGTTTCTCCTGTGGTGGTATCTGGCTCAGATAACCAGTAAGATGGCTTTGGTAAGCCAGGGGGGACAGGAAGGCATCCACAGGATGACAGTGAAGGGGTTGGCAATGACCTTTTGCTTGCGCAATGGGTACTTGTTGCCCTGAAATTGGGGCAGGTGAGGGGCAACCTGTAGGGTTCCCCAGCTCATGGGTGAGGACCCCTACCTTCTTTTAAAGACTCCTTTCCAAGCACCTGACCCTTTGGGTGGGTTGTAAGATCCCCACCATTGAGTGAGGCTAGCTGTCATCCCTGTCAGCACGACAGCACGAGTGGTGTAAGAGCTGATTGACCAGGGAAAGCATGTTGTGGTGGGCACTATTCCTGCGGTCAGACTCGGTTAACATATCAGGACCCTGCAAGGGGTGGATTATCTTGTAATACTGGGATAGCTGAGTTGATAGAATGCATTGCAATGGAATGTTGATTGTTGTAATAGTTCTTGCTCAATAAACTGTAGCCCCGATTTTCACCAAGAACTGAAGTCTATGCCTTCATTTCACCTGCCCTCCACAAAAAGGTGTTTGTACTCTGATCGGCTACATTTTCAATTAATACAGATCTAATAAAATCAGCATTCTGTGTATAGGAAATGGTTACTACCAGATGTAAAGTTCTGGCAGGTATGAACCCCCATGGGTGGGTGGAGCTAGTTGGTGCTTGACCACCTCCTGGGGTGAGACTAGCCTGGAAGAAACAGTTGTGGTGGCTTCTTCCCATAATTCTGTGGCTGTTTGTTATGACAGGTGGCAGGATGCTGGGAACGGGGAGTGGAGGTAGGTGGAGAATTACACCTGCCCATCTATTAGATTTGTTGCTGTAAACCTGTGAGTGGGGGCTACCTGCACAGACATGGATACATGTAGGGGACTGCCCATTTACTACCTCTACACACCAAAACATATGAGTGGGGGCTGCATGGACTAAACACAGACTCCAGAGGGTTATTGGGTGTCTTTAGACATAATGTGAATTGGTGTCTGAATGCATCCTTTTACCTTGATATAAACACCGGTTTGGCCCTGCTTAGATACATAGCCAATCTTAGGGCAAATCAGCATTTTGCTCACCACCCAATATCAGCATGCAAGTAGGGATGGGCAAACAGAATGCGATTCGGATGTTCGGATGTTTGGTCGTTCGGTTCGAAGTCCGAGTTCGGGTTCGATGGTTCGGTTCAGCGGAGTTCGGGTTGGCCGAACTTGGCCGAACGGTCAAAAATAGCGCTATCAAAACAGGAATAGAAACCGAACCAAAACCAAAACCTAATTTTTGGCCATGAAAAGACGTTTTCCTGCCCCCAAACTCATCCGAACTCATCCGAACATGACCGAACTGTTCGGTCATTCGAGAGTTCAGTTTGGACGTTCGGTTCAGACGTCCGAACAGACCGAGTTCAGTCCAAACTCCGAATATTTGAACCACGTTCGCCCATCCCTAAATGCAAGTGCTGCCACCACGCTCCTGTGTTGTACCTGCTAGCAAGCCACATGATATCAGACACAATGTTGGTCATGTGTTCACCTGAAACATGCAAGTTGTCCTTGTGATGCAATAGTGTTTGTATTGCATGTTCACTGGGTGGCCAAGTTGGTGTTGGGATTGTTCTGGTGCTTACACACAACAATCAAACATGTGGTTAGGCTAGGGGTGGGACTTGGTTGGAAATACTGGATACCAGTTTTACCGGATACTGGATCTCAGAATACCGGATTACAGGATTAAAAACGGTATACCGGTACTGGATTTTTTTCCTGATGAAATCAATGGGCGACAAAAGTAAAACAGAAATTACCTATAAAGCAATGACGGATTCACTTGTTGTTTTGTGTTTTCTTAACTGCTAACCACCAACCAGTATCACCAGACCACACTTTGTGCCTAGTAGCCTCCACAGCACCCAGTAGACCCCATGGCCACCATTACTACTTTTTTTTCTTTAAAATAAAATAGGGTCTTTTTCCACAACACTCAGAAGTCACTGTCAGAGATCATCACACACAGTATCAGAGGAAGTGCCAGCCCAGTAGTAAACTACACTTTTTGCCCACTAGCCCCCACGGCCCCCAGTAGCCCACAACAGTCACTACATTTTTTTTTCTTTAAGCAATAGGGTTTTTTCCACAGCAGTGCCAATCAGAAATCAGATCATACACTATCACAGCAACTGCCAGTAACAGAGACTAGACTACACTTTGTGCCCTGTAGTCCCCACTGCCCCTAGTAGCCCCCAACAGCCACTACAATTTTTTTCTTTAAGCAATAGGTTTTTTTTCCACAGCACTGCCACTCAGAAATCAGATCATACACTATCACAGCAACTGAAGCATAGCTTAAACCAGCAGCCCAGCAAGCTCAGTTCAGAGTTTGTTTACAACATTGCAGCACTGTTAGTGTGTACTGTTTTCCCCCAAACCAGACCCCCAAAAGAGATCACATTGCCATCACCTACCTTTATCCTGGACCTCCAAATCCTCAATTTTCATGCCCTCCTTGGCCACCATCCAGTAGTCTTCTGAAGGTGTAGGTACAATGCTGGAGTACCTTTTGGTGGGGTTGTAGGAAGTGGAACATCCTTTGACCTCCCTCCCATTTCTCAATTCACACAGGTACACTTTATCACACAGGAAAGATTTATTAAGAGGTCCTCTTAACATTAGTGAAGGGCTCATTTCCATGGAAGAGAAAAGGAAAGGTTCTTTACATTCACACCTACTGAGTCACAGAATTCCACTGCCCCCCTTGCGTTCAGAGACATTTTACAATGACCCTGGGGCAGGTGAACTCAGTTTAAGGCCCAGACCTGGTCAGTAGTGTTATCTCAATTCATGCCTGATTCCACTGAGTCACAGGGTTTGGCCCTAAGGCCTAGTCCTAGACCTGGTTAGCGGTTACTTCTCCATTCACACCTGATTCCACTGAGTCACAGGGTTCAGTCCTAAAGCCTAGTCCTAGACCTGGTCAGTGGTTAATTCTCAATTCACACCTTCCAGTCACACAATAGTGAATCTCAATTCACTCCTCCCAGCAAAAAAAATTCCTCTGGCCAGTGGCCAGTCAATAACTCACCCTCTCTAGTGTGTCTGACAGACTCCTCAATTCAAAGTTTGAATAGCATTAGAAAGAAAATATTGTGTGCTGTTTGAATTAGAGAGAATTTAACGTGCCCCCTTAACGTTGACCTCACTCCGAAGTAGAGGTACCACGGCTGCTGGCGTTGTGAGGCCTCAAGATGTACAGGGATGTCAAGAAATATGTGGGAAGCTTGACAGAACACCACAGATCTCTGAAGTCCCTCCAAGTCTGGAGGTGCAGTCATGGGTGCTGAAGATGTTGCATCCCGTGCTGATGTGGAGAAGAGGTAAGTCCCGCAGCTGGCAATGGTTGGCTGGTGTTACAGAGGTGCCTTCCTCCAGATGCATTGTGTCCTCAGACTTTAGTTGGGCTCTGGCACATGACTCAACTAAGACCTGGGGACAGAACTGTGTCGGGAGGTGAAGTGGTCGTTGGAGTCATTTTCTGGAGGAGAGAGCATTCCACCATCCCAAAGTCCACTGCACCTCTTCCTGGTGGTGGTGGTGGGCAAATTTGGAGTGTGTGTGTGTGTGTGTGTATGCACGCATGCACGCACGCATATGGGATGGGGATAACCGTGTCCCAAGAGTAACCCCGTCCCAACCTCCATGTCACTTACCTAATGTTATATGACTGGAGTACTAGTACTCTTGGTTTAAAGATCTCCTCTGGAATGCCACTTGCTTTCCATGGTAGGCATTAGGCAAGGCTACAGACACAGAGATACCCATTGACTTCAATAGGATCAGCAGAACACCCACTGAAGTCAAATGGCAGCAATGCATCATGCAGTGCTCTGCTGGCAGTGTAAAGTATTGAATTCTTCTTTTGCCATTGCTGAGTCCAGTGTCATCACTGGAGGCCTCTAGACAGACACAATCAGACTCCAGGGTGTGGAATGATTTATTTCATATCTACAGGCCTGAAGTCAAGCCAACTGTGTCTGGAGGTACTGGGGTGGGGACCCATCAGATGGATGCTTTTAAATTGTGTTGATGTTTTAAAATTATTTTGTGTGTGTGTTGTAAGCCACGTCGAGATGCCATGGGCATGAAGGGGTGGCAAATGAATGTAATACTAAATAAATAGATAAATACATCAATAAAATAAACAAAAGTAGATCACATTGCCATCACCTACATTTATCCTGAACTTCTGAATCCTCGATCTTCGTGCCCTCCTTGGCCACCTGTAGTCTTCTGAAGGTGTAGGCTTTAGGGACACAAGCCTTCCTTCAGGCTTGGAGAACTGAGTTAGCTCCTAGTTCTGCGACAAACTGAAATAGAAGACATGAAAGGCAAGAGAAGGATAGGACAGAGGAGAAATAGGAGGGGAAAGGCTCTTTTGTTGTGGTTCACGAGAAGAGGAAGGGGAAAAGATGGGTTCAGTGGGGAAAATGGAAAAGGGGAATCTGCTGCACTTCTCTCTTCTGCCCGGCTTGTCTGCTGAAGCTCTGTCTTCTGCATCTCTGTCTCTTCTACTCTTCTTCAGCTTTCTAGTCTGCTGCAGCTCTCTTCTGCAGCTCTTTCTTCTGCTCTCTTGTCTGGAGGGGAAAGAAAATAAAAACAGCAAGTTAGTTGTTTTAATGCTGCTGAGATTTTTGAAAGAGGAAGTTCCAGACCCTCCTAACCCCCATGCCATCACTTACCTAATGTTATCTGACTGGAGGACTCTAATGATCCCTCTGGACTGCCAGTTTTTTCCTATGGTCTAGGCTACAGACACATAGGAACCTTTTGCCTTCACAGGCTCAGCAGAAACACCCAATGAAGAAAAAAGCCCCAATGCACTGTGCAGTGCACTGGTTGGGGGTGGCTGGCAGTAGCATTCTTCTTTTCCATTTGTGGTCCAGTCTGTTCCAGATGAGGTCCCATAGCTGGGGTGCTGGAGCCTCTGACACAGAAGGACTCCAAGCTATGGAATTATTTTTATTTCAAACCCACGACACTGGAGTCCTACTGCGTCTGGAGGTGCAGTGATGGTGGTGGGGATACATCAGATGACTGAGGGGGACCGGGCTGTAGCTTAGGTGGGAGAGGCAGAGTGAGATTGTAGGCCTGGGCCAATGGCCATGGGCTGGGCTATGTCATTGGGGAGCGGCCCCCACATCCCAGAAAATGTTCCGCCCTCCCAAAACCCTCTTCCCATCTTCTTGGGGGCAAGGTCAGCCACCCCACACATTTAGGGTCGATGTGTACTGTGTGTGGTGCATGTTGTGTGCCAGTCAGAGTGAAGGCCCCTTCTGGGGCATTCCATTCCAGGCTCCAAGGATGGAGTGAAATGAATTAGCCCTGCTGGGGTGCTCCATTCCAGTGTGTGTGTGAGAGAGAGTGAAGGCCCCTGCTGAGGCATTCCATTCCAGGCTCCGAGGGTGGAGTGCAATGGATTAGCCCTGCTGGGGCTCTCCACTACAGTGTGTGTGTGAGAGAGCACGAAACAGCTCGGGAAAGAGCTGGCAATTATTTGCCCTGATAAATGACTCCTTGCCCTTCCTGGTGGAATGGGATCGAAGGAGGCAAATTTTTGGCTGGCAATATCTGGGAATTAAGTAGTAGTTTTTCTACTATTTTTCCCTGTGGAGTGGTTGAACTGAGATATTGCCATGCTGCGGGTGCCATTCTGGCTGCACAAACCAAGGCCTCCTGCTGCTCTGAGCTCATCAATGACACCACGGATCAAACTGCAGGCTGATTTAATTGCCTGAATCTTGTCAGGATGTGCACAGGTGCAGGGGAGTGAAGGTAGCCAAAGAGGATATACCCTGGGGCTGGGTAATCACATCATGTCCCCCAGTCAAAGGTATCACCCTCTAGGAACCCAAGAAAGGGAAGGTTAGTCTTGAGAAAGACAAACTCTTCCGCTGTCCTTGGGTCCATTTTGGTGCGATGTGGGGTCATGATGTCACCTGCCACACTGAACACCCGCTCCAAGGATACACTTGTGGGAGGACACGAGATGTATCACATTGCAACCTTTGCAAGCGGGGGTCACACATGCATCTTCAGCCACCAGTAGACCATGGGTTTGGTGGATACAGGGCATGGGGGCTCGGCAAGATATTGACAAACATAGGTGTTTGCAATATCCTGTTGCTCCAGCTCACATGCAGGTCCTGCACCCTCCTCCACCCATTACCCTAGCCCAGAAAGAGCCATGGCGGACTGGCCCTCACTTACAACCCCTGTAGGAGCAGTATTACTTGCTGCATGCAACGGGGACTGCTACACTTGGCAATACTGCCACACCTCGTTGACAAGCTCGACCCTGTTGCTCGTGAAGGGAATGAAAAGTGCAGCAATTTTCCTCTTAACCCGTGGGTCAAGTAGCGCTGCAAGAAAATGTAGTTGACTTCCTTCCAAGACATCGAAATGTCTTTTAAGTCCATTGACCAATGCCTCTGTCAGCGCCCTCACAGACTAACAAAGGTCAGTGTGAGAAAGAAAGCCTTGCATTCGTCACTGAAGGATCATGAAAAGTGGTAACACCTGGCACAGATTGGAAAGCTCTGAGCTGAGCTCCACCATGCCAACATGAAATGGCTCCAGTACCTGCGTCAGCTGCTCCACCACTGTCCACTCCTCCCCGGAAAGTGGTGTTGCTCCAATGCAGCACCTCCTTCTGCTCCTGGAGTCATTGCAGCATAAAAAAGGTGGAGTTCCACCTTGTGGCAACATCCTGAATCAGTCTGTGAAGAGGGAAGTCCAACTCCTCCTGCTTCTCTCGCAGCGCCCAGCTGGCTGAAACTGACCGGAGGAAGAAACCAGCAATCTTCCTGGCAGTTCCAAGGATGTCTGTGATGACCTTGGTCCCAGTGACGGCATTCTGAACCACCAGATTCAGAACGTGCATGCTGCAGTGGATGTGGGTGTAGCCACCACGACTGATGGCTGCAACCATATTAGTGGTGTTATCGGTTACAAAGTAACCAACCTCCAAGGTAGAACCCTCAGACTGGGTCCACCTACCCAGCATGACCTCTACCATCTCGAAGATTTTGTCCGCTGTGTGCTCCCTGTCAAACACCTGGGCATGTAGCAATGCCCAGTGATACTTTCCAGAGGGCACCACTCCTCCAGTGCTGCTGATGATGCTCCTTGCTGTGCTGGTGACAGCAACTGGTGACATCTGCCAACAGTGTGCGGTCAACGACATATAGGAGTGGACCAAACTCTGGCTAGTCCACAGGTCCATAGTAAAATGTACCATGGCCCCCTCCATGCGTGAGAAGTCCACAAGGAGCTGGCACTTCACCCTCCTGTACAGAGATGGGATAACCTTCGAGCAGAAGGTTTTGCAGTAAGGGACACTGTAACATGGCTCAAGCAAATTCATCAGCCGTTTGAAACCAACACCCTCAACAAGGTTGAATGGCCGCTCATCCAGGGCAATCACTTCCCCAATTGCCTTGGTTATGGCCACAGCCCAGGGGTGTCTGGGTGCAAATGGCTGCTTCCTTTCCCAGACCGCAGTTACAGTCTGCTGGGAGGACAATGACAGGGAAGTGGTGGGCTCGGTTGAGCAGCTAGCACTCTTCCTCTGCCGCTTCTGGGGCCAGGGGGTGGATTTGGCACCATCATGAGATGGCCTAGCAGCAGCAGTTGCAGCAGGAGTGGAAGACTGCTCCTCCTCCTCTGGGGAACTATCACTCACAACCTCTACAACTGCCACCTCCCCACGTGGTTGCTTGGAACGGCACTCCGTAGGATCACGGATGTTTCCGTGGTGCCATTTCAAGTGACTTTGAAGGCCAGAGGTGTCCCATCTCATGGGATCGGAGCCACCACAACTGACTGGTATGGCAGTGCACGCACACTACCTTTGAGTGGTCTTCCTCCCACATGTCAAAATGAGACCACACCCAGGATGTGATCTTCGTGCATATTCCTGGGAGGGCAGGAGCAGCATGACTGGCAGTCGACCTCTCAAAGGTAGTGCTTGGCACAACACTTGTGGAAGGGGCAGTGGCAGCTGGCACAGCATGTGTGGGTGTGGAGGGCAGGGCCTGAGGAGATGTGCACACGCTAGGCTGCGTGTCATCAAGGGGAGAGGGCGGGGATGCAGGTGCACTAGAGTGCATGTCCAAAGAGGACGGGGCCGGGGAAGCTGTCGGCTGGATGAGGGTAAGTGCATGCATGGAGGAGAGTTGCACACTAGGAGCAGGAGCAGCAGCAGAGGAGGTAGCCAGCGGACGGTCCACTGCACTAGCAGAGGAAGAAGGAGCCGCCTTCTTACTGCTAGGCAGTGACTGGGAGGAGGAAGCACCCTCCTCCCATCCCAACCTCTGCAGTGGCTTCAAGGTACATCCAGAGACCTTCATCTTGGGCGCACTTGAAGCTGGTGTGCTGGAGGAAGAGGCCACAGGTGGCCTTACCTCTGGTGTCCCTGTGCCAGATAGAGTAAGCTGCCTAAGAGGAAGAGGCTTCTTGCCTCTTCCGGCACTGTCATTCATGGTCTGTTTCTTAGTTCCATGGCCGCTCATGTTTAAGCTGTGTCATTAAGAAAGGACCACCAGCAACAGGTGTGTATGTTTGTGGGTGGTGTTTTGGGGCTAACTAAATGTGGGGACTGGTGGGGCTAACTAAATGTGGGGACTAGTGGGGACTAACTAAATGTGGTGACCCGTGGGGGCTAACTAAATGTGGGGATGGTGGGGGCTAACTGGTGGGACTGGTGGGAGCTAACTGGGGGAACTGGTGGGGGCTAACTGGGAGTGAGTGGGGG
>QEPC01007114.1:53502-71081 GCA_003113815.1 Sphenodon punctatus
AACTGGATGGGAAATTTTGTTTCCGGCTCCTCCCAGGTTGAGGGGTTGCCATGGTGCCCAACCAAGACTACATGTAATAGAAAGCCGTAGTTGTCTGTCATGGCAGGGTGACAGCAGCAGCGCAGGACTGTGGCCAGCCAGATGCACATTGCTCCACACACCCTTTCCCCACTGGGGCAGGCCATGGAAATGTGTGTTCTCATGGCCTGCGTGCACCCGACTGGGGGAAGCCCTCACACACAGGTAGGGTTAACTGACATCTTATGACATCAGTTAACTCCCAATGTAAGGATTGTCTATTTGGCCAGGCATTTGGCAGGAAGAGATAGGGTGGGATAGAATTGGGTATTGGAGTGGGTTGGGTGAGGTTGGGTATTAAGGCAATATTTTTATTGATTTAAATGCTTTTTATTCCTGTTTTTTATTATCATAAGCCTTTCTGAGCCCCTGCTTGAAGGGTGGCATAAAAATGTGACTAAATAAATAAATACAATTCAAATTCAAAATTTATTAAGGCACTGGCTTCCTCTTTGGCTCAACATAAAATATAACATAAAAAATATAACACATATCGTATAATGTATACAAATTAAAATACAATATAAAAGCATAATAGTAAACAAAACAACAACAACGCTTACAAAAACATAACAACATTTTCCTAGAGAGCTTTGGGTGTGCAGACCTTATTACTGCTGCCTTAGCAGCATAAGTAGCTACATTTTGGACAAGATCAAGATCTATTTGCTGGAGGAGCCATATCAGCTTCTCTCTTTTCGAGAATACATGTTAAGTAAGGGTCAAGACTGAGTGCTCTAAACTCATACATTACATAATGGAGTAGATCTTCTATCATCATCATGTACATGGGCAAATTCTGTGATGTTTAGGAATGCCAATGCGCCGGCCCACCATCATGGCAGAATGCATTTGTTCAAGACGTAGTCTTTTAAAATGAGTTCTAGAATTATGCTTGATATCCAGTAACACTTATCTAGCCATGCCCAGATCTGGGAATAAATAAAATAAGAAAAACAAATTCAAAAGGTGAAGTACATCAAAAAAGGGAAATAAAGCATTAGTGCATTTTGAAAACTACATTGAACAATAAATTGTTATAGCAAAATATTCAAATGTAGGCACTAAAGTATAATGTATAATTTACTCATTTTTTCAAGCATTTTTCCTTGACATACAAGGCAAAGAATGAGAAAATTACAGATATAAGAATGAGTCTCAGACAAAAAAATTAGGAAGTCCTGTTTTCGAAATATTGCATTGCCAAGTCAATTAATACTTTATGTACACGAGAGTTTACATTTAATGAAGGTTGAATTCACCTTCCTTTCCTCAAAAGAGAAGCAAAAAATTTAGGAAGCCGTTGTCATTTTGGCTAATCATTTAAGTCTGCTCCAAACTATTGTTAGACAATGGGTGTTTTCAGATGGATGCAGGGCTGCCTGTCAAAAAAACACCCTATGTCTGCCCACTTCCAGCCCTGCTGTGTCCAGATCAGAGGGACCTGATGGATTCTCCAGTCAGTGGTGCACCTGTGCAGTGTCCCCCAACACCATAAAGTTGCCGGTTAGAGAATCCGCAATGCTATGGTGTTGCTCAGGGCAACAGACGGTTGGAAGCGGAGCATCAGTGTGGGTCCATGCATTAGAGAGACAGGTCCTCCACTTTGGGCCTTTCCCATGGTTTTGGCTGGCTTGCTCTACTTGAGGGACAATGGGATGTTCCACTCCAATGCCTTGCTTGGAATTATTGAAAAGAAGTCCATGTGTCAAAAGCACCATTTTAATTACATGTGTTTAAAACTTGTCTTAACAGTCTCAGATAGAAACAAATGTGCGTATTCAAGTTTACTTTATGCTCAAGCAGTTTTCTCTCTCCAGACCAGGTTAAAGTACAAACAGCACTTCAAGGAAGATTGCAATGCTATTGTAAGCATAAGAGAGACTCCCCCCCCCATCCCCTCAAACTATCAATCCTACACCTTTCGTGAGCACTCAATTCATCCTAAAAGAAAGGAACAGTTTTGCTGATTAAGAGAAAGTGTTTTGATTGCAGGGAATTTCACAAAATTGCACTGAGCTATGAACTGAGTACCTCACTTGTCCACCAAATCATCTGAAAGGTAACAATTTGCCTGTTTGGCAATATAGGAAAAATGGTTTGCGGAGCTGTAATTAAAGTACTTCTCCCTATAATGCTTTTGATGTATACATAATCAGGTTAAGATTCAGCAGTGCTGTATTTCCTGGTGCTGAGCTAGATTCTCTGGTACACACTAACTGCTTGTGCTTCCCTAGTAAATAGATAGCAACATTAAACACCTTATAATCTTCTCTAGAGTCTTCTATAGCTTGTCTGCCACAACATTGATTTGTGGGGAAAATTGGATATACTTATTTTGAAGAACTATGAAAGTAAGTAAAAAAGACCTGGGTTGAGTTTCTTAAAACATTTTGCCAGCAAGTGTCCAATTTTTGCTTGACTAACAGATGGAGGCAAGGACAGTGTTATGTGGTTAAAGGTCACAACTCTATTAATAGGCTGACCATTAAATAAACAGAGGTCAATACAAGTTCAGTGCACTACCTAGCATCTAGAGCCATGTTTGGAACTTGCTCAGCATTTCTTATTAGTGATATTCTTCTCACAAGGGACACAACCCTCTAAGCACTCCTTTAATCCTAGGATGCACCAAACACCCCCTTTGTAGAATGGAAAAAAAGGGGAAAGGGTCTGAAGTCTGACACCAGCTGAGACCACTCGAATCATATCATAAAATACTGCTCTCTCGTACCCCCATAGCACTAGTGACTGACACCAATCCAAAACCAATGAGGATTTCCCCCCCTCCACAGCTGGACCTATGCAATGGCTCGGGTATTTCATTTTACAATTTTATTCATTGGGATCCTGTTGCTCCAGTATCAGAGCTGGACTTGCCACCTGAGTAACCCAGGCCAAACCAGTTAAATAATAAGCTCGGCTTAAAAAACAATGTCAATGTGCTTGCCACTGCAAAGAATGCCCAGGGTAGATAAATAAAGCTGTTAAATGACCCAAAAAAATGAATAGCCAACAGGGGAGGCTACTGGATCTCTGGATGCTTACCCACTGGTCACTGTGGGGCCTACCCCCCTGGACACCTTGGGGCCTACCCCTTTGTTCCTGTATCTTACCTGTCCAACACATTGAGATTTACCTGCATGACATGGACAGCAAGCAGCAAAAGGGTCTTTGCATGCGTGCCTGGACATTAAAAGGAGGATCATCAGCCCCACCCCCTCCCTGGTGCAGGGGACTCTTAGGTTCCTGTAAGCAGGTGGTTCCAAGAGGGATGGAGGCCTGACACCTGAGCTGGCAATGCCACCCCCCCACCACCACCTGCCCACCTGATTCCCTGGCCAGACCCACAAACACACCACCTGTTGACTGGGAGGAGCGTTTCCTTTTACTCACTCTCTCTGGTGTCCTCATCTGTTCATATTGTGCACTGGACATACCTAGTGAGTTTCAAGAAAAAAAAATAGCTATATATGCTCTCCCTTGAAAAAATGGCACCTATCTCTTACTTCAGTGGGAGGGGCATTATATACCCCTCGTGGGGCTCCAAACACAGGCCTACAACTCTGGCCTGATCTGTTCCTGCTAGCTCTTCCATTCTGTGCCTCTCTTATAGCCAATGTTTTGAAGTAGGTATTCTATAGTGTGCCAAATTCACATATACATTGCCAAAAATCCATAGCCATCACATAATTAATCTCCAGTCCAGAGGTGGCTCTACATTCAGGGTTCTGAGGCAGTGCCCCACAGGCACCTAGGACTGCTGCCACCACCAGTCCTCCAGTGGAACCCATTCCCTGCAGCAAGCAGCAGAGCAGGATGAGGGAGAGGTACGACTCGCTGGCTGATCCAGGGTGTGACCAGCACTTGGATCTGCTTCCCATCCCCGCTCTACTGTGGGGCCTGCATCCGTCTGCACCACACTGCCTATGGGATGCCCTCTGCTGGAACTCAGGCTTGCAGCTTTCTCCCCTCCGCAGGACCTCTGTGGTTCCCCTGGAGCAGACAGGCTGGGTTGGGACACTTCTGCTTCCCTTCCTGGGAAACTATACCAGCTGCATCTCCACATGAAATCCCTGCCTCCCTTAGTCCCCGATCCCTGTAAGCAGAGCCACACACAAATCAATCTAAAAAGCCAGGCTTGCTCCAACCCCCTCCCTGGCTCAGCTTCACTGTGCCTCGCTTCCCAGCAAGAAGCCATTCTGTAATCTCAGCTCTCTTCTCGGGGATGATCTGAGATGCACATGCAGGTCACATAGCCTCTGTGGATGCACCAGGGGAGTGCCTGAGGGTGTCAAGACTGTCTTGCTTCTAAGCCCCACTCTGGAAGCAGCTGGAGGAGCGAAGAATCCCTTGCCTTTTGCATAAAAGGCATAGGGTGTCATTAGACATAACATCAATGGGTGTCTGAATGTGTGTTTTGATCTTGATATGAGCACCGGTTTGGCCCTGTGTTCACCACCTGGCACTGCTTAGGCACACAGCCCATCTTGTTTTGCTCGCCACCTGATCTCAGCATGCAAGCGCTTCTGCCTCTGTACCTGTTAACATGTCATGTGATATCAGACACAACGTTGACCACGTGTTCAGCTGAAACACACAAATTGTCATTGTGATGCAATGGTGTCCACATTGCGTGTTCAACGGGTGGCCAAATTGATGTTTACATTGTTATGGTGTTTACACACAATGGCCAAACATGTGCTATTGGGTTTTGGCACCCCATCTTTGTTATGTCTAAAGATGCCAGTAGGCTCCAAATCATTCACCTGGAGGCAGCTGTGCATGTGCAAGGAGGTGAAGGAGCAATGGCAGAGGTTGCAGCCATTGCACATGTGCAGGGTACTACAGTGGTGGCAGCCAAGGCAGCAGGTGAGTGATTTGGGGGCTCAGACGTTGTGTTCACCAGGGGAGGGGGGACTGGGGAGTGAGAGGCTAAACGAGCATGTGTGAGAGGTAGGTGACAACAATTTTACCCACATTCACACATGCACAATTGTGTCTAGGAGCAGGGATAGAAGAGGTACAAAAGAGGTTATTGTTATTGATTTTGTTATCATTTTTGTCATTTTCATTATTGCAATAACGAAAACAACATGCACACCCGTAACAGACTTCTCACCAGATGGAGTTGATGAAAGTCACTCCTGGCTGCAACAGCAACCTGACCTTTCAGACGCAGCTGTAGAACCAGGAGCACCCCAATGCTACGCACCGGAATAGCAAGGGGAGGCTGGACCTCATCAGTGATGGAAGTCCCAATCCCCTCCAAGTCACTGGGCCAGCCAACCATCATCACCTCAGTCTTGTCTGGATTCAGCTTCAGACTGCTCACCCATATCCAGTCCTCAATAGCAGCTAGGCACTGAGTAAGCACCAAGACTGCAGGACCTGGGTTGGATGAAAAGGATAAGTAGATTTAGGTGTCATTCACATATTGAAGACAACACAACCCAAATATACACACTATCTTGCCCAGGGGCCTTAGATACACATTGAATAGCAGGGGAGACAAGATGGAACCGTGTGGCACTCCACAAGAGCGGAGGCAGTGGGAAGAAAAACAATCACCCATCATTACCTGCTGAAACCTCCCTGACAGGAATTAATGGAACCACTTTAGAACCGTCCCATGAACCATTGCAAGGTCCACCAGCTGTGTCAACAATACCTCATTGTGAACTCAATTGCATCAGAAAGACCACTGAAAGATCTAAAAGGATNTGTATCTTACCTGTCCAACACATTGAGATTTACCTGCATGACATGGACAGCAAGCAGCAAAAGGGTCTTTGCATGCGTGCCTGGACATTAAAAGGAGGATCATCAGCACCACCCCCTCCCTGGTGCAGGGGACTCTTAGGTTCCTGTAAGCAGGTGGTTCCAAGAGGGATGGAGGCCTGACACCTGAGCTGGCAATGCCACCCCCCCACCACCACCTGCCCACCTGATTCCCTGGCCAGACCCACAAACACACCACCTGTTGACTGGGAGGAGCGTTTCCTTTTACTCACTTTCTCTGGTGTCCTCATCTGTTCATATTGTGCACTGGACATACCTAGTGAGTTTCAAGAAAAAAAAATAGCTATATATGCTCTCCCTTGAAAAAATGGCACCTATCTCTTACTTCAGTGGGAGGGGCATTATATACCCCTCGTGGGGCTCCAAACACAGGCCTACAACTCTGGCCTGATCTGTTCCTGATAGCTCTTCCATTCTGTGCCTCTCTTATAGCCAATGTTTTGAAGTAGGTATTCTATAGTGTGCCAAATTCACATATACATTGCCAAAAATCCATAGCCATCACATAATTAATCTCCAGTCCAGAGGTGGCTCTACATTCAGGGTTCTGAGGCAATGCCCCACAGGCACCTAGGACTGCTGCCACCACCAGTCCTCCAGTGGCACCCATTCCCTGCAGCAAGCAGCAGAGCAGGATGAGGGAGAGGTACGACTCGCTGGCTGATCCAGGGTGTGACCAGCACTTGGATCTGCTTCCCATCCCCGCTCTACTGTGGGGCCTGCATCCGTCTGCACCACACTGCCTATGGGATGCCCTCTGCTGGAACTCAGGCTTGCAGCTTTCTCCCCTCCGCAGGACCTCTGTGGTTCCCCTGGAGCAGACAGGCTGGGTTGGGACACTTCTGCTTCCCTTCCTGGGAAACTATACCAGCTGCATCTCCACATGAAATCCCTGCCTCCCTTAGTCCCCGATCCCTGTAAGCAGAGCCACACACAAATCAATCTAAAAAGCCAGGCTTGCTCCAACCCCCTCCCTGGCTCAGCTTCACTGTGCCTCGCTTCCCAGCAAGAAGCCATTCTGTAATCTCAGCTCTCTTCTCGGGGATGATCTGAGATGCACATGCAGGTCACATAGCCTCTGTGGATGCACCAGGGGAGTGCCTGAGGGTGTCAAGACTGTCTTGCTTCTAAGCCCCACTCTGGAAGCAGCTGGAGGAGCGAAGAATCCCTTGCCTTTTGCATAAAAGGCATAGGGTGTCATTAGACATAACATCAATGGGTGTCTGAATGTGTGTTTTGATCTTGATATGAGCACCGGTTTGGCCCTGTGTTCACCACCTGGCACTGCTTAGGCACACAGCCCATCTTGTTTTGCTCGCCACCTGATCTCAGCATGCAAGCGCTTCTGCCTCTGTACCTGTTAACATGTCATGTGATATCAGACACAACGTTGACCACGTGTTCAGCTGAAACACACAAATTGTCATTGTGATGCAATGGTGTCCACATTGCGTGTTCAACGGGTGGCCAAATTGATGTTTACATTGTTATGGTGTTTACACACAATGGCCAAACATGTGCTATTGGGTTTTGGCACCCCATCTTTGTTATGTCTAAAGATGCCAGTAGGCTCCAAATCATTCACCTGGAGGCAGCTGTGCATGTGCAAGGAGGTGAAGGAGCAATGGCAGAGGTTGCAGCCATTGCACATGTGCAGGGTACTACAGTGGTGGCAGCCAAGGCAGCAGGTGAGTGATTTGGGGGCTCAGACGTTGTGTTCACCAGGGGAGGGGGGACTGGGGAGTGAGAGGCTAAACGAGCATGTGTGAGAGGTAGGTGACAACAATTTTACCCACATTCACACATGCACAATTGTGTCTAGGAGCAGGGATAGAAGAGGTACAAAAGAGGTTATTGTTATTGATTTTGTTATCATTTTTGTCATTTTCATTATTGCAATAACGAAAACAACATGCACACCCGTAACAGACTTCTCACCAGATGGAGTTGATGAAAGTCACTCCTGGCTGCAACAGCAACCTGACCTTTCAGACGCAGCTGTAGAACCAGGAGCACCCCAATGCTACGCACCGGAATAGCAAGGGGAGGCTGGACCTCATCAGTGATGGAAGTCCCAATCCCCTCCAAGTCACTGGGCCAGCCAACCATCATCACCTCAGTCTTGTCTGGATTCAGCTTCAGACTGCTCACCCATATCCAGTCCTCAATAGCAGCTAGGCACTGAGTAAGCACCAAGACTGCAGGACCTGGGTTGGATGAAAAGGATAAGTAGATTTAGGTGTCATACACATATTGAAGAAAACACAACCCAAATATACACACTATCTTGCCCAGGGGCCTTAGATACACATTGAATAGCAGGGGAGACAAGATGGAACCGTGTGGCACTCCACAAGAGCGGAGGCAGTGGGAAGAAAAACAATCACCCATCATTACCTGCTGAAACCTCCCTGACAGGAATTAATGGAACCACTTTAGAACCATCCCATGAACCATTGCAAGGTCCACCAGCTGTGTCAACAATACCTCATTGTGAACTCAATTGCATCAGAAAGACCACTGAAAGATCTAAAAGGATCAACAGAGTACAATAGTCCCTGTCAATCTCTTGAAGATCATCAACCAACACCAGAAGCGCAGTCTCTGTGCTATACCCAGGACGAAAGCCAGATTGACATGACTCCAAGAATCTGATTGCATCTATATGTCCCTAAAGCTTCCTGGCAACCAACCAAGAATTCAATTACCTTCCCTAAAACGTGAATGATAGAGACAGGGCAATAGCTGTCCAAGGAATCAGCATCAAGTGATGGTTTTTTGAGCAGGCGCTGAACCACCACCATCTTGAGGTCACCCGGTTCCCTGCCCTCCCAAAGGAATGCACTGATTATTTCAGACACCAAAGGCCCCAGTCTCTAACAGCTGGCTTTCACGAATGGGCAAGGATCTAATTTACAACTGATTGCCTGTATTTCCCCAAAGACATCCCCCACCTCTGTGTGTGATACCTACTGAAACTGATCCAAATAAACAGACAAGACTGACCTTCCACAGTCCAAAACTTGGACTCTGCCAAAGAACTAGCAGTCCCAAGTAGAGGTGAATACAAGTGATTTTGTCTGCAAAGTAGGTATTAAATTCTTCAGAGTAGGCAGAAGATGACTCAACGACAGGTCAGATTCACCAGGCTGTAAACCACCTGGCATAACTCTTCTGGACAGGACTTTGCAGAAGCTATGGCAGGGAAGAGGAGACCATTCCTTGCCGCCACCCTAGCCATGCAATACTCCATCAAAATCAATCTCAATCTATAGTGCAATTGGTGGGCTTCAGCATGAGTCAAATGCCACCTGCACTCTAGCTGCCTCGCTTCCTGCTTCATCCACAACAGGTCCCCCATAAACCTAGAAGATCTGTGCTGACGCTGTGGAGCAAGAGGGCATCTGGGTGCTACCATGTCAGTGGCCTTGGTCAACACAATGTTCTACTACTTGACCAGGTCATTCACTGAGGAGTCTATCAAAACCAGTGGGTTTATCCCCCACAGAGTTTTGTAATCCAATTGGCTACATAAGTCTCCTGGGGAAGACCTGCCTAACTGGTCCATCACCTTGACAGAGGCTAAGGAATTCAGGGACCCGGGCCGACAGATGACAATGATATCTTAACAATGACAGATGACATTGTCCAACCATGACAATGATATCTTAACAATGCCCCCAATAATTAGAGCCACATCATCCAGGCAAAATATTAAGTGCAAGGTGTGACCCACCCATGTGTCAGGCCGGATATTATCTGGGAAAAGCCCATGTTTGTCATGGAGGCCATGAACTCCCAATCTGGCCCAAAAAGGTCAGCTTCAATGTGGATGTTGAAGTCACTCAGAACAATAAATCTTGGCGTCCTCAACACCACCTCAGAGACCAACTCAGTCACCTTGGTCAGGTAGTCTGCTGTGCTATTGGCTCTTGGTACACCAGCAGAATCTCCAATCTATCCTGCGTCTCAAACACGACGTGGACACACTCCATATTGGACAAGTTAGGCACTGGATACCTTTCACAGGCCAGAGATTCCCTCCAAATCATGGCCACTCTGCCCCGGCCTCCGACCCAAGACTGATGCTGCACAGAGTAACTGGCTGGCACCAGCTTGGACCAATATAGGCCCAGCTGCATCATTCACCCAGCTCTCTGTGATACAAGCAATGTCAGTGGCTCCATCCTGAATAAGATAAAAGATGACAGCTGTTTTATTCACCACTGGTCTTGTATTAAGCAGCAGCAGTGACAGATTTGGGTCACACTTGATTTGACCCCCATATATTCTGAGACAGGAGCAGAGAGAGACAGGGGGGAACAGGCACAGTTTCCTCCTACTGGCCATTTTCCTTCTTTGTCACAATTTAATTAGGAATTTATTGGCATGTTCCCATCTCACTTCTTTTCCTGACTGGGGGTTCTACTTGCTCACTTGATCTATATGGTTAGGTTATATGTTGTTGTTAAGGAAAGTCCATTTCAAGTTAAGAGTTTGATTTGCATATTTTGTGGTTTTAAATTGAGGTTTGGTTTTTATTTTACCGTATTTTAATGTTTTTTTCTGAAATGTTCAGAATATCATTGGGAGGGGGGCTATATAAATACAATTATTAGTATTCATTGTGGTTTTTAAAGTAATCTTAATAACAATGTTAAGTGGCCACTCCCCCTGCCAGTGGTCATGAACTATCCCCTCCCAGGCAGCCTGAAACTCTACCAGCTGCCGCTGCTCTAGTCATCACAGATCCCAAGATAATCAGAACATGAATTGCTGATGTAAAATGCAAGCAGAATCACCACCTCCGTCATCTTAGCCTATCAAAAAATAACAAAAACTTAAAAGCCACAGCAAATATCTATTCAGAACATCTTTTTACATCATGAAGAAATGAAAAGAGAATCAGACCAATATCTCATCTTTCAATTTTCAGGTCATAAAGGGACTCATTTATTTAACACCTTTCCTCTTTGCAGAATCACCCTATTTCTTAATCTATTGTCACCCTTTCCAGTATCAATGTATCAAGTAATTGATGGAAACCCTTTATTTAACTCTCCCTCCCTATTTTCTTGTGGTATTCCCCACAATCCAAAAGACACAGAGGAATGCCTGTGTCATATCCCTGTATGCAATGTTTCAGAAACAGCTTGCACTGAAGGAGGGAGTTTCTGCTGTAAGGAAGTTCTGGCCACATCACTGTTGTCAAGTGGAAATAGGAAGTGATGTATCAAGAACTGAAGTTTGCAATAAAAATTTTAAAAAAAACCCCAACTAGGACTGAAACTTGGCCTCACGTTCTCGCACAATCTTCGCAAGAAACAGCTTCTCACCAAGATTTGCGAGAATGAAAGCGGGTCGAGAATTGACTGATTCTTCACCTGTTCTTGCGCAAAACTCACACACCCAAAAAATGTCATTACACATGTACAAAGTGGTTGCCACAGCCATTCTTCGGCTGTTTGGTTATTTGATTTTCTGGTTATTAATTGGTCCAGATTTTGAGATGTTTCACAGATAGCTGAAACGAAGTCACCAAACAGATGAATGTCTGAACAACTGAAAGACTGTAAGCCCCCTGTCCATAAAAAAATTAATTGAAAAAAATCTGAAATGGATATCCAAAGAAAGTGAACTCAAATAGCGGTAATTATCCATTACAGTGTACACAGTTCAAATCAGGCAAAATCAACAGATATAATATTTGCCAAAGATCTTCATTTCAGTACTAATGAGCACCAAAGAGCACAGGAAGTGGTAAAAATTTCTCACAGCACTTATAATGTGGGTTTGTGCCATTACCCACTCAAGAAGAGTATTGGGTTACTGAACCATAAAGTATGCATTTCCTGGTGCCAATTCGTATACCTTTGAATTTCATGTTCAATCATCATCAAAGTTAGCTAGTTAATGTACAGATTGCAAATTTTAAAATACGAGGGAGAGCTATCATCACCTCCCCTTTCAGAAATAGCATTACTTGATAATATTGTCTGCATTTGCTAGCAATGCCCCTCATAAATTTTAATAAGGCTCCTTTATACTTCTAACAATACATTTAGAAAAATAAAATTATGTTGTCCCTTCACAATCTGTAAAGGAATTGGTAATTGCAAAAGCGGTGATATAGGCATGGAAAAAGAAATAAAGTACAAGCTACTTTGCAAGCAGTTTAAAAGCAAACTTCAAATATCTGAAATCATTAGTCTACTACAGTGCAAACATGTAGGGGTTCTGAATAACTTTTAGACCACTACATTAGCAGTAACAAATTGCAATTTTGACAGTTATCAAACACTGTGAATGTTCACAGTGTGAAATTAGAAAATAAATAAATTAAAGCTCATGTTCTATAATTTTAAGGAACTGTTTGAAAATTCCATTTATTCTCTTAGACCACATTCACACCTGCACCAGCATGCAGATTTCGGCTTCCACAAGCAAAAACCTGCACAGAGTTCGGCCGGTGTGAAAGCCCACCTGCGCAGCTTTGCTGGAGATCACCTGGAAGAGTACAGAGCAGGGAAATCCAGCTGTGTACTCTTCTGGGTGATCTCCGGCAAAGCCGCGAGAGGGAGCTTTCACACTGGCCTAACTTCACACAGATTTTGGCTCTCGCAGTTTCTCCCTCAGCCAAACTCTGCACGAGTCCAGCTGCCACCACAGGTGTGAATCTGGTCTTACTGTCGAACAACACAGTTCTACTCACTATTAAGTTTATTTTTTCCACTTTTCAAAAGGCTTGGAAGCCTCTGGGACTCAAAAAAATGATATTGTTTCATATTGGCTTTTCTACTGGGGGAGGTTCCTTGATGGCAAAAATATCCACTCATTTTTTTAGAAAAAATAAAGCGAATAAAATACTTTTGTAGAGCTCTGTCTGAGGATCATGCATGGCAGGATGGAAAGCCTTTTCCAAACCATGAGGAACTCTGAAAATTAGTAGAAGCCAGAGAATGCAGAGTGGGGGAGCTTAAGGAATGTGCTCAGGATGTGAGATGGAAAGGAAGGGTCTAGATCATGGAATCTATCATGTGGTGTTTTTAGACATTATGGTAACTACTCAATAACTGATACCAATTTCTAGGTGCATGCATAGTGACAAAATGTACCTGCCTCCCCAACATTGCCATTATGCAATACCCACTCATGACAGATTTTTCTCCACTGTTTGGAACTAACAACTTCATGTAGCTGTTATTAGGGTCCTGTTGTGTGCACTTCCCCAGGAACAGCAAGCAGTTGCAGTAGAAGCAGAAGTGGCCGGTCTCTGGGACCCGCTGCTGCTTGCTCCACTGATGAAAGACATTTCTGGCTGCCCCTGGGAATAATATTAATGGTAATGGTAATATTAATGGTAATATTAATTACCATTAATAATAGTGTAATACCATTAATATTACACTCCCTAGCTGCTCCCCCCCCCAACACCTGGAAATCCCTCCCTGACCACATCCGCCTTGCCCTCTGCCTTTGTACCTTCAAATCCCTCCTCAAGACCCACCACTTCCACTCTGCCCTCCCTGACTCCTTGTTCCCCTCTCTTAACTCCTGCTGATACTTACCATTCAGTACAATCTGTTTCCTGAGGTCTGTGTACTCATATCCTCGTCACATGGACCAGACAGACATCATTCATTCTCGATGTAACCAAGCCAAGCACGTGCACTTGAGACTTTGCATCTTCATTAATATTACACCCCTTGTGTCTCCTTCTGTTCCCCTTCCTTCGTCTCTCCCCCACCCCCATCTCTCAGACTGTAAACCCTAGGGCAGGGACCATGTATATTCCATTACTTTGTAAAGTGCCAGGTACATTGCTTTCACTATATAAATGCTTTTGAAATAATAATAATAATAAAAATAATAATAATAATAATAAATAATTATATAAACAAAACACCCAATCATGTGCCTTCTGCAAACCCTTAAGTAGAACTTTCCTGCCTCCCCCAAAGCAGCAGGAGAGCCTGTAGTCTGGGAAACATCAAGCAGCAGAGGCAGAAGCAGTACTGGGGACCGTCCTCATTGCTCCCTCGGATTAGTAAGCCTCCTTTCCCTGATAATGGCTAATGGGAAGAGGGTGAGTAACCACTGCTACTGATGTGCTTTTATGAGCTTTTATATATAAACATTTTTACACAACCAGCTAACACATTCAGGAATGCACACGTTAGCAATTCTGGGCATGTAGCTGGTGAAACAGGGGGCTGGGTGATACTCTTATCTCTGCTCTCTTGACATGCGCACACTCCTTCAGGGTGCTTGAGGGAAGGGACTGGATTCATGGGTCTTATCCAGGAACCGGAACGGTGAAAAATAGTAAGTCGCTGTAGGCTGGATTTAGTCAGGGACCTCCCCTTGGTAGAGGACCATGTATAGAAAAAGTACATATGAGGGACAGGAATCACAGGAATTTGAAATACACAAAGTTGCCAACATATGATTCTGTTATGAGAGTAGGAAGCATGCTCTTACTTTCTAGATACTCAAACGCTTGTGGAAGGGTTCACAATGCTGTTGGGAGTCAGGTATTACAATGAAATACGCTTGTAAAACCACTTGAAGAACAATCTGTTCCCAAGGTTCTCTTCTTGGCTGTGCCACTAGGAGTGTGGTATTGGACAAGTCAGTTCAACACTCTGGGTCTTCATTTTCCCATATGTAAAAATGGGTATTGTTCTGATGAAAAGCAGTAAGTATCATTGAGATGGGATGGCTTCACTGGCACATTCTTTCCCTGTCCAGTGACCCTCTTTACCAACTCTCAGGCCACTTTCAGACACCCCCCACCCCCCACCACCCGCACGCATATTCTGGCTGTTGGAGGGAATGAGCGGAGAGAATATGCAGAGGGTGCTGCTGGTCTGAAATCAACCCCCCCAGCTTTGCCAGAAAGCACCTGCAGAAATGTAGATCAGGATTTCCTGTTCTGTATCTCTACAGGTGTTTGCCGGCAAAACTGTGCAGGGGACTTTATGACCAGTGGCACCCCGCACATATCCTGGCTGTTCATTCCCTCCCGCAGCAACAATATGCGTGGGGGGAAGGGGGAGTCTGAAAGTCACCCCAGATGCAATGAGAAAAACTCAGTACCCTCTCTGTGACTGGGGGTAAAGAACAGCCATTTTTAGAGGTCTACTGGTCCAAGGTAAATGGAGCCACTAAAATGGAAATCTACCAGAGCCAGTACAAAATATGAACCCCAAGTCAAGGCTTCCTGATAATGAAAATGACCCCTCCTCCCTTTAAAGGGGGAGGTGGTTTTTCAGGGTGGTGTGGGAAGACTTTATTCCCCTTTCCCTCCAGCACCAGGGCTATGGTTGGTGTAAAAGAGAGAGGGTAATCCTAGAGGTGGGGAAATTGAAGGCAGCAGCCATTCACTGTGCACCCTAGCCTGTGCCAGTGGAACCATGTGACAGAGGGAAGCCTGTCAGCAACTTAGCGCTGCTCACTCCTACTGTCTGCTCAGTTTGCTGCTGGAATGGCCAAGCGCTGTGCCTAAGAATCGCTTCTCTCTTCCTCAGCAATTTGGGTCTTTTCAAAGCAGTTGCAACACCACACAAAGCTTTTGGTTTAGGAGCAGTGTTAGGAAGAATCTCTTTTCCTTGCTGGTCAGATTTTAATTTCATTGTCTTGGGGAAGTTTGTTAGTGTGGGAGAAAACCTTTTAGTGGATTATCATGCCTGGTAGAAAATGTTCTAAGAGGCCATCAAAGTCTACTCCTAAGCATTCCCCTTCTTGGGAGTAGGCCTCGGGTTTGGGGGGGCCTCTGGTGGGTCTGGAAAGGGGCACATTTAAGAGATGGTGGGGCACATCAGGTTAATGTTGGCTTGGCTCCTCTGCCTCTTGATGGACAGCCTCCTGGTGAGGAGCTTATGGTTCTTAGGAGGTCTGTTGTCTTTAGCCTGGGGACTATATCTAGGCAGCTTCAGGCCTTTTGTCTCTCTGGTCCATCTGGTCAAGTGTTTGTTGTGCAACCCCAGGCTGGGCTTTGTGGGCAGGTTTCTCAGTCTGTACATTTGGATATGGGTAAGTCCTCTTCATCTTTGGGAGTTGTGCCTCAGTCAGTTGGTACAATGCTGGGTGAAGAACAAGGGTTTCCTTTTCTGAATGACACGCCCCTCTTTCAAGCCCCTGGGGTCTCTCTTCAGGCATTCCATCAAGGGAGCATAGTTTTGGCTCAGCACTCTGCTGTGTCCCAGCAGGGTTCTCTCCCCTATCTCAGCTCTCTGCACTGTCTCAGCAGTCCTTGAAGGAGGGTGTCACTCTCTCTTCTTTTTTGACCCTTCCCATTTCAGTGGGGCCTGCACCCTCTGCTCTGGCCTTGCCAGTTGTGTCTGGGTCTGCCACTTCAAGTCTTAATGTGTCCAGCAGTTCTTCAGCATTCCTCCCTATTGCAGCTCCTGTCGTAGGTCCTCCAGCTTGTCAGAAATTGTGACTCCATCCGGCCAGCTTCCAGGGGCCGAGCAGGGTCATCAGGGTCACTTGCAGGAGGGTCCTCTTTCTCATACTTATCCTTCTCTCATTTCTTGCCAGTTACCTTCTCAGATGGCAGCATCACAGGGTGCAGATAGGGTTGTTTATGCAGTATAATGTTCCTGTATCTACAAGCATTCAGCAGGGAGCAGGAGTTTTGCAGAAGGTCTCTGGCACCCTCTGGGACTAGTGTTTTATGGCATCTGGGGATATTGCTGGTAAGTCTTCAGAGGTGGGGGTAATTACTGGGAAATGCATACTCCCTGGTTAAGTACCAGGATATCATTCACAGTGCTAAAACCATGCATGGGGGTATATCTTGGCTGCTCTATGATGAAGAGTTTAGGGCAAGGACTGCATTTAAACCATTTGTATTGTGGGAGGTTTCAGATCAGGAGTTTAGTTGGAATTCATGTGTCCTTCTCATCCTCTGGCAGGCCTGCAGACAGATAGTCATCAGCTCGTGTCTTATGTCTCTACACGACATCAGGATGGTGCAAAGTGTGTTTTTTTGGGATTCAGTGATGGGCACTCTTTTCATGGCAATTGTCAATTTCAGCAGAAATGCAAACAATTAAACATTTTATTTATTTATTTAAAATTTATATCCCACCCCTCCTGCCCTCAGGGCAGTCCAGGGCGGTGAACAACATTCAGTAAAAACAATATAAAATTTTTCAAACAATTTAAAAATACAATATGTGGGGAACCACACCACCACCACCACCCAACCCCTACCCCTCACCAAAAGCCTGATGGAACATCCAGGTCTTACATACACGCTGAAACAGCAGGTGAGTGGAAGTCAACCGAGCCTCCTCCGGGAGAGAATTCCACAGCACAGGGGTGGCCACCTGCTTCACCCGGGGAACCTCCAAAAAGGCTCCCACAGACGATCTCAAGGGTCGCACGGGCACTTGGGGAGTGAGGCAATCCATCAGATAGGAAGGGCCCAGGCTGTGAAGGGCTTTAAAGGTTAAAACCAGCACCTTGAACCTGGCCCGGTACTTTATAGTCAGCCAGTGCAGAGCCTGGAGCATTGGTGTCATGTGCTCCTTGCGACCCACCCCCATAAGGAGATGGGCAGCAGCATTCTGCACCAGCTGCCGCCTCCAGACCAGCTTCTCAGGCAGCTACACATAGAGCACGTTGCAGTAATCCAGCCTCAAGGTGATGAAGGCATGGATGACAGTGGCAAGGTCGGAGTCTGAGAGATA
>QEPC01007114.1:75304-89687 GCA_003113815.1 Sphenodon punctatus
GAGCAATTCCATCTCCTAAATTAAAATAGGATGCTACACCTCTCATTCATGAGGCATTAACTTGGATCTCCAAGGAAACTGCACTGTTAGTATGTAACTCTGCAGCCTGGTTAATCAATGATATTAACTCATCCAGAGTTTGCTGAGCCTCTTGTGTCCAAAAGTGTCCTTATTTGCTAATAAAATTAGGTTATAAAGGATCTTGGTTCTCTGAGCATAATCAGGGATCAAAATTCTAACAACATTTTAAAAACCTAAAACTGACTGTAATTCTTTTAAAGTCTTGGGGACTTGTAAAGTCAAAAGTTTCTCTTGAAACTTATGTGTGACTCCCCAACCAGTATCTGTAGGCTGAAATCCTAGAAACTTCACTTTATTTCCACAAATTTGTAACTTCTGGGATATCCTATTTCTCCCAGAATAGTAACAACTTTCTGTTATTTAGCTAAATGCTCATAAAAATCAGAATCAAAAACTGTATTACATCAGCTGAAAATAAAGCTGGACTGTTGACATAGCCCTGTGGCAAGCATCTCCAACAGAACTGAATAACCTGCCAAATAAAAGCAGTCAAATATCTATCTTCTTCACTAACAGGGTGTGCCCCAAAGCCATTGTATAAACCCAATGTGGTTTTATACTTGTCTCTTTCTAAATTTCCCAAAATGCCAGCTGGGTCACAATTTTGTGCTGTTATAGATGGTGTGACTTTATTTAAAGCATGATAATCCAAAACCATACACCATTTCCCACTTGATTTATTTATTTATGTATTTATTTATTTTATTTAAAACTTCTATCCCACCCCTCCTGCTCAAAGGCAGCTCGGGGTGGCGAACAAAACACAAAAAAATGAACAATAAAAAACCACAAATTTTAAAACAAATCATAAAATTCATCCTCCCTCCCAAACCCTACCCCCCCACTCTACCCCTACCTCTCATGAAAAACCTGGCGGAAAAGCCCCGAGCTGTGTTCAGGAGGGGCGGAGTATAAATGGAATAAATAAATAAATAAATAAATCTTACACAAATGTCAAAATGACAGGAGGATGGGGGCCAAACGAGCCTTCTCTGGGAGCAAATTCCACAGCATGGGGGAAGACACTGAAAAAGATCTCACATCAATGGCCACCCGTCTCACCCAGGGAATCTCCAAAAAGGCCACCACGGACAATCTCAGGGGTCGCACGGGCACATGAGGAGTGAGGCGATCCTGCAGATAGGCAAGGCCCAGGCCATGAAGGGCTTTGAAGGTCAACACCAGCACCTTGAACCTAGCCCAGTGCTTTATAACCAGCCAGTGCAGAGCCTGGAGCACAGGTGTCATGTGCTTCCTGCGGCCCGCCCCAGTAAGGAGATGGGCCACGGCATTCTGCACCAGCTGCAGCCTCCGGACCAGCTTTTTGGGCAGCCCCACTTAGAGCGCGTTTCAGTAATCCAGCCTCAAGGTGATGAAGGCATGGATGACACGGTGAGGTCAGAGTCTGAGAGATACGTCCGAAGCCTCTGGACAAGATGTAACTGCTGAAACACACTCCCCACCATGGCCACAACCTGAGATTCCAGGCTGAGCTGTGAATCGAGGAGCACACCCAGACTCCGTACCTGAGAGACCATGAGATGGCGAACACCTCCCCCCCCCAAGAGGAGATTCAACCACTCCCAGGGCCCCCAAGCCCTCACCCTCCAACATCACCTCTGTCTTGTCAGGATTCAGTTGCAGATGACTCGACCTCATCCAAGCCCCCACAGCTGACAGGTACTGGGAAAATAAAGAAACTGCATGGCCTGGGTCGATGGAAAAATAGAGGTAGAGCTAAGTGTCATCAGCATACTGATGACACTGCATGCCCTGAGACCCTCTCATGATCTCCCCTAACGACTGCATATAGATGTTAAACAAGAGGGGGGACAGAATGGCATCCTGCGGGACTCCACATGTGAGGTCCCGGGGGGAAGATGTACACTCCCCCAAGACCATGTGGTGAGTTCTCCCAGACAGGAATGAATGAAACCAATCCAAGACCGTCCCGCCAATCCTGGCATGGTCCCGCAGGCAAGTCACCAACACCTCATGATCGACTGTGTCGAACACAGCCAAAAGGTGTAGCAGGACCAGTAAGGTCTGATGACCGTGGTCCAACGCCAGATGGAGATCGTCAACCAAGGCCACCAATGCAGTCTCCATAACATACTCAGGCCGAAACCCAGGCTGAGAGGGGTCAAGGAAACCAGTGTGGTCTAGGTGTTCTTGGAGCTGCCGTGCCACATCCCATTCAATAACCTTCCCTAAAAAGGGAAGGTTATTGCCTGAATGCCTGAAGGAGGCTGTGGTTAGGCCCCTGCTGAAGAAGCCATCTCTTGACGCAGAAGTTCCTGCCAGTTATTGGCTGAGACCAGCAGGAGCATCAGCGTCCAGAGATGGCTTCTTGAGCAGGGGCCAAACCACAGCCTCCTTAAGACATTCAGGCACCCTACCGTTCCAAAGGGAGGCACTAACCACCCCAGCGCAATGGCCATAGTGTCTCCTGACTGGATTTCACCAGCCAGGACGGGCAAGGATCTTGTTCACAAGTGGTGGCATGAACAGATACCAACAAGGACTCCACATCGGCAGGAGTTACCATCTGAAACCGATCCCACAAAACAGGACAGGACGGGGCATCCATAGCCCCAAGATGATCCTCTGCAATAACTGTGGAACTGAAATCATGGCGGATTCAAGCAATCTTATCTACAAAGGACTCGATAAACTGGTCACAGCAGTCACTGGATTACTCCAAGTCCATGTGGAGACAGGCAGGACTGACCAAAGCTTTCACCACCATGAAAAGCTCCACTGGACGTGACTTTGCAGATGCAACTGCTTCTTTGCTGCCTGCACCGCCACAACATAGGCCTTTAAACAGCTCTTATGCTGCTATCGATCATACTCATCGTGAGTCCAGCACCACCGTCACTCCAACCGCCTGCTCTTCCGCTTCAAACACCGCAGGCCCTCAGTAAACCAAGGAGACCTGCGGGAGACTTGGGAGGGCAGTGGATGCCTGGGAGTCACTCTGTCAATGCTCTCGGATAACAAGGTGATCCAGAAGGCTACAAGATCATTGACCGAGTGGGTGTCAAGGTCCAGGGGAAACTCCCCCAGAGCATTCCAGAACCGATCCAGTTCCATAAGTCTCCGGGGATGGACCGATATAATATGTCCTGCACCCCATTGGGGGCTGACATGCGCCAGGATGCATGCCTTAAGGAGGTAATGGTCAGACCATGACAAGGGTTCCATCTCCCTAACTTCTATTAACTGACCCCCCGCCTCAAGGCTGGTGCAGAAAACCAAATCCAGTGTATGTCCCTCCTCATGTGTGGGGCCACAGATGATTTGGGACAGACCCATAGTTGTCATGGAGGCCATGATCTCATGTGTTGCTCCTCCAAGATTGGTGTCAGTGTGGATGTTAAAATCCCCCAGGACCACTAATTTTGGGGTCTGGAGGATCACATCAGACACCAAATCAGCAAGAACATTTATTATTAAGTTTATTTATTTGCAGCCTAAGCCAATATCGTACAAAAAGAGGATACATAAAACACAAAATACACAAAACAAAAATATACACAACCTACACCGAACCGTAATCCGCTGCTAAAACTTGTCCAACAAGTATAGCACTCGGAACTACTAGTTGATTACAAACAAGTACCACAAACTTACCCTCCTTAAGTGGGCTGCCTAAAATTTAAAAACAAACTACATAAATTAAATGCAAGTATCAAATACTGGGCCACAGCACTGGTAATTGAGTGGTCCACATCAGCCAAGGCCAAACACTGAAGGTTCCACTCAGTTCTCCACGGGAACCTTTGTAAAAAGGGGGTGAGAAACTCCAAGCGAATGGCATCGCATAGGTGGCAGTCAAATAATACATGATGGACTGTCTCCACACACTGCCCATCAAAGGGGCAGAGACGCTCGGCAAATGGTTTGGCCCTCAGCAGCCCCTCAAATACTGCTGTGGGCAAGGCGTTAAGCCTCGCGCAAAGAAACAGGTACTTCCCTCTAACCGAGATAGCTGATGATAGATAGTCTGCCATCCCGAGGGGGGATCTAATAAGGGGAAGGTAACCAGCCATATGCTCTGAGGTTCTAATTTGGGCTGTCTCCTCCTGTAAGTTCTGATCCTGTAGCCTTCTTTGTATAGTAGCCACAATAGTTTCCAGGTCTTTCCCCACCCAGAACACAGGGGAAAATCCTAATTTACAAAGCAGCAACTCTACTGCCCATTGCCAAGGGCTCCTGTAGGAATCCTCCTTCCAGAACTCAATCAACTCTTTTTTCTGTGAGAAGTAAAGCTTGGCCCAAAACTTTAAGACAAGGGCCCAAGCTTCCACAGACCAGCGTCGTTGATCCAGCTCGGCCCTAATTGCAGCAAAGGGAGTACCCTTAGGGATGTTGAGGAGCCTTTGGAGAAAGCACGCCTGGAGACTGTTAAGTTTTCCCACCCAAGCAGGAACAAGGGGAATCCAAACTTCAGCCCCATATAACACCTGGGCACGCACCTTTGTATTTAGGATTTTAATCGCGGGAAAAATTGCACGTTTCCCAGAGTGAGCAAAAAGCCTAGCAAGCGAAAACACAGTGCCCCTAGCCACCGCCAGTGCGCTGTCCGCATGCATCTTCCAGGTCCCTGCTGCCTGAAAAAGAAGACCCAAATATCGGTACGAACTGACTTGCCTAATTTTCTGCTTGCCCACCCTCCACTGGAAAACCTGCCGTGAACGCGAGAAAACTAAAACATGGGATTTCTCATAATTTATCACCAGTTTACTCTGGGTACAAAAGTCGGAAAAACACTGAAGCTGTCGCCTTAACCCAACCTTGGTTTGGGACAAGATTGCTATGTCGTCCGCATAAAGCAGAGAACCGACTGAATGCCCAGCCAATTTGGGAGGGTGAAAAGATGACTCAGCTAGCAAGGGCACAACTTCATTAATAAATAAAATAAAAAGAATGGGAGCGAGGACACAGCCCTGCCTAACACCAGTAAAGGTTGGGATATCTTCCGTAAGATGACCAGCCAAGTCCGTTTTCACTGCAACTGAAGTATTATCATGCAGGGAGCGCAGTAACCTAAGTAGTCGCGCTTCCATACCCATAGAGGCTAACCTTTCCCACAATAGCGGCCTATTGACTAAGTCAAAGGCTGCTCGGAGGTCCAAAAATGCCACATAGAGCCTTCCATTTCTTGCCCTGTATTTCTCCATAAGGTGAAGTAGAATCAGGCAATGCTCCACAGTGGAGCGTCCCCGTTGGAACCCGGCTTGCTCCGGGAATAGAATATTATTTTGGGTTATCCAGGCACTAAGCTTGGTAAGCAACCATTTACCATAGATCTTAAAGATTATACACAAAAGACTAATGGGCCTATAGTTAGCTGGGGAGGCCCGATCCCCCTTTTTGAAAATCGGCACCACCACTGCTTTACTCCAGATAGGTGGAAACCTGCCTGTGTTGTTAATGGTCGTAAAGAGAACGGCCAACCTAGGGGCCCACCAATCAAGGGTATGTTTTATCAGCTCTATGGAAACAAGATCAGGACCCGGTGCCTTACCCTTTTTAAATGATCGAACGATCTCCACTACTTCCATAACCAAAACCGGGGGCCAAAGGGGAGAAGTAATTTGTTCCAGGGGGACAGAGGAGGGTTCAGAGGATGCCTGTACTCCAGCATAAAGTCCACGAAAGTGGGCAGCCTAAAGCTCATCGGGGACAGTTACAAGCACTCGACCGACCCTAGCCTTACAGTGTCTATTTACTAAGTTCCAAAAAACCCTACTGTCATTTGTAGAGACTGCGGTCAATATTTTGGTCCAGTAGTTGTCCCAATAAGAGATTTTCTTGGATCGAAGCATTTTCTTATACTGCTTCCTAACCGTGAAGTACTGTTTTGGCAATACTCCTGCCCCCGTCCCCCTATATTCCTTGTACAGTGATACCAACTGTAACCTAAGGGTCCGGCACTCCTGATCGTACCAGGCTTTAGAATGAAAAAGAATACTGCTAGTTTGACCTTTCTCTGGAATCTGGCCATGCAGGAAAGAGGTCAGTTCCCCCATCAACTGGGAGAATTGATCAACAATGATGGACTGATTACCTTCCCCCATATCTAGCCTATTTCCAAAATCCTGCCCAGCTGCCATTAAAAAGGTCCTGACCTGGTCTAGCCTTGCCTCGTCCAATTTTATCGAGACGTGGCGGGCACCACTGGACAGCTTGGTAGA
The DNA here is from genome assembly GCA_003113815.1 of Sphenodon punctatus. Classification (NCBI taxonomy): domain Eukaryota; kingdom Metazoa; phylum Chordata; class Lepidosauria; order Sphenodontia; family Sphenodontidae; genus Sphenodon; species Sphenodon punctatus. The sequence continues at coordinate 81,589 of QEPC01007114.1, forward strand.
AGATGATAAAACAGGACCAGGATTACAAAGGGCAAGTTCCAGGGTCAGTGGTAGATGGTCACTTCCTTGGCAAGTTCCAACGGAAAAATGCCTAATGATTGGAATTACATCGGGGGAAACTGCTATGTAATCCCCAACGCTAGATCCCGTTGGGCCAAGGTAAGTGAATTCTCCTGGGTAATCACCAAAACCAGCTCCATTTAGAATAACCAAGGCTACCTCTGTCAGTAGTTTAAAGAGAATAAGGCCCGAGGTATTAATAATCGTGTCCTTAGAATACCTGGGTCCCAAAGGATTGGTGTCCTGAACACTACAGTCGTAGGGGGCCAGGGCCTCGTCCGAGGGGCCCATCCGGGCATTAAAGTCCCCCACTAATATAATCTTAGCCGATGGGTAATTATGAGCTGCTTCCTCCAGCGTCTCCCTAATTTGAGCCCAGTATCTGGTGTTATAGTATCTGGCATTGGCAGGAGGAATATAAGCAATAAGCAAGATAAAAAGAATCCCTCTTAGATTCAGAACTACTAGGAGCAAGTTTGGCAGCTTTGGAAGAACCACAACAATGTCCTTTTGGAGGAATTGAGCAATGAAACAAATAAGGACCCCACAAGGACGTCCCCTGTTACAATATCTAATAGCTGGCACATAGTATGCCATATAGGAAGCAAAAGAAGGCTGAGCAGTGGCCCAAGTTTCCTGAAGGGCTAAAACATGGAAAGTGCTAAGATATGCTATTACCTCTGGAGTCCTGGATTGGCTGGCCTAGCCAGCGACATTCCAGGAACATATCTTTATATAGTCAAATTTGTGGCACTGCCTGTATCAGGCTTCTATCAAGCCCAAATCATCTAAAACCCCGACTTGTGCATGGTTGACATCAGAAACAATTGCCTTGGAGCACATCACACCCTTGTCCCCCTGTACTACTGGCACAAATGAGCCGGGAGAAGAAACCGGTCCCTGACCCACCCCCTTCCCACAAAAATTTCCCAGGCTGGCTAGGTCAGAAAAACTGAAGCAGAAAAGTCCATGGAGTCCGTTTCCATGGGTGGGGGGTGAAGAAAAGTCAACTGACTATCCTGTGAAGGAGGAAACGGGACTGCTTGAGTAAGGGATGGGGACTGCTCCAGGGGCATTGCAATCTGAAGCAGCCTAGTGTTTATTGGTGCAATGGGTGCAGTAGGAGCACTATTGGCCCTACCTTCCTGATGGCTCCCTAAGGGGGTCTTATTAGAGGTGGGCTTGATCCCTACCGACGTTCCAACACCAGGGGTAGCCCCAAAGGAGTGGAGTGTTGTATCTGCAAAATCTTCCCCCATGATTACCCCCCAGGAGGCAAATAAATCTGATTTAGATAGAAGATAATCTCTTATCTGGGGGGACGTGAAAAAAACTACTACTCTTTGCAAATGCCCAAATGGCAGCAAAATATGCAATTCCCCTATCTGATGATATGGGAAATTATGGGCCAATATAGATGAAAGATGGCATTGGACAGCTGACTTAGAAAACCACCCGGGAGAAAAGACATTGGGAAGGGGATAGATCACAAAGGAAATAGCATTCGGACTGACTGATAAAGGGGCTGAGGGGAGGTCTAAAGGGCTCCTTGTCCCACGAGCCCGAACCTGTGGCCTTCCTCCACTCTCTTGCTCAGGGCCCTCGACCCCCTGTACTCTACCCTTAGTTCCATAAGCCTCCTTTTCAGCCAGAAAAGACTTGAAATGATCTATAAGCGATTACAAATTTTCCCCCTGGGAAGCCAGACTTCTCCCTATCTCTTCAAGATGAATGAAGAGTTTCCTGGCCAAATTCGTAATGAGCAGACATTGATCCCCAAGCAACTTATAAAGAAGAGTATAAATGTCCAAAGACACCTCTTGCCCTGGAGCCAGTTCTGATCGCCCCTCTTCAGAGCAGCGATACACCAGGGGAGGGAGACAGTTTCCGCACCAAGGCCCTCTTCAGGCTGAGGAGAGCTCGCCTGCTGATGACACGGTGACAAAGAACCCTCTGAAGAATAGCCAATCATAGCCTCTTCCTTGTCCACCTCCTTAGCACACTTGCTGGCGAAGGTGTCCAATTTCTTCTGTTTGGTAGAGGGTTGATTAATAGGCCGCTGCAATGCCGGTCGCGGGCACTTCCTGGACATAGTTGGGTGGCCCCCCCAGCTGGTTGTAAGGTATATGTAGCTTCATTCCCTCAGGGAGATCATCTGGACTGTACTCCCGCAGGTAGGGCAATGGTGGGGGGGGTGTTGCCAGGAGGGGCCTCCTCTGGATCCTCTGGTTAACTTCCGACCCTGCCTCTACCCACTTATCAAGGAAGGAGCGCCCACATCCATGAACAGGCCCCACCAACGGGTGACACCCTTTGGCTAGGGATGGGTGAACAGATCGTGGTTCGGGTTCAGCCGTTCGTTTCGGCTGCGTTCGTTTCGTCCGTTCAGTTCGCCCGTTCGGTTCAGTTCGTCGGTTCGAAAGTTCGGCCGTTCGGTGGTTACGGTCAAAAGCTGAGTTTATATTCAGTATTCGGTTCGGTCGAGATTGGTTTGGTCTTTAGTCCAGTGCAATCGGGAACTGAAAATAACATTGAGTTTTTGAAATAAAAGGAAAAAACTAAAAATAATATTTATGGCTATAACATTTCTGTTTCTTATTATATTTTGATGAAATTTAGGGAGATTATACCTCCAATGGAAGGAACCAAGTGTACCAAAATTCGTAACGATTAGATAAAGTAAACTGATTTCAGAAGCAATTGAATGTTGTGATTTTAAGAAAAGCTCCATACACATTCATGACTACAACTTCTTTATCTTGCATCCAATGTTCATGAAACTTGTGCATATTACATCCCTCCATATGCTTAATATTTCTGCCAATTTTAGGAAAGAGTGGATAAAGGGTCCCAAGGGTATAAGACATTAACCTGAAAATACATTTCCAGCTGTTACATTTTGATATTCCATTCTGTTTACAGGATATTTGACAAGAATGTATCAAATACCTTTCCTGCCATTTCAGCAAATGTACAGGAGATTTTGATAAAGGGACCCAATTATATAAGCAATTGATGTTGTCCCTGTGAAGATCATTATTCAGATGAATATCAGCATATTCAGTGCCAGTCAGAGGCAGGCACCCTGCATGGCAGGGGGAGAGAGACTGTAGGAGGAAGGATGTGGAGCAACCCCAAAGACTGACAGACACATTCAATGGCCAAACACATTACTGCAAGCTTCTAGCTTTACAGGACCAATTGGTAGTGGTTTCGAGGTGGGCATAGGGGGCGGCCCTGTGGCGGGCATAAGCAACATAACTGGGACTTCTGAGATAGCATCCCAGCAGTCAGGAGACATAGTTTAAACACATCCAGGCTGGCCAACTATCAATCACATCCTGCAGCACTGAGACAGAGGACATAAGAGAATTTCTATTGACTCTTTCCTAAACAGATGCTTCTGACTTCCCAGAAACAAGTGGAGGAGATATGTTGGGATGGTCCCAGCACAGAATGAGGATATTTGGTTGACACTTCTGTTGGCCAATTTGCATCACAAACCGATCTTATACCACAGTGACATAAGAGAATCCCAGGCATAGGCCCCTTCTCTACATTTGTTGTACAGGCATATAAAATTGGGACCCTTTATAATATCTTTCTGATATTTGGCAGAGATGATCAGAAAAGTAAAATATATAGTCCTGCCAAATTTCCTGTACACTGGTTGGACTATAAAGAAGTTATAGTCGGACATACATTTATTTGTGAATTGCTTATCCCACCAAGACCTTTTGTCCAATCCTTCTGAAATTTAGCAAAGATAGTTACTATTGGAAGGGGTATAATCTGAACAAGTTTCACCTACATTAAATGTGAGACAAAGAAGTTAAAGCTAAGAATGTATATGTAGAATATTGCAAAATACAATAATTCAACTGCTTCTAAAATCGGATTCCTTTATTCAATTGTTTTGAAATTTGGTGTACATAATGAGTTCTATTGGCGGTAGAGGCACCCCAAATTACAGCCACATATCTTAAAAAAAAAAAAGTTACAGCCAATAATGTGTTTTCCATTGAAACCAATGGAAATTCAATTCCGAACTCACCGAACACATCCGAACTGAACGTTCCAATTTGAGTTCAGTTCGAACGTTCGGTTCGATTGACTGAACTGTTTGAGTTTGGTTCAAACTCCGAACTTCTGAATTCGAGTTCGGTTCGAACGTTCGGTTCAGTTGACCGAACTATTCGAGTTCGGTCCGAACTCCGAACTTCCGAACCGCGTTCGCCCATCCCTACCTTTGGCTGTCACACTTCTACTGATGCCCACAGGGCCCCAGCCTCTGTATAAGTACCTGAAAACACAGGAGGCGAACCAATCAGGGCTAGTGAACACATCAGCACCCTCCTACTCCCAGCAGCTCCTTCCCCCAACTGCTGCAGGGGCCTCAGCAAGAACATTTAGGGATGCCACTGGGCAATTGGGTGCATGGTACACCAGCAGCACCCCTAATCTGTGCCTGGCCAAATCCAACACAAGATGGAGGCACTCAACACCTGGTGGATCCTGCACTGGATACCTCCTAAAAGACAGTGCATCCTTGATAACAATAGCTACACACACACCCTCCAACCGAGGTTGATGCTTCACAGAGAACCCAGCCGGAACAATATCGATCAGAATAGGGCCTGATTCATTGTCCAGCCAGGTCTCTGTAATACATACGAGGTTGGCGTCCCACTCCAGGATTTACTCCTGGATGGTAGATGACTTATTAATCACCGACCTCACATTTAGAAGCACCAGGCCAAGGTCTGGGGTCTCCTGGGCCTCGACCGACAACCTTCCCACATGGGGGGGTTGAGGGTGGACGAGCACAAGTCACCGCTCCCTCCTCACTGATGAAACACCCCTCTCCTTTGGACTATATTGTTGTGTGAATGTTTTCGAGTGGCTGATTTTCAGGTCAACACTGACTGAAGCAGAGGCTTTTGGGATCAGGACTTTTGAAGCAAGCTTTTGGAAGTAGAGGGCTCTGGGAAAACATCACTTTGAAGCTGGACTTTTGAAATGAACTGAAGTACCAGGGGTCAAGTCACGACAAACGGAAGACAAAGGAACTACTGACATGAAGATCTTCAGAGAAAGGAAGCGAGTGTGTGTGAAATTCCCCTGCTAAGCACCCATGTGTGCTGCAGGAGGCCTTTGTCCCCTCCTCACTCAGGGGAGAGGACACAGTGATGTGGGGGTGAACTCTTTCCCACCTGTTAGGGAGCATTTGGGCTGGTGGAAGCTTGTAAACTGCATCCCTCCAGGAATGCAGTTTCCACTGGGAAGTCTCAGCACTGTTGTGCTGCATCGATTGGCTGGTTTGAAGCCACGTGGTAGAGGAACGCACTGCACAGCTCTCATTAAGCTGGCAGTGCGCGGATGAACAGGACATGTGCATCCGTGCGCAGCGAAGGGGGGGGACTGAACCAGGCCGTTTGGGAGCTTCGCTCTACCTCCCCCCCCCACATGGTTTTTGCGAGGCTACTGAGGCAATGGCAGAGGGGTCTAAGGAAGTGGTGGCAGACTGAAGAGTGGCAGCAAAGACTAAGTGTTCTCAGGAAGCATCAGGAAAAAGGGGGTAGGGCTAGCTAAAACATGCATTTCCCAGGCTTGGGATTCCAGGTTGGGGGGTTGGTATGGGCAGGAGAAAAGGGCTCAGAGGGCCAAGAAACCCATGAGCGGGGGCAAAAAAGTTGCTGGCAAGGGGAAAAGGTGGGGTAGAGGGAGGTCTGCTGACCTTCCCCCCCGGTCCAGTTGGGGGTGCAGGGTGATAATGAGGGATTGGTGGATGTGGGGCCTGGCTTCCTCGAGGGGCAGAGAGTTGCTGAGCTGGCATTCCAGGCAGCTAGTGAGTGTGGCCCTAGGCAGCATGCTGCTGTTGCTGGGCAGTTTTGTGATGTGGCCCCCCCTGGTGGGGCTGCAGGTGCAATGCAGGCTAGAATGCCTTGGCAAGCTTGGCAGCAAGCTGCTGTTGCTGACCAGTTTTGTGATATGGCCCCCTCTGATGGGGACATAAGGGCAATGCAGGCTGGAATGGCAGGACAGCCTTGGCAACATGCTGCTGTTGCTGGGCAGTTTTGAGACACACTCCCCTCCGATGGGACTGCAAGGGCAACACAGGCTGGAATAGGGAGGCAGCCTCAAGGTGGACTAAGGGGCCAGGAGGATCAGGGGATTGCACTGTTGCAGTCCCTTGCACCAAGGATGAATGTGTGGGACAGGGTCATGGGCAGGCTGGCTGAAGTTGGCATGAGGGAGGCGGAGCGAGGGCCCAATCAGTGAGCAATTGGGGCTAGCAGTTTGTGTGATTCTGCCCTTGTTGTATCTCAGCGTATTGAGCATGATACTCTGATACCTGTGGCAGCTGGTTCAGGAACCAGTGAAAACAACCTGGTGGTGGAGCAGCTTGTGCAGAAGGTTGACCAGATGGAACAGCAGATTGCCAGGATTGAGGCGTTTATTGAGGCTGGTGGTCAGCCTGTGGCAGGGAGTGTGCCTCCTGTCATAATGGTGCAGGTTTCACTGGTACAGATGGCCCCAATAGCTGGGGACAATGAGTATCTGGGTGGAAGTAGGCAGGTTAATGATAGGTCCGGAGAGCTGCAGCTGTGTGAGAGTAGCTGCGGGATGCGGGCACCGTCTGCCTCAAGCCAGGCATCATCCTCACAGGTTGGGGAGAGTACAGTAATGGCTTTTGGGTCACTGACACAGCTGCAGGGGGGTGGAGTGGGACCAATGGTGTAAAGTGGACAGGGTCAACTGCGTGTGCAGCAGGATCCAATCCGCTTGGTCCGGGTAGACAATATGTGGCACCCATAGGCGGGGGCTGGGGCTGCAAGTCTGTCTGGGAATGTGGTTAGTGAACAGAGTCAGGTAGCACTAGGGAGCAGTGCTCAGGTTCAGCACACTGGGGGCCAGGCCGTCAAACAATCTGGAGGATGCTCGGATGACGGCACAGTCAGGGAGTGAGGTCCCTTCCCTGAGTGTTAACAGGAGACCTCAGTCCACGCGTGATTATTGGGGGTGGTGGTCAGTACCCCAATATCCACTTGTTTCCTTAATTTAGGGGAATTAGTCAACTTAGAGGTCCCCACGTCTCTCAGGGATCAATCTGAGGAATGACACGTGCTGAAGTCAGTTTATGTTACCCTCCCCAAATTGTAAGGAGAGAGAGAGAGAGAAAGGTTAAATAAAACTGAAACAGGTTTATTGTTGTATAAAAACAGAAGTACAAAGGCAAAAATAAGGTACACATACACACACACAAGCTAATGCTGAAACACAGCCCTGATCTGGCTGGCAGGATACAAAAAGGGAAAACATTAAATAAGGGGGGGGGGGTCCAATGAAGGCACAGCAAGAGAGAGAGAGAGAGAGAAAGAGGGAGAGAGAGAGAGAGAATCTGGACCTGTAGTTTACCTCTCCTAGCTGATTGCACAAGGGATCAGCAGCCCGGGATCCAGCGTAGTTTGGGGGGGATAGGGTGGTGGAAGAAAAAGAGAGGGGCATACCAAAGTCTGGGAGACCCCCTTAGCACAGAGCAACTGCATGTATCTGCGTTCCAAGATTTCTCAGAGGTGGAGGGGGAAAACCAGGAGCAGTTATAGGGTACTTGGCAAAGGATTTGAGAGACTAAGCTGTGCCATATGGGGTGTACAATGGGCTGATGAGGGGAAGAACCAAACTTCTACTTCCATCACAAAAAGGGCTATTGGAGATGCATAAGATATTTTTGACACAGGGGGAAAGAGTAAACAACAGTGGCTGGAGGGTAGTTAAGGAGGGGAGGAGAGGACTTAACGATTGGCTTCCTGGGACACAAAAGACACACTGGGTCTCTAATGTCTGCTTAACACAAGGGGTCCCTAGTCTCGCTGGCATGGGGAATGTTACTGAGCTAAGTCATGTCCCTGAGGCTATGATCAATAGAAAACACACCCTTCTCCTAATGGCTCCATTCTTACTTTGTGTGTCTTCCCTTTATTCTTTCTTCCAAGCTGAAAACTGGTATCTTACATGAGTGAGCTAGTGATCCTGGC
>QEPC01007114.1:97009-128026 GCA_003113815.1 Sphenodon punctatus
TGTGTGTGTGCCTGGGCGTATGCTCGTGCTGTGTGTTCCGTTGTGCCTCCGCTGCCTGTGTGCCTGCTGTGTGTGGTACCTGTGCGACTCTTCTCCCTCTCCCCCATCCCTTCCCGTTTCCCTTGTGTGGGCATTCCCTTTAGTGCCTTTTGGCTTTGTTTGCCCTCAGGCGGCCATGTCTGTGTCCAGCCCATGCCCGGTGGGTTCTGGGTGTTTGACCACAGCTGGGAATCGGTGTCACGTCTGTTGCGCTGCCCCGGGCTTAGATCTGGTGGCCCGATTCCCGGCTGTGGTCCCAGTCCCATCACATCTGTTTTGGGCTTTTATTCTCCCCGGGGGGTGGTTGTTCTGTTCACCCCCACCTGGAATTCACTGTGGTGAACCGGCTGCCCGTAACGTCTGAAAACACCCTGTATTAGGGATGGGTGAACAGAACACAATTCGAATGTTCGGATGTTTGGTTATTCAGTCTGAAATCCGAGTTCGGGTTCAGCTGTTTGGTTCAGCGGAGTTCGGTTCAGCCAAACTTGGCCAAACAACCGAAAATAGCGCTATAGATACTGAAACCGAAACCAAATTTGAATTTTTTTGTATTTTTTTTTTACCCTGAAACCACCTCTGGTCTCCACCCCTGGTGCCAGGAAGTCTGCTCCTAAGTTGCCTCACTTTTCCAGTCACATGTTTCCCACCTTCCAATCACATTTTTCCCACCCCCAAACTCATCCGAACTCATCCAAACTTTTTTGAACTGTTCGGCTATTAGAGCATTTGGTTCAGATGTTCGGTTTGGTCATCTGAACAGGCTGAGTTCAGCCCAAACTCCGAACTTCCGAACAGTGTTTGCCCATCCCTACATAGCATCTTCCTTGTCCTGACTGTATAGCCCAAGTCAGCTCATGTCCCTGTCTAGACACCGCAGGACCCCTTGGTTTACTGAGGGGCTGTGGCATATGAAGCAGGAAGGTAGGCGACTAAAGCAACGCTGGAATCGGACTTGCACTGAATCCGATCGACTTCTCCATAGGGCCCATTTCTGGTCATACATTGAGGCTGTGAGGGTGGCAAAGAAGGAATTCTTTGCCACCCTCATAGCATCTGCAAAATCACATCCAGTGGAGCTGTTCCAGGTGGTGTGGGGGATGGTTGGTCCGGCTTCTGTCTGCCTGGATGGGGACTTGTCCCAGGCCCGCTGTGAGGAGTTTGCCAACTACTTTGCAGACAAGATCACTCAGATACAGAGCAAATTCGACACTGGATTAGAGACAAAAGAAATGGAGTATGAGGTGTTTGGGGCTCATCTTTCACCAGATGATCTGGTCCATCTTTCTGGGATGAGTTTCAGGAAGTGATGCCAGCTGATGCTGTAGGGATTCTGGGGTCAGTTAGGGCCACCAGTTGTGAATTAGATCCTTGCCCGTCCTGGTTGGTGAAAGCCTCCAGGGAGACGTTGGGGTTGGGGTTGGGGTTGGGGTTGGTGCTGGCGGGGGTAATCAGTGCATCCCTTCATGAGGGGAGTTTGCCCCCAGGTATCAACGAGGCCATGGTGCGCCTCCTGCTGAAGAATCCATCTTTTGATGTGGATGCACTCACCAGTTACTGACCCATCTCTAACCTTCCCTTTTTAGGGAAGGTTATTGAATGGGCGGTGGCCTTACAGCTCCAGGATCACCTAGTCAGCATCAGTTTTCTGGACCCATTTCAATCAGGGTTCCGGACCAACTATGGCATGGAGACTACATTGCTGGCTTTGGTGGACGATCTCCACTGGGAGATGGACAAAGGACATTCAACATTTCTGGTCCTGCTAGATCTCTCAGCTGAATTTGATATGGTGGACCATGGGCTGCTGTTGAGATGGTTGCATGACCTGGGGGGGTCTGGATGGGACCACCTTGGGTTGGTTCCAGTCATTCCTCTGGGGAGGACCCAGCGGGTTGTCCTGGAGGCAGAAACATCTAGCCCCTGGGCCGTGGACTGTGCCATTCCACAAGGCTCAATCCTGTCTCCTTTATTGTTTAATGTATACATGCAGCCCTTGGGGGAGATCGTGAGACGTTTTGGTGTGCACTGCCACCAATATGCAGATGACACTCAACTGTACCTCTCCTTTTCAGCTGACCCAGGTCCTGCCGTTTCCATGCTATCCCAATGTTTGGAGGCTGTGGCAGTTTGGTTATGGTAGAGAAGACTGATGCTAAATCCTGATAAGATGGAGGTGATGGTGGTAGGCCAAGCGGGGAAGGTGTTGCCCCCTCTTGTGGAGAGGGTGCGCCCCTCTGTGGCCCAACAGGTTTGGAGTCTGGGGGTATTATTGGACGCAGACCTCCATCTGGATCAGCAGGTGACTGGAGAGGTGAAGGCAGCTTTCCGCCAGTTGTATCTGCTATGGAGGCTGCACCCATATATCTCCAGAACTGACCTGGCAGTGGGCACCTTGATCCATGCCTTCATCACCTTGAGGCTGGACTACTGTAACACGCTCTACATGGGGCTTCCCTTGATACTGGCCTGGAGGTTTCAGCTAGTGCAGAACGCGGAGGTCCGTCTCTTAACAGGGATGGGCCTAAGAGAGCATATAACACCGGTGCTACGTGCTTTGTACTGGCTGCCTATAATGCACTGAGCCAGGTTCAAGGTGTTGATTTTGATCTATAAGGCCCTATACGGTCTTAGACCTGGATATCTCAGGGACCGCCTCACCCTCCGCAACCCAGGATGGCCCCTCCAGTCCACTGGGGGCGTCTTCCTGGATGTCCCCTGCGTAAATCGGAGGACTACAATGGAGCGGGCATTCTTGGTGGCTGGACTGCGGCTATGGAACTCCCTCCCAGAGGAAAAATGGTTGGCCCCGAGTCTGAAGGTCTTCCGTCGGGCCTGTTAGACATGGCTGTTTTCCCAGACCTTCAGAGGAGGGTAAGGGAGGGGGGGCTGAATTTTATATGAGGGGGTGTTTTAGTGTTTTTAGTTATTTATATATAAATTGAATTTATTAGATTTTAATATGGTTTTATGTTGTTTATACTGTGTTATGTTTGTTGGAAACCGCCCCGAGATGCCGTAGGCATGAGGGGGTGGCATACAAATACAATAAATCAATAAAACAATAAATAAATAAATAAATAAATAAATAGAAATAATGATTAGGAAAAAACTTCATTCCTACACCATATGCTCTCACAATTCCCTGATTCTGTTATTTCTTTTAAAATTTATGCAAATCAGCAATAGCCACTTGCCCATGTGTTTTAACATATAAATTAACTAGAATACTTTTCCAGTCTGTACATTCCTCCTCAATCAAAGCATGTGCAGCTGGGACCAGAGAATTACACAATCACATTCTTTGCTGTGGATTAACTGTCAGAGCCACAGTGTCTAATGCAGATACATGAGATTCTAACCACATGGGGATATCTTTGGAGTCTTTTGGAGTGGGACCAGTTACTGCCCTTATATTTGACATATTAAGAGTAGAAGGTTCAACTGGATGTCTAAAAACATATTCTCTAAGATTCAAATATTCCCTTCTTAACAGGGTAAATTCTTGCAACAGCTAGGGTTGAATAAGACTTGCAATTCCTCCCCTGTAGCTGGAATAAAGTTAAAGCCACTTGCAGATGTATAATCAACGTTTGTCACAGAAATAGCCCCATGCCTCCTGATGCTTCTAGTTATTTCAACAATCTGCCCTGCCATCAGATTTAAATCTTGCCTATTAATGGGTAATATAAACTTTGTCAATGGATCAAACACTATATTTCTCAGCCTCAAAGCTTCTATTACTGCATTAACATCTTCATCTAATGAAACTATCAGATATCTAAAACCTAAACCTCATTCTCTATTTCTTATTTCTAATTTCTAAACAATAATTCTTTCCATATCTCACTGTTATATTCTGCAAACTTGCAACTCATTGTGTGAAACATTCTCGATTCAATTGAATAGCCATGATATACTTAAATACACAAAAATCCTTTTTTAGTTATTTAACAAAATAACTTATCATTAATCTTAACTCAACTTAGATAGACCAAGAGGACAAATTTTAAATAGCGAATTGTTTTGTAAATGCACACATGTACATAAAATTATTTTAATTCTTTAATGTATTGAGGCCCCATGTTGGGCGCCAAACTGTTGCAGATGCCTCAGTTTCCAAAAAAAGGGGACAGTACTTAGTGGTTCAAACCAGACATAATCTGACCTGAATATAGGGTACCAGTTTCCAATCTGTGAGGATAAACTGAAATCACACCTACTATGTGGGTAAGAGTAAACCCTCCTTAGTACGTATATGTAATGACAGTATATTTTTAAAGGTGGACTCAAGACAAAAAGAATATAAAAAATATATAGATTTACTTAAATTCAAATAAGATTTCAGATAGTACAAAAGGAAAACTCATTCAGTTACAAATATGAACAATGTGATACAAAAGACATTCAAAGAACATCATACATTGTCGAAGTCAAAACCTTTCAAAAAAGTTATCTATCTATCTATCTATCTATCTATCTATCTATCTCGCTCACTCGCTCGCTCGCTCAGTGGGTATTTTCAGACATTATGAAATCTCTGCTCACCACAGTGAATCCCAGTGGATCCCATGTGTTGGCAGCGATCGTGGTAACAAGTGCATTGGCCACTGCACCTGCCCATATCCCCAAAGGCAGGCAGGCGTGGTATCTCAGGGGGGCGGACTGTATGGCCGCATGTGTGCCGCGCAGCCCCGCCCCCACTGAGATTCCCCAGCGTGATAGAGCCGGCACATCCAAGGGACGACAGGCTTCATCACGGACCGGAATCTGAGAGAGATCCCGGGCCAGGATTCAGCATGGCAAGCCAAATGGCCCATAATGTCTGAAAATACCCATGTCATAATTACCAGTTCTTTAGACCCACATCTGCCTGGTTGAGAAGGCTTCAGGTATACAAAAGCTTTCTAAATTTCTCCCTTCCAGGGAAGACACATTTATCCTACATTTCTGTATGTTCCAATGATTTCTGAAATTAATAAGTGTCTACCCACTGACTGAGTGGTCAGAATCAAAAACTCCAGAATAGGCACTTGCCAGAACTGAAAACACTAAAACTGATTAATCTCTTAAGCCTAGAATTTCAATGGAAGACATACAAAAACCCTACTGGTAGAAGTTGGAATGTTTACAAATACACACCAGCCTACTTCTCTCACAATGCTTTATTTACAAGTGAGTTTCAGGTTAATTTAATTTAATTTTATTTTATTTCATTAAATTTATTAACCACCCCCTCATGCCAATGGCATCTCAGGGTGGCTTACAATATAATAATAATAATAATAATAATAATAATAATAATAATAATAATAATAATAATAAAATCAACAACAATAAAAACCCAAATCCACAACAATTTATAAAACATCACTAAAACCAACCCCCTACCCCACCCTCTCACCCTCCCCTCCGAAGGCCTGGGCGAACAGCCATGTCTTACAAACACATTAGAAGGCAAACAGGCCCGAGGCCAGGCAAGCCTCCTCCAGGAGGGAATTCCATAAATGCGGTCCGACCACTGAGAATGCCCTCTCCATTGTGGCCCCCCGTTTACACGAGGGACCACAAAAAAGGTGCCCCATGTGGATTAAAGGGATCACTCTGAGGCACGCAGGGTGAGGCGGTCCCTGAGATATTTGGGGCCCAGACCATGCAGGGCTTTATAGATCAATACTAACACCTTGAATCTGGCTCGGTACACTATAGGCAGCCAGTGCAGAGTGCGAAGCAATGGTGTTATGTACTCACGCTGCCCTGTCCCCGTAAAGAGATGGGCCGTCGCATTCTGCACTAGCTGCAGCCTCTGAACCAGCAACAAGCGCATTGCAGTAGTCTAGCCTCGAGGCGATGAAGGCATGGATGAGAGTGGCCAGATCAGGACCGGGGATGTATGTCCGAAGCCTCTTTACCAGATACAGCTGGCGAAAGGTGGCTTTAGTCATCGTCTCCACCTGCCGATACAGACAGAGGCCTGAATCCAAAACCACACCCAAACTCTGAACCTGAAGAGCAAAAGTCAGGTGAACCCCCACTATCAGAGGGGCCAGAACCTCCCTCACCCTTTCCACCACCATCACCTCCGTCTTGTTGGGATTGAGCTTCAGTCTGCTCTGCCGCAGGCAATCCACAATGGCCTCCAAACATTGGGAAAGTAACGAGACAGCAGGACCTGGGTCAGTTGAAAATGAGAGGTACAGCTGCGTATCATCAGCGTATTGGTGACATCACACCCCAAACCCTCTCATGATCTCCCGCAGGGGCTGCATATACACATTAAATAATAGTGGAGAAAGACTAGAACCCTGCGGAACGCTGCACGTCGAGGCCCAGGGGCTGGATGTTTCAGCCCCCAGCACCACCCTCAGGCTTCTATTCAAGAGGAATGAGAGGAACCATCCAAGGACCATCCCTCCCAGACCCCCCAGATCTCGCAGCCATCCCAACAGCAGCCCATGGCCCATGGTATCAAAAGCGGCTGAGAGATCTAGCAGGATCAAAATGGTCGAACATCCTGCATCCATCTCCCAGTGGAGATCATCCACCAAGGCCACCAATGTCATCTCAGTACCATAGCCAGGGCGGAACCCAGATTGGAAAGGGTCATGGAAACTGATACTGTCCAGATGCACCTGGAGCTGCCAAGTCACTGTCCGCTCAATAACCTTCCCTAAAAAGGAAAGATTAGAGACAGGGTGGTATCTGGCGAGTGTGTCCACACTCAAAAATAGCTTCTTCAGCAGGGGGCGCACCACAGCCTCCTTGAGACTGAAAGATAACCTCCCCTGCCAAAGGGATGCATGAACCACCCTCGCCAGCACTGTCCCCAATATCTTTCTGGAGACTTTCATCAACCAGGATGGGCACGGATCTAATTTGCAACTGGTAGTCCTAACAGATCCCAGGACATACACCGCATCGACTGGTGTCACTTCCTGAAACTCCTCCAAGAAAGATCGGCCAGATGGTGCCTCCATAACCTCATGCTCCTCACTTCCTGCTTCTAACCCGGTGTAGAAGTTACTCTGGATCTGAGTGATCTTGTCTGCAAAGTAGGTGTCAAACTCCTCACAGCAGGCCTGGGACAAGTCCCCATCCAGGCGGAGGGAGGTCGGACTGACCAGCCCCACACACCACCCAGAACAGCTCAGTTGGACGTGACTTCGCAGACGCTATGAGGGCAGCAAAGTATTCCTTCTTTGCTGTCCTCAGAGCCTCAACATAGGACCACAAATGGGTCCTATGGAGAAGTCAGTCAGATTCAGAGTGAGTCCGATGCCAGCATTGCTCTAGTCTCCTGCCTACCCGCTTCATACACTACAGCCCTTCAGTAAACCAAGGGGCCCTGTGGTGACAAGACGGAGGCAGGAGGCACTAACACACACAGGTGAAAAGGTAAAGCGGGGTTAACCAAAGAGAAAACTGGATAAGAAACAAACACAGAGTTTCAAAAACAAGTCTTCCTAGTCTCTCTCCTATTCAGCATTTTAGCTTTGTCAAAAAGATCTCTTCACATTTTGAATCAGAGGTTTGCCAAGCACATATTAAAATATACCAAAATACATGCCAATACATGACAAGAAAACCACCGGAGAATTTAGGCTAATACCTCTTCTTTCATATCCACGTGGCTTTTTGGTCAATGCCAGGATTGATCTAGTGTTATGCTTGGTTTAGTATGCATAATTTGATTCGCCAATTAGTTGGCTAGACTTGTTGGGTATGGTGCCATGTTAATGAAGAGTGGTGTAAAATCAACTTTTTGGTTGCTGCCGGTTCACCCCAGTTTGAGGGAGTCTTTTATTTTGACAAGGCAATGCAAATGGGATATTCCATTTCCTGTTCAGCTTTTGAATGTTTTTGTTCTTTGCTCAAGTGGACAGTGAAGAGGCAGGCAGACTATGGACTATGGTCACCAAATATTAAGATGATTAATTTTTTATTGGTAGGGCAGGCACAGAAGAATGCCAGGTGTTGCTGTGCATTTTTAGAAAGGTGGCAGGTCATTTGGGTGTGCCTTTTGCTAAAAAAAACATGGAAGGACCATCTCAGAGACTGATTTTCTTAGGGATTTAAATATATACCTTAGCGGGAGTTTGCCAGCTCCCCGAAGACAAGTTAGTGATTTTACAAAGACTTCTCATGGATGTTAGCCAGAGGAAGAAGGTGACCCTTAGGGAGCTTCAGTCACTTATAGGGCACTTGAATTTTGTGTGTCGTTTGGTTGCTTCAGGTAGGGCTTTCTGCTTACTGGGGCAAGAGTGGGGTTATCAAAATCTCATCACCACATAAGGGTGTTACCTGAAATGTGGGAGGGTCTGGAAGACTTTTTTGTAGGACTATAACAGAGTGTCTTTTTGTCAGTCTAGACTTTTATTCTGGAGGCAGACTTTAAAGTCAACTCAGTTTCTGGTAGTGCCATAGAATTTGGACTGTATTTGGGGGGAAGGTGGTGTACAGAGCACTGGTGGGAGCAGGGAAGGCCAGGGAGAAGGAGGTTACAATAGTTTCGGTGTGAGATGACTATGTTGGTGGAGCTTTGGAGCCTTGGTTACTGAATATCTTAACCAGGGTGAGGGGCTCCATGGCCCCGCAGACATTCAGGGCATACACAAGGGAATTCAAGGATTTCCAGAGATTTCTAGTGGAGCAGTTGGTCCCCTTTCTGTGGACAATACCAGTGAACTCAGTCTTGAGGTATATGAAAGCACTGTCGGAGCGGGGTTTATTGCCAACAACAATAGTGAGTAAACTGTCTGGGACTGCCTTTGGTAGCAAGGTGGTAAGATTTCCTGTCCTGATGCTGGCCAGGTTTTTTTGCCCAGAAGAGCACAGGTCTAGATAGTTAGGCCTGAGTCAAGAGGGGTGGTCTAGATAGTTAGGCCTGAGTCAAGATTCAAGAAGGTCAGTCATTTTTATAATTTTGAGGGGCCTTATGTTTGTTTTGCCTTTTATTGGTAACTGTCAAGGGGGGTTGAGGTAAGCCTTTTTAAGGCAGCCTTTCTGTTAGAATTTGTTGACATATCGAGGGTGAGTGAGCTGGTGTCAATGTCCAGGGTGGATCGATCCAGGTTGGCACGTGAAATGGGGGATTTGCTTTTAGGATTTGAAAGTTTACTGTTTATTATTCTTATTTCAAAGACAGATCAGAGTGGTAGGGGTGAACAGCTATGTTTGTAGGCTGCTGGGGATCTTGAGTTATTCCTGATAATGATCGTTCAGTTATTTAGCACTGAGGCCCTGTGGAGGTGGACTGTTGTTTGTGCACAGTGATGGCTCATTCCTCACATGGTTTCAGTTCATTGCAGTGATACACAAGTGTTTATATGCTCTACGTCTGAGTAGTGCTGATTATGGTTCTCACACCTTTAGGACTGTAGCCACCTTGGCTGCAGTGAAGTGCCTGGATGAGGATGTAATTCAGGCTATTGGTAGATGGAGATCTGGGCCATATAGGAGTTACATTCAGGTGTAGGTTTAAAGCTTGTTATTTTTCTCTTTCTTTTGTTTCAATGCCAGGAAGCTCACTGTCAGATGGAGACTGAGTTGTCATCTGCAGCCATAGTATTGTCTGCTGGGCATATAAGAGGGCAGCTGAGATGACAAGGGGGTTTCAGCTCAGGCTTAGAGGATGAGCTCTAAGAGAGTGGTTTGGTAGATCAGAAATGCGCTGGGCACAGTTCATACCATCCATTTTTAAAATAGGGATGTGAGAACGTGGTTCAGAAGTTTGGAGTTTGGACAGAATTTAAATAGTTCGGTTGACCAAACTGAACAGAAGAACCAAATTCAAATTCGGACATTCAGTGAGTTCGGAATTGAATTTCCATTGGTTTCAATGGAAAACACATTATCAGCTGTAACGTTTTTGATTTTTGTGCTATATGACTGAAAACTGGGGTACATATTCCTCCAATAGAAATAATTATGAGTACCTAATTTCAAAACAATTGGATAAAGGAATCCAATCTTAGAAGCAGTTGGATTATTGTATTTTGCAATATTCTGCATATATATTATTAGCTGTAAATTCTTTAACTCACATCTAATGTAGGTAAAACTTGTCAGGTTTATACCCCTTCCTATATTTACTATTTTTGCCATATTTCAGAAGTGTTTGACAAAGGATATTGGTGGTATAAGCAATTAACATATAAATGTATGTCTGGCAATAACATCTTTGTAGTCCAATCAGTGTACATGAAATTTGGCAGGGCTATATACTATACTTTTAGGATTATCTCTGCCAAATATCAAAAAGATTTTATAAAGGGTCACAATTTTATATGCTTGTACAACATATGTAGAGAAGGGACCTATGCCTGGGATTCTCTGATGTCACTGTGTTATAAGATCAGTTTGTGATGCGAATTGGCCAACAGAAATGTCAACCAAATATCCTCATTCTCTGCTGGGACCATCCCAACATATCTCCCTCACTTGTTTCTGGGAAGCCAGAAGCATCTGTTTAGGAAAGAGTCAATAGAGATTCTCTCATGTCCTCTGTCTCAGTGCTGCAAGATGTGATTGTGATGATAATTGGCCAGCCTGGATGTGTTTAAACTATGTCTACTGACTGCTGGGATGCTATCTTAGAAGTCCCACCTCAAAGCCACTATCAATTGGTCCTGTAAAGCTAGAAGCTTGCAGTAATGTGTTTGGCCATTGAATGTGTCTTTCAGTCTTTGGGATTGCTCCACTTCCTCCCTCCTACAGTCTCTCTCCCCCTGCCATGCAGGGTGCCTGCCTCTGACTGGCACTGAATATGCTGCTATTCATCTGAATGATGATCTTCACATGGACAACATAAATTGCTTATATAATTGGGTTCCTTTATCAAAATCTCCTGTACATTTGCTCAAATTGCAGAAAAGGTATTTGATATGTTCTTGCCAAATATCGTGTAAACATAATGGAATATTAAAATGTTACAGCTGAAAATATATTTTCAGGTTAATGTCTTATACTCTTGGAACCTTTTATCCACTCTTTCTGAAAATTGGCAGAAATATTAAGTATATGGAAGGACATAAGGTGCACAAGTTTCATGAACATTGGATGCAAAATAAAGAAATTGTAGCCATGAATGTGTATGGAGATTTTCTTAAACTCACAATATTCAATTGCTTCTCAAATCAGTTTTCTTTATTTAATTGTTTCAAATTTTGGTACACATATTGCTCTCTATTGTGGGTATGTTGTCTATAAATTTCAATAAAATTATATAAGAAACAGAAATATTATATCTTAAAATATGTTGTTTTGTTTTTTCCCTTTATTTCAAAAACTAAATGTCATTTACAGTTTCTGATTGCACTGAACTAAATACAGAACCAAGTCCGACTGAAGCCAAGTGCCAAATCTGAATTAAATGTTTGAACCAGACCAACAAATGGCTGAACACCTGAACCTGGTTCTGTCCACACATCCCTAGTTCAAAATATTATAAGGAAAAGCTCTGCCAGATTTAGTAATAATACATCTGTGGGGAAATTATTTGGTCTATCATACATGGGTGGGATTAGCTATAGACATTAAGCAGGATTTAAAACTAATTTATTAGAGTTGTGTCCAGGGTAGTTTTACTTTGGTCCTCCAACATGTTAGAAAGGAGGGTATGGAAGGATGCTAAGTATCCTTCTCTAGTAGATAGTGCACGGGAAAAACTCAATAAGGAAGTAGGGAGATGGGTTTTTGAGCAAGTGGGAGCAGTGATTGACCAAAGCAGGATTTCTAGTCTACCCCCTGAGTTGTTTAGGATTGATGGAGTACATTTGGTGGAGTTGGGAGCTGATTTGTTTTTGGATGACATTCTGGTTGGTCTTTGTGTTTTGCTGGGCATTCCTTCTGCTATGGGGGTGAAGGTAACCAAGCATGGGCTGGTACCTCTTATCGCAGTGTCCTAGCCCAGCTATTCAGTGAGGAGTGCTCAGAGGAACATCAGGGCGAGGAAGGCCTTCTGTTAAAGCAGCAGTGACAGGGTCAGCAACTGCCTCGTGCTTTCCCAGCATCGGATCCTCACTGCCTTGATGGTGGGCATGTAGAAGGTTAGGCTCATTGGAATGGATGGCAGCCCTGACAATGAGAGGGTCTGGCTGGTGCTGTGGGCTGGCTGCCTAGGGTAGGCACATGGCAGTCTGCACTGTGCCAGGGGTCAGAGTTGTAGACTACACTGGATAGGAGGTGAAGTACATCACTGGGATAGCTGGGGTGGTGCTGGGGTGGTGTCTGTTTTGGAATGCCCATGCTGATAATACGTTGTTCATAATTAATGTTGTATTGAAAATAAACTACAGCCCTGTTTAACTTCAAAGTATGTCTCTTGTCTTCTTTCCATTTATTTGTGGCAAAGCAAATCACCTCCTTTCTGCTCTTTTGCACTTTTCCTGCTGTCAGACATGACACCACTACCCATGGCCAGCATAGCCCCGGTCGATGGTGTCACATCTACTCCCACTCGCCAGATGTTTACCATGGGTGGGAGCAGAGGTAACCCCAGCCCATGTGAGTTAGGCTCCCTGCCAGAGCACATCCTGGGTTAAGGCCTGCCACAGTCCAGGGAAGCCTACCCCGGACCATGGTATATCAGGCCGTCACGTCTGATGGCCTACTCCATCTAACCCCTGCCGGTGGCCAGAGACGTTCCAGGCAGGTGCGGCAGTCTAATAGGATGCCACACCCCGCCGACAGATGGAGGTGGTTCCACACTGAGGAGCACAGGGGGCAGGGCCATAAGGACCCAAATTCCCCGCTTTCTCCCTGCCCCCTCCCCAGTCGTGGCTGCTAGAACATTTGTTCAGTAGCTGGGCAGATCACTGCCGAGGGTGAGGTGGCTCACCCTAGGGTGGGTTTAAACATGATGGTTCTTCGACCTGTCAAGTGTAAAAATACCCACAGTGACCATGTCATCAAGGAGCTTTTTCCTGTTCTGGTAGCTAATTCCTCCAGAGGGAATGTTTTAGAGTGGACCATGGTGAAGTCCCCTAGTCTCCTGTTTATACTGCTGCATATTGCTGGTATGCAGTGGAACCAGTGGTGGAGGGTGATTAGCAGGGCTGTTAAAATGGGAGATGTGGAGGAGTATGACACTCTTGAGTTTAGGGCTTGGGGAAAATTGATTACTTTCAGCCCTCCTCCTTATTATCGGGTGGGAGGTAGAATTTAATCAGGAGGTTGGAAGCATTGGAGGGCAGTGATAGGGAATGGGGGGGGGTTGGGGGGGATTAGGGAAGTTTTATTGGGTGCATTTGTGGGGAGTTGTGGGAAGGTTGGGGAATTTTTTTCTGTGGGGATAGGAATTAAGTGGAAGATTGTTGTGGGGGTTAGTGTGAGTAAGGTTTCTTTGGTAAATTGTATTTTAATGGTTTTAAATTGTATTTTATGTTTTTGTAAATTGCCTTGAGCCTTCAGGGAAGGGCGGGGTAAAATGTAAATAAATAAATAAATAAATATCTCTCCATTATTTTGGACTGTTGTTACTCTACTGTGAGTAAGGAATTGGACTCAGCTACCTCACCCCAATCTTGAGGGAGATGTCTGAAGGATCTGTGTCATATGGGAACCCAGGTCAATTACCCCCTTTGACAGCCACTTAAGAAAAATAGCCCTAGAAAAAGGCAGTAACGTGTATTTCTGTTTCTGCTTCTGCTTCCCTCTTTCTGTGGCCCAGGCCCTTCATTTTTATACCCTCTTATCACATCCATGGAGGGAAGAAGAGAGATTTAAGGGCCTGATCCAAAATCAAAATCCATACAAGCTGATGGGAATCAATCTAGCAACGCTAATGACCTTGGGATGAGGTGCTTAGGTTCCGTTGGCTAGGTCAGCAACAATCCCATTTCAGAAATGCATGAAACTCATGGTCCCCCTTGTTGATTGTGTTCATGAAAAAATATTTCAACTATACATTTTACCTGAATTAATTTTTATTTTTTAAAAAAGCTTTTTCCTAATTATAAATACATAATCAACAAATATGTATTGACAGGATTTACTTTGCAGAAGCTTCACTGGCTTAGCAGCTGGGCCTGTTTGCATGAAGAAAAGTAATCCTTATCAGTGTGGTCAAGGGAAATATTGACATAGACTAAACTAAATTTTCTTATGCTATCTTTCACACACAGCAAAACAGAAATATATTTTTCAAAGAAATACAAATCTCCAGAGATTTAGAGACCAAGCTGTGTACATTTAACAAAGCACTTGATCAGCAGAGGATTCAGTCTGTCACCTTCAAAACTTAAATGGCCTGATGCCTCCTTCTCATTTATGCCAGCTTCACAGTGTTGTAGTTTTGCTTGCAAGAGCAAAGTTACACCTACTTCACAGGATTGTACATGAGAAGAGAATCTGCCCCTAGGAGTTTTCTTTCATGGTCACCTCCTAAGCTGTCTTCCTAATCAGCTAAATCATTCCAACTGCAGCTTGTGAGGAAAGAGCTGCTAATTCACTCTCTCATGTTGCTTACTGTTTCTCTGAAAGTTTGAGCACATATCAACACATTATGGATAAAATAGACCCTTGCCATTTTAAAAGAAATGAAAAAATAGAAATGCTGCCACTTTACTTGCATAGCATTCTTGCTAAAAGGAGATGGGCAGTTACAGGTTAATCCATAATGAACCGCAAGAGTGGTAACACACCCATGCAGATTCATATTGAAATCTATATAATAATAATAATAATTAATTTGTGCATGTGCAAAATGAATTCCGGGCCATTCTGTGAATAATCTTTTTCCAAAATGGTGGCAGCAGGAGGACCACCATTTTGGAAAAGAACAATGAGTCTGCAGATGCACAGTAACCATTTTGCACATGCATAGACCAGCTGCCTTTTTCCAAAGTGGCAGCAATTCATTATTTCTTCTGGAAACCCACCCATACTATCTATGCCTTCTTCATTCAAATAGTTGTTTCAATTTTTTTTTAAACAATTTTTTATCCCCGTACAGGACCCCAAAGGGAGACTGAGCTCCACAGTCTAAATGCATGAATGAGATGATGGAGGAGGAGGAGCTTGTTAGATTCATTAGGAGCTGGGGAACCTTTGGGGGAAAAGGGAGCCTATAACAATGGGATGGGATCCACCTTAACCAGAACAGAACCCAGCTGCTTGTGCTAAAAATTAAAAAGAAGTTAGAGCAGTTTTTCAACTAGAATCCAGGGGAAAGCCAACAGACACTGAGGACCATGTGGTTCCAAACAAGGCATATCCAAAGGATGCAATTAACTCAGGGGAATTTGAGTATCCTAATGTAAAGGATGGGAAAGAAACTGAGAGAGCTCAGACGGGAATTAGTGCAGAAAAGACAAACTGAAAAGATTCCAAATTAACTGAAACAGTGACCTATAATGAGCAGAGTAAAAATAAAAAGAATATGTCCGCATGTCTATGAACGAATGCTAGAAGTCTAAAAAGTAAAATGGGAGAATTAGAGTGTATAGCACCAAAGGAAAATATAGACATAATAGGAATCACAGGGTACAGCCACATGAGACGTTACCTCGAGCTGGGCAGCATTACCCCACATTGGGCAGCCTTACCACATTGTGTAGTAGTGCATCATATGTTTTTCAGCTGCAGGATGTTCACCCCATCTCAGGGCAGCTACTTTGGAAAAAAGCTAAGGACGCAGAGTGTAGCAGCCTTACCGAAAGTGGGGTAAGACTGCCCACTTGAGTTAACACCACCACTCATGTGCCCAGTTGCTTTGACCTGCCCCACGGTGACATCCACCTGAGGGCACTGAGCAGCGGGTGATGGTGCAATTCCCAATGGCCATGTCACAGCTGGTGCAGGATAGTGGGTGGTTATGGGGGAAATGGGTGGGGTGGATCTGGGCTGGGTGCCCCGTACATGTGATGGGCACCTCAGCCCACCTGGGGGCATGGCTGGACTGCTGACAACAACCAAGTACCGAGTTTCCCAATGGGGGGGTGGGCAGCTCTCTGCACTGGCCCCTCAATGTGGAGGCTGAAATTGCCTGCCCCAGGGCACACAGGGATCAGTCCCAGATGGGCTCGTCTGGCTGCACCCTGAGAGATGTGGTGGAATTAGGATAATCAATGGGACAGTATAATACCAGAGTACAAAATATATTAAAATGACAAAGTAGATCAAGCTGGTGGTGCAATAGTGCTATATATTAAAGACAACACTGAGTTGAGCAGGATTAAAATTTTACAGGAAGTGAATGGTACTTTGAAATGTCTATGGATAGAAATTCCATATGTAACAGGGAACTATATAGAAGTGGGATTATACTATTGACCTGATCAAGATGGTGGACTGACTATGACTGACTTAATCTACTGCTAATGTAGATTAAGCAGGCTACTAAAGTCAGAAACACAATAATAACAGTTGACTTTAATTACCCTAATATTGACTGGGTGAATGTCTCTCTGGGCATGTTGTGGAGGGAAACATTCTAGATGCCATACATGCCATGACAGTTATTTGGTGCAGCTGCTCCTGGAACTTATGAGAGGAGGAACTGCTTTGGATCTAGTCCTAAGGGTATTTTCAGATGTTACGGAATCACAGTGAACCCCACTGAACCACAGTGAATACTGTGGGTTGGCTGTGATCCCCATAGCATCTAATTAATCCCTGCAAGATGTTCACCACAGTGAACACCCAGCAGGGATCAATTCTAACCATGGTTCTAGCCCTGCGGCTGGCTACAGAGCTGGAATCATGGTTAGATTGACCACAATCAGGAAAGGGCCAAAAATAACGTCTGTTACCTTGGCAAATTCCTGATTCTGGTCCCAGCCACTGTTAGCGGTCAGGTGCAGTGGCTTCATTGGCTGCTGTGCCCACCCATCTCTATGAGAGCGGGCAGCTGCAGGAGCACTGGGGGCAGGGCAGGGCAGGGTGGTTTCATTGCCTGCCGCTCAGCCCCACCCTGACTCTGCCCCCTCCCTGATTCCCAGTAGAGATGCGGACAGCATTTCTGAAGGATGGCTGGCCTCATCATGGACCGGGGTCAGGGAACAATCCTGGTCCAGAATTCAGCATGGCGGGCCCAGAGGCCCGCCACATCTGAAAATACCCTAAGTGGAGTGCAGGACCTGGTGCAAGGGGTATTGTAGCTGCTTGACATTAGTGATCTTAATATAATCAAATTCAACATACTTATAGGAGGGACAATAACAAATAAAACTACTGTAGTAACATTTATCTTTAAAAAGGGAAATTATGCAAAAATGAGGATACTAGTTAGAGGAAAATTTAAAGTAGTTTTGAGGATTAAATGTTTGCAAGAGGCATGGAGATTATTTTAAAACATCATCTTGGAAGCCCAGATTATATGTATTACACAGGTTAAAAATGGTAGCAAGACCAAACATCTCTCAGCGTGGCTAAATGGGGAAATGAAGGAGGCTGTTAGAACCAAAAAGGTGTCCTTTAAAAATAGAAAGTTAGTCCTAATGAGGAAAATAGGAAAGAACATAAGCATTGCCAAATTAGAATATAATAAGTCAGAGTTAGGACACTTTTAGATGAGCGAGTCTTCATGGTACGACCTGCTTGCACAATTTTTCAAAATCCCGTGAGATGGGATTACATGAGACGGAAGTATGGGATCACGCGCATTGAAGGCGGTTGCCCATTGTTTTCAAACCGTGAATTAAATACCTGTGAGGTATTTAATGTGTGGTTGGCAAACAATGTGTGACCGCCTTCAATGCGTGTGATCCCGTAGACCCGTCTCGTGTAATCCCACCTCACGGGATTTTGAAAAATCGCGTGAGCAGGTCACGCCATGGTGACCTGCTTGTCTAAAAGCACCCTTTGGCTGCTTTCACACATGACAAAAATGAGGTATTATAATTGCTTGAGATAATACTGGGTATTATAATTTCTGTAGTTTTGAATTGTGTGAATGAACTAGTACCCTTTTATGGTGCGAGATCTTGGGTCATTCTAAGAGCTACTAAATGTGGCTTTTACAACAACCTGATATCTCGCAGTATAAAAGGGGAATAGTGCATTCACATATTACAAAAAAATGCAGAATTAAAATACCTGGTATTATCTCCAGTTATTATAATAGCCCATTTTGAAAGGTTTGAAAGCAGCCCAAGAGAGAATTTGATGAGCAACTTGCTAAAGATAAAAACTTTTTCAAGTACATCAGATTCAGAAGCAAGAAGCCTGCTAGGGAGTCTGACTGCTTGCCCATGTTACCTGGCCAAGAAAAACTCCCAGAGTCGAATCTCATGGCTGAGAATCTTACGTTTATCTTTGAATGTGTATGCGGGGGTAAAAACATTATCAGCTGGGTTCCCAGGCTTTTTCTCTTAAGAATGCCAGGGCTGGATTTGGAATCCTGTCATTCATAAGAGAAAATAGCAGTGAAATCACTTTATGACATTTTAAACCACATGCCAACTTTCTGAGATAAATGTAAGATTCCCAGCTGTGAGATTCTATGCTGTAAGATTTGCCAGGTCAGGTAACATGGGCAAAGAGCCTCTGTTGGGCCATTAGATTACCAAGGGGTAAAAGGAGTGCTTAGGAGTGTGCATTTTGTATTTCTTATAATAACAATAATGAATTTGGCACTTTTATTATTGTTTTTATAATAACGACAATGAATTAAATAACTACAAAATAATAACAACATTTTGAAATTAATAATTATTTTGTTATTTCCTGATCATATTTTAGGCTGTAGCTTTTTTATTTTGCATCTAATATTAATAAAATTAGGATAGATTGTACCCCTCACCCAAGGAAACATGTCTTTCACGTTACTGAAAGATTGGATGCAGGATCCAGATTTTATAAGCATTATGGTTTTTAATGTATTTATGGCTGTAACTTCCTTTATGCCTACCTAATTTAGATGAAACTTTTATATAGTATACCCCTAATAAAATTAATCACCTGAACTAATTAATCCCCTGATTCAATTTTAGTAATCACCAAAACAAAGCCTGGTTTGATGGTGAATGTAGAAGGGCGAAGGGAAAGGTACTTGCAATGTACTCTGTTTATTGGCAGGGTCATTTATCCTCATTGCCTGATGTTTATTTTTTTTTTCTATTTTATTTTATTTTTAATTTTTATTATTAAGTTGAAATAAAAATATAGATAAGAAAAAATATAGAAGGAAACATATATACAGAATACACACAGTAGTCTTGGCAGCTTCACTTTGCTGCTCTTCCATCCAAATACCTGTTCCTCTAGCCAATAATACAAACAATATTAAAAGATAAAGAAATAAAGAGACGTTTCTCTCGCCTATACAAACTTCCACCATTAAGGATAGTTAGATGCAATCTTCATATTGATTTTAGGTTAAAAGATGTTTTTGTCTTATCCATGTCTATATGTTCCACAAGTAAGTTCCAAGTTAGAGTTCATGTTTCATAAAACTTCTCCAATGTATGCTGTAGACCTGCAGAAATCCTTTCCATTGTTAATATGTGCCAAAGCCTNCTGTAAAGCTAGAAGCTTGCAGTAATGTGTTTGGCCATTGAATGTGTCTTTCAGTCTTTGGGATTGCTCCACTTCCTCCCTCCTACAGTCTCTCTCCCCCTGCCATGCAGGGTGCCTGCCTCTGACTGGCACTGAATATGCTGCTATTCATCTGAATGATGATCTTCACATGGACAACATAAATTGCTTATATAATTGGGTTCCTTTATCAAAATCTCCTGTACATTTGCTCAAATTGCAGAAAAGGTATTTGATATGTTCTTGCCAAATATCGTGTAAACATAATGGAATATTAAAATGTTACAGCTGAAAATATATTTTCAGGTTAATGTCTTATACTCTTGGAACCTTTTATCCACTCTTTCTGAAAATTGGCAGAAATATTAAGTATATGGAAGGACATAAGGTGCACAAGTTTCATGAACATTGGATGCAAAATAAAGAAATTGTAGCCATGAATGTGTATGGAGATTTTCTTAAACTCACAATATTCAATTGCTTCTCAAATCAGTTTTCTTTATTTAATTGTTTCAAATTTTGGTACACATATTGCTCTCTATTGTGGGTATGTTGTCTATAAATTTCAATAAAATTATATAAGAAACAGAAATATTATATCTTAAAATATGTTGTTTTGTTTTTTCCCTTTATTTCAAAAACTAAATGTCATTTACAGTTTCTGATTGCACTGAACTAAATACAGAACCAAGTCCGACTGAAGCCAAGTGCCAAATCTAAATTAAATGTTTGAACCAGACCAACAAATGGCTGAACACCTGAACCTGGTTCTGTCCACACATCCCTAGTTCAAAATATTATAAGGAAAAGCTCTGCCAGATTTAGTAATAGTACATCTGTGGGGAAATTATTTGGTCTATCATACATGGGTGGGATTAGCTATAGACATTAAGCAGGATTTAAAACTAATTTATTAGAGTTGTGTCCAGGGTAGTTTTACTTTGGTCCTCCAACATGTTAGAAAGGAGGGTATGGAAGGATGCTAAGTATCCTTCTCTAGTAGATAGTGCACGGGAAAAACTCAATAAGGAAGTAGGGAGATGGGTTTTTGAGCAAGTGGGAGCAGTGATTGACCAAAGCAGGATTTCTAGTCTACCCCCTGAGTTGTTTAGGATTGATGGAGTACATTTGGTGGAGTTGGGAGCTGATTTGTTTTTGGATGACATTCTGGTTGGTCTTTGTGTTTTGCTGGGCATTCCTTCTGCTATGGGGGTGAAGGTAACCAAGCATGGGCTGGTACCTCTTATCGCAGTGTCCTAGCCCAGCTATTCAGTGAGGAGTGCTCAGAGGAACATCAGGGCGAGGAAGGCCTTCTGTTAAAGCAGCAGTGACAGGGTCAGCAACTGCCTCGTGCTTTCCCAGCATCGGATCCTCACTGCCTTGATGGTGGGCATGTAGAAGGTTAGGCTCATTGGGATGGATGGCAGCCCTGACAATGAGAGGGTCTGGCTGGTGCTGTGGGCTGGCTGCCTAGGGTAGGCACATGGCAGTCTGCACTGTGCCAGGGGTCAGAGTTGTAGACTACACTGGATAGGAGGTGAAGTACATCACTGGGATGGCTGGGGTGGTGCTGGGGTGGTGTCTGTTTTGGAATGCCCATGCTGATAATACGTTGTTCATAATTAATGTTGTATTGAAAATAAACTACAGCCCTGTTTAACTTCAAAGTATGTCTCTTGTCTTCTTTCCATTTATTTGTGGCAAAGCAAATCACCTCCTTTCTGCTCTTTTGCACTTTTCCTGCTGTCAGACATGACACCACTACCCATGGCCAGCATAGCCCCAGGCGATGGTGTCACATCTACTCCCACTCGCCAGATGTTTACCATGGGTGGGAGCAGAGGTAACCCCAGCCCATGTGAGTTAGGCTCCCTGCCAGAGCACATCCTGGGTTAAGGCCTGCCACAGTCCAGGGAAGCCTACCCCGGACCATGGTATATCAGGCCGTCACGTCTGATGGCCTACTCCATCTAACCCCTGCCGGTGGCCAGAGACGTTCCAGGCAGGTGCGGCAGTCTCATAGGATGCCACACCCCGCTGACAGATGGAGGTGGTTCCACACTGAGGAGCACAGGGGGCAGGGCCATAAGGACCCAAATTCCCCGCTTTCTCCCTGCCCCCTCCCCAGTCGTGGCTGCTAGAACATTTGTTCAGTAGCTGGGCAGATCACTGCCGAGGGTGAGGTGGCTCACCCTAGGGTGGGTTTAAACATGATGGTTCTTCGACCTGTCAAGTGTAAAAATATCCACAGTGACCATGTCATCAAGGAGCTTTTTCCTGTTCTGGTAGCTAATTCCTCCAGAGGGAATGTTTTAGAGTGGACCATGGTGAAGTCCCCTAGTCTCCTGTTTATACTGCTGCATATTGCTGGTATGCAGTGGAACCAGTGGTGGAGGGTGATTAGCAGGGCTGTTAAAATGGGAGATGTGGAGGAGTATGACACTCTTGAGTTTAGGGCTTGGGGAAAATTGATTACTTTCAGCCCTCCTCCTTATTATCGGGTGGGAGGTAGAATTTAATCAGGAGGTTGGAAGCATTGGAGGGCAGTGATAGGGAATGGGGGGGGGTTGGGGGGGATTAGGGAAGTTTTATTGGGTGCGTTTGTGGGGAGTTGTGGGAAGGTTGGGGAATTTTTTTATGTGGGGATAGGAATTAAGTGGAAGATTGTTGTGGGGGTTAGTGTGAGTAAGGTTTCTTTGGTAAATTGTATTTTAATGGTTTTAAATTGTATTTTATGTTTTTGTAAAATGCCTTGAGCCTTCAGGGAAGGGCGGGGTAAAATGTAAATAAATAAATAAATAAATATCTCTCCATTATTTTGGACTGTTGTTACTCTACTGTGAGTAAGGAATTGGACACAGCTACCTCACCCCAATCTTGAGGGAGATGTCTGAAGGATCTGTGTCATATGGGAACCCAGGTCAATTACCCCCTTTGACAGCCACTTAAGAAAAATAGCCCTAGAAAAAGGCAGTAACGTGTATTTCTGTTTCTGCTTCTGCTTCCCTCTTTCTGTGGCCCAGGCCCTTCATTTTTATACCCTCTTATCACATCCATGGAGGGAAGAAGAGAGATTTAAGGGCCTGATCCAAAATCAAAATCCATACAAGCTGATGGGAATCAATCTAGCAACGCTAATGACCTTGGGATGAGGTGCTTAGGTTCCGTTGGCTAGGTCAGCAACAATCCCATTTCAGAAATGCATGAAACTCATGGTCCCCCTTGTTGATTGTGTTCATGAAAAAATATTTCAACTATACATTTTACCTGAATTAATTTTTATTTTTTAAAAAAGCTTTTTCCTAATTATAAATACATAATCAACAAATATGTATTGACAGGATTTACTTTGCAGAAGCTTCACTGGCTTAGCAGCTGGGCCTGTTTGCATGAAGAAAAGTAATCCTTATCAGTGTGGTCAAGGGAAATATTGACATAGACTAAACTAAATTTTCTTATGCTATCTTTCACACACAGCAAAACAGAAATATATTTTTCAAAGAAATACAAATCTCCATAGATTTAGAGACCAAGCTGTGTACATTTAACAAAGCACTTGATCAGCAGAGGATTCAGTCTGTCACCTTCAAAACTTAAATGGCCTGATGCCTCCTTCTCATTTATGCCAGCTTCACAGTGTTGTAGTTTTGCTTGCAAGAGCAAAGTTACACCTACTTCACAGGATTGTACATGAGAAGAGAATCTGCCCCTAGGAGTTTTCTTTCATGGTCACCTCCTAAGCTGTCTTCCTAATCAGCTAAATCATTCCAACTGCAGCTTGTGAGGAAAGAGCTGCTAATTCACTCTCTCATGTTGCTTACTGATTCTCTGAAAGTTTGAGCACATATCAACACATTATGGATAAAATAGACCCTTGCCATTTTAAAAAAAATGAAAAAATAGAAATGCTGCCACTTTACTTGCATAGCATTCTTGCTAAAAGGAGATGGGCAGTTACAAGTTAATCCATAATGAACAGCAAGAGTGGTAACACACCCATGCAGATTCATATTGAAATCTATATAATAATAATAATAATTAATTTGTGCATGTGCAAAATGAATTCCGGGCCATTCTGTGAATAATCTTTTTCCAAAATGGTGGCAGCAGGAGGACCACCATTTTGGAAAAGAACAATGAGTCTGCAGATGCACAGTAACCATTTTGCACATGCATAGACCAGCTGCCTTTTTCCAAAGTGGCAGCAATTCATTATTTCTTCTGGAAACCCACCCATACTATCTATGCCTTCTTCATTCAAATAGTTGTTTCAATTTTTTTTTAAACAATTTTTTATCCCCGTACAGGACCCCAAAGGGAGACTGAGCTCCACAGTCTAAATGCATGAATGAGATGATGGAGGAGGAGGAGCTTGTTAGATTCATTAGGAGCTGGGGAACCTTTGGGGGAAAAGGGAGCCTATAACAATGGGATGGGATCCACCTTAACCAGAACAGAACCCAGCTGCTTGTGCTAAAAATTAAAAAGAAGTTAGAGCAGTTTTTCAACTAGAATCCAGGGGAAAGCCAACAGACACTGAGGACCATGTGGTTCCAAACAAGGCATATCCAAAGGATGCAATTAACTCAGGGGAATTTGAGTATCCTAATGTAAAGGATGGGAAAGAAACTGAGAGAGCTCAGACGGGAATTAGTGCAGAAAAGACAAACTGAAAAGATTCCAAATTAACTGAAACAGTGACCTATAATGAGCAGAGTAAAAATAAAAAGAATATGTCCGCATGTCTATGAACGAATGCTAGAAGTCTAAAAAGTAAAATGGGAGAATTAGAGTGTATAGCACCAAAGGAAAATATAGACATAATAGGAATCACAGGGTACAGCCACATGAGACGTTACCTCGAGCTGGGCAGCATTACCCCACATTGGGCAGCCTTACCACATTGTGTAGTAGTGCATCATATGTTTTTCAGCTGCAGGATGTTCACCCCATCTCAGGGCAGCTACTTTGGAAAAAAGCTAAGGACGCAGAGTGTAGCAGCCTTACCGAAAGTGGGGTAAGACTGCCCACTTGAGTTAACACCACCACTCATGTGCCCAGTTGCTTTGACCTGCCCCACGGTGACATCCACCTGAGGGCACTGAGCAGCGGGTGATGGTGCAATTCCCAATGGCCATGTCACAGCTGGTGCAGGATAGTGGGTGGTTATGGGGGAAATGGGTGGGGTGGATCTGGGCTGGGTGCCCCGTACATGTGATGGGCACCTCAGCCCACCTGGGGGCATGGCTGGACTGCTGACAACAACCAAGTACCGAGTTTCCCAATGGGGGGGTGGGCAGCTCTCTGCACTGGCCCCTCAATGTGGAGGCTGAAATTGCCTGCCCCAGGGCACACAGGGATCAGTCCCAGATGGGCTCGTCTGGCTGCACCCTGAGAGATGTGGTGGAATTAGGATAATCAATGGGACAGTATAATACCAGAGTACAAAATATATTAAAATGACAAAGTAGATCAAGCT
The DNA here is from genome assembly GCA_003113815.1 of Sphenodon punctatus. Classification (NCBI taxonomy): domain Eukaryota; kingdom Metazoa; phylum Chordata; class Lepidosauria; order Sphenodontia; family Sphenodontidae; genus Sphenodon; species Sphenodon punctatus. The sequence goes on from QEPC01007114.1 coordinate 122,004, forward strand.
GGTGGTGCAATAGTGCTATATATTAAAGACAACACTGAGTTGAGCAGGATTAAAATTTTACAGGAAGTGAATGGTACTTTGAAATGTCTATGGATAGAAATTCCATATGTAACAGGGAACTATATAGAAGTGGGATTATACTATTGACCTGATCAAGATGGTGGACTGACTATGACTGACTTAATCTACTGCTAATGTAGATTAAGCAGGCTACTAAAGTCAGAAACACAATAATAACAGTTGACTTTAATTACCCTAATATTGACTGGGTGAATGTCTCTCTGGGCATGTTGTGGAGGGAAACATTCTAGATGCCATACATGCCATGACAGTTATTTGGTGCAGCTGCTCCTGGAACTTATGAGAGGAGGAACTGCTTTGGATCTAGTCCTAAGGGTATTTTCAGATGTTACGGAATCACAGTGAACCCCACTGAACCACAGTGAATACTGTGGGTTGGCTGTGATCCCCATAGCATCTAATTAATCCCTGCAAGATGTTCACCACAGTGAACACCCAGCAGGGATCAATTCTAACCATGGTTCTAGCCCTGCGGCTGGCTACAGAGCTGGAATCATGGTTAGATTGACCACAATCAGGAAAGGGCCAAAAATAACGTCTGTTACCTTGGCAAATTCCTGATTCTGGTCCCAGCCACTGTTAGCGGTCAGGTGCAGTGGCTTCATTGGCTGCTGTGCCCACCCATCTCTATGAGAGCGGGCAGCTGCAGGAGCACTGGGGGCAGGGCAGGGCAGGGTGGTTTCATTGCCTGCCGCTCAGCCCCACCCTGACTCTGCCCCCTCCCTGATTCCCAGTAGAGATGCGGACAGCATTTCTGAAGGATGGCTGGCCTCATCATGGACCGGGGTCAGGGAACAATCCTGGTCCAGAATTCAGCATGGCGGGCCCAGAGGCCCGCCACATCTGAAAATACCCTAAGTGGAGTGCAGGACCTGGTGCAAGGGGTATTGTAGCTGCTTGACATTAGTGATCTTAATATAATCAAATTCAACATACTTATAGGAGGGACAATAACAAATAAAACTACTGTAGTAACATTTATCTTTAAAAAGGGAAATTATGCAAAAATGAGGATACTAGTTAGAGGAAAATTTAAAGTAGTTTTGAGGATTAAATGTTTGCAAGAGGCATGGAGATTATTTTAAAACATCATCTTGGAAGCCCAGATTATATGTATTACACAGGTTAAAAATGGTAGCAAGACCAAACATCTCTCAGCGTGGCTAAATGGGGAAATGAAGGAGGCTGTTAGAACCAAAAAGGTGTCCTTTAAAAATAGAAAGTTAGTCCTAATGAGGAAAATAGGAAAGAACATAAGCATTGCCAAATTAGAATATAATAAGTCAGAGTTAGGACACTTTTAGATGAGCGAGTCTTCATGGTACGACCTGCTTGCACAATTTTTCAAAATCCCGTGAGATGGGATTACATGAGACGGAAGTATGGGATCACGCGCATTGAAGGCGGTTGCCCATTGTTTTCAAACCGTGAATTAAATACCTGTGAGGTATTTAATGTGTGGTTGGCAAACAATGTGTGACCGCCTTCAATGCGTGTGATCCCGTAGACCCGTCTCGTGTAATCCCACCTCACGGGATTTTGAAAAATCGCGTGAGCAGGTCACGCCATGGTGACCTGCTTGTCTAAAAGCACCCTTTGGCTGCTTTCACACATGACAAAAATGAGGTATTATAATTGCTTGAGATAATACTGGGTATTATAATTTCTGTAGTTTTGAATTGTGTGAATGAACTAGTACCCTTTTATGGTGCGAGATCTTGGGTCATTCTAAGAGCTACTAAATGTGGCTTTTACAACAACCTGATATCTCGCAGTATAAAAGGGGAATAGTGCATTCACATATTACAAAAAAATGCAGAATTAAAATACCTGGTATTATCTCCAGTTATTATAATAGCCCATTTTGAAAGGTTTGAAAGCAGCCCAAGAGAGAATTTGATGAGCAACTTGCTAAAGATAAAAACTTTTTCAAGTACATCAGATTCAGAAGCAAGAAGCCTGCTAGGGAGTCTGACTGCTTGCCCATGTTACCTGGCCAAGAAAAACTCCCAGAGTCGAATCTCATGGCTGAGAATCTTACGTTTATCTTTGAATGTGTATGCGGGGGTAAAAACATTATCAGCTGGGTTCCCAGGCTTTTTCTCTTAAGAATGCCAGGGCTGGATTTGGAATCCTGTCATTCATAAGAGAAAATAGCAGTGAAATCACTTTATGACATTTTAAACCACATGCCAACTTTCTGAGATAAATGTAAGATTCCCAGCTGTGAGATTCTATGCTGTAAGATTTGCCAGGTCAGGTAACATGGGCAAAGAGCCTCTGTTGGGCCATTAGATTACCAAGGGGTAAAAGGAGTGCTTAGGAGTGTGCATTTTGTATTTCTTATAATAACAATAATGAATTTGGCACTTTTGTTATTGTTTTTATAATAACGACAATGAATTAAATAACTACAAAATAATAACAACATTTTGAAATTAATAATTATTTTGTTATTTCCTGATCATATTTTAGGCTGTAGCTTTTTTATTTTGCATCTAATATTAATAAAATTAGGATAGATTGTACCCCTCACCCAAGGAAACATGTCTTTCACGTTACTGAAAGATTGGATGCAGGATCCAGATTTTATAAGCATTATGGTTTTTAATGTATTTATGGCTGTAACTTCCTTTATGCCTACCTAATTTAGATGAAACTTTTATATAGTATACCCCTAATAAAATTAATCACCTGAACTAATTAATCCCCTGATTCAATTTTAGTAATCACCAAAACAAAGCCTGGTTTGATGGTGAATGTAGAAGGGCGAAGGGAAAGGTACTTGCAATGTACTCTGTTTATTGGCAGGGTCATTTATCCTCATTGCCTGATGTTTATTTTTTTTTTCTATTTTATTTTATTTTTAATTTTTATTATTAAGTTGAAATAAAAATATAGATAAGAAAAAATATAGAAGGAAACATATATACAGAATACACACAGTAGTCTTGGCAGCTTCACTTTGCTGCTCTTCCATCCAAATACCTGTTCCTCTAGCCAATAATACAAACAATATTAAAAGATAAAGAAATAAAGAGACGTTTCTCTCGCCTATACAAACTTCCACCATTAAGGATAGTTAGATGCAATCTTCATATTGATTTTAGGTTAAAAGATGTTTTTGTCTTATCCATGTCTATATGTTCCACAAGTAAGTTCCAAGTTAGAGTCCATGTTTCATAAAACTTCTCCAATGTATGCTGTAGACCTGCAGAAATCCTTTCCATTGTTAATATGTGCCAAAGCCTTTTTAACCAGTGTCGGATTGTCAGACTGCCTGGTGTTTTCCACTTTTGCAGAATCGAATGGATGGCAGCCAGGATCATCACCATCCCGGCGGGAGCTTTAGAGTTCTTCTCCAGTTCTTTGGGCCACAGCCCCAACAATGCTAACGGTGGCATACAAGGTATCGTTGTTCCAGTATGCATCTCTATTTTCCCCCATATTTTTTCCCAAAAATGATTTATTACTGGACAGTCCCACCATTGGTGCAAGTAAGTGCCTATCTGACCACAGTCCTGCCAGCACAAATTATTGTAACCCCTGTTTACCTGGTGGAACCTCTGTGGAGTTAAATAGAATCTGTGAACTAATTTTATTTGCAACTCTCGAACCATCAGGGAGCCAGCATATTTCTGCATATGGGTCCCAATTTTGATCATACACTTGTCTGTAATCGGAAGGTTTAGTTCCTCATTCCATACAGAAATGTATCCTGCATCTGAGGGGTGGAATAAATTTCTAATGATCTGGTAGAGCCTGGAAATAATTTTTTTTTGCGGAGTATTGTTGAACATCTCCGATTCTATGGGGTGTGGTTTCATTATAAAATCTGGCTTATTTCTTGGATGCATTAAGTAACTATGTAATTTAGTGTACAGCCACCCATCAATTCTTTCCCCACATTTCATTTGTAACATATCTGTAGTTAATATATCCTCAAATACATAAAAGTGCCTGACCTGCCACAGGCCCTTTTTTTTCCACCACTCCAAGATTGCTTTCTCCCTACCGCTCAAGGAGAGAGCCCTACAGAGCACTGGCTGGAATGGAGACCTGCCGTGGGTAATATCTGCTTTATATTGGCACATTTTCCAGATTCTAGTTGTGGTATCAATGAACAGGTGCAATATTTTATTGTTTATTTGCATTTTAGGAGGGGATTCATCCATTAAATAGGTTCTGAACGTAGTAATCTGCGCAACTTGTTTTTCCAGCTTCACCCAGGCAGGCTCCCTTCTATCCTCGTACCACATTTTTACACCCCTCAATATAGATGCCCAGTAATAGAATTACAAATTTGGAACATTGAGACCACTTTTTTCTGTTGATGTTAACATTATAGAATGTCTGACCCTTGGTTTGTATTTATTCCATATCATATTATTGATAATTTTGTTAAATTTATTAAAGAAATCTCCTGGGACATGGATAGGGAGTGCTATTATGGTATACAGCAATTTTGGTAATAGTATCATTCTAATCAAGTTTACTTTTCCCATCCAGGAGCAGTTTACTGTCGCCCATGATTCTTTGAGCCTCTTGGCCTCTTCTAGCAAAGGTAAGTAGTTATATTTGTATAAATTTGCAATGTTTCTTGAAAGGTTTATTCCCAAGTATTTTAGGGATGCATTATTTATTTGAAATGGCGTAATATGCTCCAACTCTGATTTAGAAATCCCCTGCTCATCAAGTNGGGGCAGGGCAGGGCAGGGTGGTTTCATTGCCTGCCGCTCAGCCCCACCCTGACTCTGCCCCCTCCCTGATTCCCAGTAGAGATGCGGACAGCATTTCTGAAGGATGGCAGGCCTCATCATGGACCGGGGTCAGGGAACAATCCTGGTCCAGAATTCAGCATGGCGGGCCCAGAGGCCCGCCACATCTGAAAATACCCTAAGTGGAGTGCAGGACCTGGTGCAAGGGGTATTGTAGCTGCTTGACATTAGTGATCTTAATATAATCAAATTCAACATACTTATAGGAGGGACAATAACAAATAAAACTACTGAAGTAACATTTATCTTTAAAAAGGGAAAATATGCAAAAATGAGGATACTAGTTAGAGGAAAATTTAAAGTAGTTTTGAGGATTAAATGTTTGCAAGAGGCATGGAGATTATTTTAAAACATCATCTTGGAAGCCCAGATTATATGTATTACACAGGTTAAAAATGGTAGCAAGACCAAACATCTCTCAGCGTGGCTAAATGGGGAAATGAAGGAGGCTGTTAGAACCAAAAAGGTGTCCTTTAAAAATAGAAAGTTAGTCCTAATGAGGAAAATAGGAAAGAACATAAGCATTGCCAAATTAGAATATAATAAGTCAGAGTTAGGACACTTTTAGATGAGCGAGTCTTCATGGTACGACCTGCTTGCACAATTTTTCAAAATCCCGTGAGATGGGATTACATGAGACGGAAGTATGGGATCACGCGCATTGAAGGCGGTTGCCCATTGTTTTCAAACCGTGAATTAAATACCTGTGAGGTATTTAATGTGTGGTTGGCAAACAATGTGTGACCGCCTTCAATGCGTGTGATCCCGTAGACCCGTCTCGTGTAATCCCACCTCACGGGATTTTGAAAAATCGTGTGAGCAGGTCACGCCATGGTGACCTGCTTGTCTAAAAGCACCCTTTGGCTGCTTTCACACATGACAAAAATGAGGTATTATAATTGCTTGAGATAATACTGGGTATTATAATTTCTGTAGTTTTGAATTGTGTGAATGAACTAGTACCCTTTTATGGTGCGAGATCTTGGGTCATTCTAAGAGCTACTAAATGTGGCTTTTACAACAACCTGATATCTCGCAGTATAAAAGGGGAATAGTGCATTCACATATTACAAAAAAATGCAGAATTAAAATACCTGGTATTATCTCCAGTTATTATAATAGCCCATTTTGAAAGGTTTGAAAGCAGCCCAAGAGAGAATTTGA
>QEPC01007133.1:31787-42612 GCA_003113815.1 Sphenodon punctatus
GGGGGGGGGGCACGCAGGGGAGTGCATTCTTGGTGGTTGCATCATGGCTGTGGAACTCCCTTCTGGTGGTGGCCTGTTTGGCCCCGGTTCTCTCTTTTCGGAGAAGTTGTAAGACCTGGCTGTTCCACCAAGCATTTGGCAGGAGAGATGGGTGAGGGGGTGGGTTGTTGGGTAGGGGTTATTTTTCTTTTTGTCCTCCTTTTATTTGTATTTAAATTGTTTTAATGTTTGTTTTGCAAATTGTAAGCCGCCCCAAAATGCCTGTGGCAGGAGGGGTGGGGTAGCAAAATTCTAAAAGAAGCAAAATTATAAAATAATTCTCTATGAATAATTCAGATTATGTATACGTTTTTGATAGGAGTGGAATTTACCAATGTATTAGGAAATCTGTCCAATGTTGACATGAATCTGAAAATGCAAGTAACACCCTTTACTGCACCATATAATTTGCAATAGATCACAGGAGCCAAACATAACTAGTGTCTTAGTATGTTTCAGCTAGTAAGTTTGTATTACCCATTGTCACAGTGCATATATTTTACCCTGCACAATAGCTCCTACCTTTTGCCATTTCCTTTCTGTCTCTTGGTGTAAGAATCTGACATCCAGCAGAGCCCTCTCTGTAGTGGCAAACCCAGTCTGCCACACACAGCTGAACCTTGTAGGCGTCTTGGCCCTACCTCATCTCCTGATTGTCCCAGCCTGTCAGAAGGACCTATAAGGAGTGGCAGGAAATGACTGCTGCAGGCTGGTCAGTGGGTGAAAACAGACATGACGCTAACTCTACTTTAACATCGTTTTAACATTTCTTAGGCATGTTGCAGGGCTGTATTGGTGTTCTATCCAGCCCTGCAACATGCATAAGAAATATTAAAGCGGTGTTAAAGTGGAGTTAGCATCATGTCTGTTTTCACCGAGTGTCTCCATTGTTATTAGCAAGCCTCAGACCTGCCTGTTGTTTACCTCTGCCCTGCTTCCCAAGACCCAGCTTCTCCTTGAACTCCCATTTTCTTGAATCCTGTCAGCCACACCATGGTTTCAACCCACTGCTTGGTACCTGACAAGGCTCATAGAACTTCATCTCCAGTCCGGATCCTGCCATGACTCATATCCAGCCAAGATCCTGGTGTAACAGATAGATATGTCCCCTCATACCTCGATTTCTAACACTTTGGGAGACAAACTAACTGTGGTAAGGTCTTCTTCAAAACCTCATCATTCGACGTTTTTGCATGGACGTGGGGGGGAATGGGGGGGCGCCAGCAGTGGGTGGAGGTGGGTGTGCAGCCTTTCCCATGTCGCACACCCACCTCCACCCACCGAGCATCCTCCGGTTTTCTGGATGACTCTGTGGGTAGAGGTAGATGTTTCGTGGGAGAGCACATGCACCCCCACCCACCACCTGTGCTGCTTGCACAGATGCACACCCATCCCACCACCACGGAATTTTCACAACCCCCCTGACCCCACACACTCCCGCACACACAGCAATGGGAGGGGTGGTGTCTGTGCAAAAATAGCCATTCTTTCTGCTCACCATGTCTTTGGTGCAATTTGCCCTCGCTTCCACTGTGCCATAAACTCTCAAACCACTATGCTTCCTCAGTACCTCACAAGTTCGCCAACTGGTGTGCTAGTTCCAGTGCTTAGCATGCTGCTGGAATGATACTGTCTTCTTTCCCTGGATTTCCTCTGTCTGCCTGTTGTAACCACCTACTGTTCTTGTTTTACACTTACTTTGTAAGCTGTTTGGGGCAGGGACTCTCTCCTTGTTATTTATATTTTCACTGCTCAGTATGATGGAGCTCTGGGCACCACAGTAATAATAAGTATAATAATACTTCACCAAATCACCTTGGATGTCTTTAGGCATAACACTAGTGTTCAGTGTTCTGTAACACAGTGTTCTACCCAAACACAGATTAAACTGTCAAGACCTGGCAGCGTTCACTTCCAGTGTTTGGGGTGAACACTGTGTTGACGGTATGTCTAAACACTGTAACGGTAGGACACTGTGTTACAGAACACTGAACAGCGTTATGTCTAAAGTCACCCTTAATGCCTAGCAGGACTGTGTCCCGTTAATACACTAGTGATTGTCTCCTTCCCTTGCCTTCACATTACTACTGCCATTTCAAACATTCATTGTTAACATCACTGGAGTCCCTATTTTCCCATTTAAGTGATTGTTAGTGCAAGTGAACTGTAACAATTTGGATCTGATCTTACTCCTGCAGAAATCTCTTGGGTATTTGTTATTGACTTCAAGGCCAGTCACAAGGCCAGATTTTTCCATGGAATTCCATAGTGATATATTCCTAAATTTAAAAGGGCAGAAATGCCTTCTATGCTTGCCCAATCTGTCCCACTCACCCACACCCCCAAACTTGTGCTGCAGGTGTTCTTGATTGTTAGTTAGCAGAGAGCAGGAGCGTCTTCCTCCCCCACTTGCAGCGCAGACCCAGCATGGGACTGAAGCTTCTTCTGACAGTGCTTCTGCTCTATGCTGAATAGCAAAAAGCAGTACTCCAGCCACAAAGTACCACAGTGGTGCTCCGGTGCATTCAAATTGAATGACACCAGTGGATTGCGGCTCCTATTTATCCAGCTCACTGAAAATAATTTGGCCAGAGATTGGTCACAAAACGATGGAAATTTATATCCATGCTGATATTGTATCTGACAATTTTGCCTCCTTCAATTCGGGCAAAAAGGTATTTCTGAAAGAATCTCAATTTCACTTATGTTTGATTTGGTTATTTTTGGGTTTTGTTTACTTCAGTTTGATTATGTGGGTCATTCTGAAATTCTGGTGACTTCCTTTCATTACTATTAGCACCATGGCACTCCACTTTGGTGCACAAAAACACTAATACTGTCCAAACGAAGCAACCAAAATAATGAAATGAAAAAAATACTAAAATTGCCAAATTGGAATAACCAAAGTGACTGAACTGAATAAATGGATACGCAAATATCATTTTGGTAGCAAGTAACTATTCAGATATTCAGGTGCTTATCTGAAAATGTGAGTAACATTTACAAATAAAATACATCTATTCATTCCAGCTTTGTGGGAGATGGTTACTGTCAGTTTTTCTCATAAAGAAACTATTGGCTGTCCTATTATCTTAGCAAAGGTTATGGAACACATTTTTCCAAACATAAAACAATGTTCATGCTGGAAAATTACACTACATTGTCATGCTTTATACAAACAAAGGATTTACTGAACATTAAATAGCTTAGCACATATAAATTAACAACAGAAATCCATTCTTAGGCACATTTTTATTCACATTTGCAGGAATGGGGTCCCCCTTCCCTGTCTCACACAGTTCAAGAGGAAGAAAAAAGATTCACCATCACCTATTTAATGGGAAATTTTTCTAGTTAGCTATTTTTAGTTTAGGGATTTCTTTAAAAAAATCACTGCAGTTACAAAAATATCACCTTATTCATTTATAGACTGGTAAGTGTCTCATGATCCTTTTCCTCACTAGCAACCATGGGCCAGATTTCTAAGTGCTTACAATCTAAAATCAGGACCAGATTTTTAAATGAGTTGAGCACCCGTGTGACTGCTCTCCGAACGTGGGGCACTCACAGCATCTATCATGCTTTCGAGCCACAAATCCGCTGCATACACATCCTAACGTAATCCGGGATTCGTGGCTTCCCGGTGATTAAAAGCCTCGTCATACCGGAGCCATGCCTCTGGGGGGCCTGTGCCATGTGCTCGGCCCACTATGTCAGCGTACTTGTGTAACTCCAGTCCACGGCCGGGGTATGCTTGCATCATTGTATACGGCGTAAGCCGCAGTCCAATTTGCCCAATTCCTATCGGCCTTGGGGCTTTTAAACTTCTCTTTTTCTTTCTGATCCTCCTCCACCCTGTGATCCACTATTGGATCACTGAATAACAATGCAAACACATCAACGTATTTGCCCTGCCAAATCCTTTCCTTTGTTGCCTGCAATAAGTGCTGCCGAAAAGCGGCTGTTATGTCCAGGCTGGCTCCACCAGGTGGAGCCAGTGGGTGCTCCATGCCAGCACCAGGTGGTGGCAAGAGGGCCACTGCTGGACCTATCCCCACAGCCCCCACATCCAGGGAGGTCAGGGGGACCTCTCCGGACAATTCCACTCGCCCTTGAGGAAGCACACCGGCCGCCTGCAGCTGGACAGGCACCCCGATAGGTGTAATCACCACCCACGCTCCATTCATCCATGCCACCTGAGGCTGGCCCTGCCCCCCTGTTCCCATCAACCCTTGTGATGCACTCACGTCACCCTGTACCATGGTCGGGGTAACCCTGGGCATGTTCTGCTCTCGCACCCCCACCCCTATGTTTACCCTTTGCTCCAGGCCATCTATGCTAGCCAGGACCCTCTGGCCCCCTGGATGATCGCCTGGCATGCCTGTGGAACCTTGGTTACCTGCCCTCTCAGCACCCGAACTGCAGCTTGTCGCCCCTGGGTCTCACCTATGCCGCTGTCTGTTGCTCCCGCCACGTGGGTCCCGCCTGCATTCGTCCCTTGACTGGCTCCATATATCCGCTGTTCGAGCACAAGGATCCTCCGCCAAAGCTCACCATCGTCCCTGCATTCTGCCAGAGTAGGATCCACACGCCGCCGCATTTCGGGAGGTGGTTCCTCTCTGCAATGAGACTCCGGGATCCCCTGAACGGGCAACCCGGCCCCTGAGAACCCGGTGTTGCATGACGGGCCTTGTGCCCCTGACTGACCCTGGGGTATTACAGCCTGGTCGCCCCTAATCTCACTCTGTGACGAGGGAGAACCCATTCTCCCGTGGCCACCTGCTGTCCCATATATGGCCCTAATCATTGGAGCAGTGGGAGAGGCCATGCAGGAAGGCCCATCCAGTTGACCTGAGGGGCCAGCCATCTCCTCTATAAAACAAGCGGGCCCAGTCACCTCGCTGGGATAATCCAAAACCCGCACCTCCTTGTGCCCCTGGCCTGACTCCCCAACCAGGGAGCCTGCATGGAAACAGTGTGCACCAGCCCCATCCCTTGCCGTGGCCTCTCACCCCCGCTGTACCTCAGCCACATGCCATGCCTGTTGGGGCTGCTCTCCTGGGGGCACCCCCCCAGTAGTCACACCGGGCCGCCCACTCCCTGTGCCCATCTCAGTTGGTGGAAGGGGGGTCCCCACCTCATCCCTGAATCTACCGGGGGGGAAATGACCCTCCCCTGCCGGGTGGTAATTGTTCCCCCTGTACTATGTGCCTCCTCAGTCTCGGGGCCCAATTCAGCCTGCCCCCGTTCCATATGACCAGGGGCCCGGTTCCCCCTACTTGTACTCGCCGTATCTGCAGTGTGCCCTGCAGCCTGCTGGTTCTCATGCATTGTCTGCTCACACGCTTCCAAGTGTGGAAGCAGGACCTCCCTGGAGGGGATATCCCCGACAGGTGGCTCAGAGTCAGCCCTCTGATGCCTCCCCCCTGTTCTGCTCGTGCGGGCGTCGTGCAAGCTCCCTCCTTCCTCACCGCTGCCGGATGCTGCTTCTTTGATTGACCCATTCTTTGCCACAGGCCGCTTCGCACTCAGTCAGCAGCGAGCTCTCCTAGTTGCTGACTGCTTGTGTCTTAACCCCTGACTGCTCCGCTCCAGTGGTGGCAGGAAATCTGCCCCTCCTAACAAAGGGCGGGCTTCCTGGCCCCACGTGATGTGTTCGCACCACTGGAGAGGTTGCTTAGCAACCTTCACAGACCTAGAGGGAGCCTTCTAACAGGCTCTCCCTACAGTGGCGCCATTTCCTCCGCTTGCTGGGAGGAGCGCGCCAAATCCCCGTCGCTGCCATTTGGTGGCGAAGGAACTTCTTGCAAAATGATGCCCACTCTGCAGACCTCCCCCTGCACTGGGTTCATAGTCTGTATCCCCAATAAAGCTGCTCCTGGTAAAGTGCTCCCCCTGTGCATGGCTTCCACTGTGGAAGCTATTTACAAAGTTTCTGCTCCTACTCCCTCCCCTTTATGTTCAACCCCTTTGTGTATTTTATTCTCCCTCCCTCCCTGCTGCCCCATAGGATTTCCCTCCCTGGGCTGAGGCTTGCTTTTAGAGTCCTCCCAAGTGGACTACAATTGTCATTGTGCCCAACAGGGTTGCTTTGCACAGGACCCCACCATCTCCCTGCCTCCCTCCTGCAGAATGCCCACTGTATCAGTCCAGAGCACCCCCTTACCTCTCATTCCTTAGTGGGGTTGGGAAAGTCGGAGGGAGAAGTGCTGAAAAAGTATCAGTTCAATTCCATGTGTAGCCTCCTGTTTCTGTCTCTGGGATAAACCTCTGTCCTCTTCCTGCACCTGGGACCATCTCAGGCAAACTCTGGTGCTCTGGCCCTAGCAGCGCTCCTCCAGTGGGGAGCACCATTGAAGCCACAGCCCAGACACCCCACATTTTTGGAGGGGGAAGGGTTGTCACAGAAATCCATGTCCTCTGTGGTTCTTGGTGGGTTTAGGGGACAAGATCAGCCACCCCAAACATCATTGTGGGATTAGCTAACTCTGTTGTTTAGTCATCTCTGAATCCGTGGCCCTGAAGCCAAGGCGCCTGCCATGTGGGATCAGATCAGAATGACCTTCAGTTCTCTCCTCTTCCCACCAAATCAGCTCTAAACATGGCTGACCAGTCACTCGCACTGCTCCCTGGGAGGTGCAGTTCCCTCTCTTTCCCCAGAACTGATAGGCTCTGGCAAGCAGTGTGTGCTGGGAGTTGTAGTCCCCAGTATTCAAGACTGTTTGCTTTTAAACAATCTCTGCATTACACATAGAATGTTCACAAGCACTCCACACTCAGGATGGTCTCCATACGCTAACACTGAATTTTCAAGAGGTCATAACTTAAAAACTTACTAACTGGATTTATAAAAACTAAACTAAAAGGCACCCCCTAGCAGCCTCCTTGAATTTTCTAAAAGGTTTACACCTCCCAAACAACACAAAACCCTTTTACGCTGCCAAGATTGAGATGGTCTAACTTTTGAAAAAACGGGTTTCAAAGTGCAGTTTTCAAATGAAATTTGGACAGGTTAAACTGCTTATTCCAGTGATCCTTCACAAATTTCACTATTCTAACTTTAATCATGTCAGTTTTATAATGAATAGAATGTTCCAGCTTTATAATGGAGCATACAATACACCCTAACTATACAGTGGATCCTGCCAGTGGATTTAATAATGTAAATTCATTTAAAAAAAAATATTAAAGTGGGAATTTAAAGAGGGAGGAAAAACTTTAAGGGAAACTGGCAGTGGATTCTAAAATCACTTGGAGAAGAAATAATTCTTCAGGTGCTTTTTAAAGGTGGGAGGGAGGAACTGAGATGAACATCTGATGGGAGAAGTTCCACGCTGAAGGGCCAGCCACAGCAAACGATGACTCACCTGCCAACTTAAGGCACAATGGCAGGATACGCAAACACTGGGTGGCTTCTGAACACAGATAACCATTTGGGTGAGGCTCCAGGAGCATGTCTCAAATATAGGCAGGGCCTATTCTATTCAGGGCCCTGAAAACCAGCAGTGCAAACTTAAATTCAATCTGCTGTTCTGCAGGCAGCTAAGCAGAGTGGGTATCACAGCTTCCCAAATCGGTAATCAGCTGCACTGCTGCATTCTGAACAAACTGAAGCAATAGGCAAGCAATGCTGGAAGTCCATCCAAGAAGGAATTATAATAATCAAACCTTGTTGTCACCAGGGCATGAGTCACTGTGGCAAGGTTGTCATGGGATAAATAAGAGTGTAGCTTATGCCAATTGCATAGATATGAGATGGCTGAGTGGATCTGCCACTCGAGTGTATCCTTGTTGGTTCAAGTCCAGTTTTAGATCAGTAGAACTGAAACAGTTATCTGCCACTATCCAGTCAAACCTGTGGTTCCGAGCTCCTCTGGGAAGGACTGGTTTACAGAGGGATACCATTATTGTTTGGCAGTTTACTGTTTTATCGATATACAGCATTACCATAGTGTGCTATTTTTCCCTCGTCTTACAATCTGAATACCATATTGCCATTTAACATTTGCCCAGAATTCCTTTCCTGCTTACTTTCCCCCACACCTGGTTTGAGACCAATAATCTTAAAGTTCAGTTATATGGTAATGGTAACACAGTAAACGGTTGCAGTAATTCGAATGTACTCAGGTTTCCAGTTAATGGCCGGGTAACCGCCAAACTATCCAGAATGGCCAGTATTAATCACAGATAATACATTTATTATTTGATTCAGATTTCTCTTGCACCACATGGCCACCTCCAGTTCACCCCATTGTAAATGGAACCTGGGTATTCCTTTGATTAGAAAAGTTGAGCAGAACATGGTGAAGTTAACATGGTGTTGATCATATCACTTCAGAGTCTCATGTGCCTTAATCACACCACCCTATTGTACTGCTTGGATCATGACAGAATTTGACTTGGAAATTATCCTCTATTATGCAGATAAGCCAATGTTGTCTGTTTGTGACTCAGATGTATAATCCACATATAGCCAAGTTCTTAAGTTCAAATGTACATCTCAGCTTGCATTTAAGCATTTAACTTGACTTGTTATAAGAGAATATCAGAGAGTTGTTAAAGGGTAAAAGTTAATTCAACTATTTTCCTTTTCTATGAGCACTTTGAAACTATTATCACCAGAGCATCTAGTTAAATTTACACAAACCTCTTCTGTTTGCAAAAATTGTCTGAAAATCTTATGGGAAAAGCTTTGTGAGATTTCTAGTATATCCTGCTTCCAGTCAGTCAGGAAATATTGGAAAAAACAGCATCTTTTGGGGTATATTTTGACACGTCTGCTTCTGGGCCTGGAAGAAATTCACTAAAATAAAAAATAATTGGGGGGGGAAAGTTAATCCCCCTTCTCCCCTTGTAACTAACATGCATGTGCGCCTGCAACTTAACTTCATGATGTATCCCTGCCTTTCCCTATGTTCTCCTTGTCTCTCCCCCTTTCCCTATCCTAAATTGTAAGCCCCTTGGGGCAGGAACCTGTCTCTATAGTCACGAGTCTTCAGCGCCAGGCACATTGCAGTTGCTATATAATTGCAAGCACTATATTTATTTATTATTATTATAAGCATATATATAGCGCGAGCAATGTACGTGACGCTTTACAAAAAACAAGATAGACACGGTCCCTGCCCGAGAGCTAGCAATCTAAAAGCAGGGGGAAGGGAGACAGGGAAGAGGGAACAGAGGGAGAGACTGGATAATTATTATTAATAATACTTTCAAAAGAAAAAAGCAGGGTGCATACAGGACTTTATGTTCATCACTTTCATGGTTCCTGACTGCATCTGATGTCTCCCATGACAGGTAATAATTAGTAGTTAATCTTCTTACAGTAGTGACTGTCTTGTTGCTGTTTTTAACAGGTGCAAGTGTTAATATGATGTTTTTGAAAGACTTTTTTTGTTATAACTGAAAGATATTAGCAGGGTGCTGCCATGTATCTGTCATATGTTTGAGTGAATTTACATGTCTTTATGTTTTCCATTCTCAACAAGTATTTCTTTACATACACTTACACTGTTTTTTCCAACTTTATTTTTAAATGTACTTCTTCAATTCAAGGTACTAATTTATAAGCCTATAATCAGTCTTGAATCATCATTCATTCAGGAAACAGCTTTACCCAGCCCCAAAATGTAAGAAGAAAATAGCTGTAAAATGTTCCATTCTCTCGAAGCCCTTGCGGGTTCTTGTAGGATTACGAATATCCTTTTGAAATAATGCTTGTGATTACATAAAGAGAAGCATTCTGTAATTAGCAGCTAACCAAATGTCAGCATATGCTAATTATTGGAAGGAAGAGGACTGATAGTACTTGTGATATTGGTCTCTCATGAGGTCATTAGGAAAGCTGATACTAATAACAAATTATTATTATTATTATTTTCTTTTTATGTGACTTTTATTTATAAAAATCAAAGTACAACAAATTCGACCATGCACAAACTTATCCATACAGTTTAGCCCTATAGATATTACATTGGTCAGCAAACATATCTTTAGTCAACATTTTTTGGGTTATACTTTAAACAAAAACCCTTATCCAAAAGCACAGGTCCCCCCCCGAGTCATGGAAATATATCAACAGTACAGATTAAGTTATCCTCCAGGATTTTTTTTTTGTTTACTTAATATTTGTCTACTTTTCCCGTTTTAAAGTATCTAAGGCTTTTCTGATTGGTGCCCAGATGGTTTCAAAACTTTGCTTCTTGTTGTGGAGATCCGCATGGAACTTTTCCATAATATGCATATACCAGATTCTGTGGAGCAGTTCGTTCATGGTGAGGTCCTCCAATGATCGCCAGTGCCTTGCTATAATGTTTATAGCTGCTAAGAAAATAATTTTGCACGAGTTCTGGCTAGAGTCCATGCATTTTGTGTTGGGATATAAGCCCAGCAGGGCTGTTTCTGGTCCGAACGGCACCACCATTGCCGCTACTTTGTTAACAATTTTCCACACCTTGCTCCAAAAGAGCTGCACCTTCCCACAATACCACCAACAGTGCATATAAGTACTAGTGGTGGGACCCTGGGCCCATTACCGGCTACCGTATTTACCGGTTACCGGTTCTGCGAAAACCGGATTCCCGGATTAAATCCGGTATACCGGTACCGGATTTATTTCATTGGTTTCAATGGGGTGCTGTGTCCCCATTGAAACCAATGAAATAAATTAATTCCCTCCCCCTCCCCCTCCCAGGCTGCGCGGGTGGAAGGGGGGACACCCCCCACCCACCCTGCCCAGCCTGGATTTTTGTTTTAAAAAAGACCCAGAGGCGAGCCCACCCCC
>QEPC01007133.1:46023-86306 GCA_003113815.1 Sphenodon punctatus
CACTGAACCTCATATATCTGCACCCCATATCTCTCTGTCACATGAGATCAGTGCCTTAAGGAGTATGGTAAAAGCATCAGGATGTCAGGAAGTAACTTGACACAAATTAAAAGACAAAAAAGAAACCTGTTTAAGGGTATAAAACATGATGTACAAGAGCAAGGGTTAGGCAAACACTTTCTGGCAAGTTGCAATAAAGGCTTAGGCATGAAAGGTTTAGCTGCCCTCCTGTGTAATAAAAAGTAGATTTACACTTGTCCTGTTTGTGTGGCACGTCCTGCTACAGACTTGTTGAAACACAGCTCAGGGAAATAGTACCCTATATCTGTCCATCTGATTGAGCAAACAGAAAGCTGCTGACATGAGTGATGCTATAAAAAAACACCTTCACACTTCCACTCAAATGATTTTATCTAGTCCGTTTCATTGTTTGTCACTGTACTTCAAGGAAATTGTGCACAGAGCTGGAAGAAATCCCCGTTTTCCATGGTACACTTCTGAGCACACTGAGGCTGCGATTCTCTAACTGTTTGTCAGCACTAATTCATAGCACCGGTGCAAGTCCTATAGAAGTGGATGAGGCTTACCAGTATTTATTTATTTATTTATTTATTACATTTATAGTCTGCCTGATCTCAAGAGCTCAGGGTGGATTACAGCTAGAGTTGCCACCTTAGGTATATTTTTCCAGGCCACTTATGAAAAATACATGTGCAGGGCCTGGAATATGTATTCTTCATAAGTGACCTGGAAAAATATACCTAAGGTGGCAACTTTAATTACAGCACATAAAAACTCAAACTAGACATAGAAACACCAGAAATAAAAAAAATAAAATCCAGTATAAATGTAACCAACCCCTAAAAGGCCACCCACATAGAGCCTATCTCTGCCCACCAAACACATAGCCAAATAGGAAGGTCTTGCACTGCCTCTGCAAAATGCTCATGTTTGGGTTTTGGTGAACTGCCAGAGCTTTGGGGAAGCCATGAAGGAAACCTCTTGTAGGCCTTAGATGTATGAACTTGAGGCAATGATGGAACTAGCAAGCAGGCCTCAAGGATCATGATGGAAAACAGGGAAGGGGGAAGTCTTTCAGTTATACAGGGCCCAAGCTATCTTGGCACTAAGCACTAGCATTGACACCAAACAACCAAAGAGAATTTCCCTGCCCTGTTTTGAAGTAGTTCTCTGGAGAATTTTGGTTTTGTTATTGCCCAACATTGGACATTTTTACACACACTTTAAAGTTCCAGGTTTTTCAATTTTCTGGGTTTACAAGTTCACAAGTAAGTTCCGGATTCATTTTTCATACACACATTGCCCTGAGGCAGTTCCTGGATGCATCTTTCACACAAACACTGCCCTGAGGCAACCTAAAGTAGCCGCAGCTGTAGATGTGACAGGTTGCCATGGAAACCAAGTGACCACAGCTGCCTGGAGCAAAGCAGTTTACCAGGAGAACCTTTTACACACAAAGGTTCTGGGAGAAGTATCATGCAGAAGTTCAAAGATCCAAATGTTTAAGATCTGGGTGAGTGATTTGGACACACAGAAACGTGTGTGTAAAAACACCCATTGTGTAGCCATCTTGCACATTTTATATAAATAGGGTGGACAGAAGGCAAGGTATATTTGTACCTTTATTAGTGGCAAACATCCCCTTTTCAGGCACCAAAGAAGGGGCCTCCCGAATCCCAACCCATCAGTTGCATTCCATCTACAAAGTGCCAATTGTGTCTATATTTCCTATGAAATAAATACAAAAATACTATTTGTAAACGTGTGCTTAATGTTTTGAAGATTAAAAAACTCTTTTAAATCTTTTTGCCCTGTCTTATTATTGACTTTCCCTCCTGTGTAATAACCATTTAGTTTCTTAGTAGTTCAACACTGAGCAAGTGCACAAGGTTACACTGCATATTAAAAACATGGCATGGAGGAGAACTGTTCTAGATGAAAATTGAAAATTCTTCAGAATTTCATTTTCAAGATAGTGTATCCTGCTGCACCTCTGTGCATCCCAGGCTACCATGGAGACTAAGGCCCCTTTTAGACGTGCGGCGGTATCATTCGCCTCGGCGGCGCGCATATTTTGAAACTTCCGCCTGGTCTAATTAGACGAGGCGGAAGTGGCTTAATATGCGCCTANGGCGCATTTTAAAAGTGCGCAAATTAAATACCTCGATTGAGAGGTATTTAATTCGCGCACTTTTAAAATGCGCCTCCGCTGTAATAGGCGCATATTAAGCCACTTCCACCTCGTCTAATTAGACCAGGCGGAAGTTTCAAAATATGCGCGCCGCCGAGGCGAATGATACCGCCGCACGTCTAAAAGGGGCCTAAGAAGAGCAGGCTTATGACTCCATCTAGCAATTCCTCCTCATAGTCTCTTTCCAGCAACATGCACTCTTTATGTAACAGAGTGGGAGTGGTGCTTGTTCTATTGTATTCTACACTAATTTTATAGAGTTCTCATCACCATTGCATCTGAGCCTCTTACAATAAATATCTCAATAATCCCCACAACATCTCTGTGGGGTAGACAGGTCAGAATTATGAATTCAGTTTTTGGGAACTAAGGATAGGACTCTTCCAAGGCCACTCACGGCTGAGGCCACCCAGTTCCATACTCTACCCATTAGACCACACCAGCTTTCAATCAGACCCTGCTCTAAGTATTCCATATCAGTTGTTGAGGGCACGTTCACATCTTCTCGAACAAGTCCTTAGAAGCTTGGGAGAGGGAACGCACATGCAAATCAGCATGTCTTTGACCAGGTGTGAATCCCCCTAGGTGGGTGATTGAAGCTTTTATGTGTTTACAAAAGTGATGGATTGAGTGCTTCAGAATCAATCACCTGCCTCATGGAATTCACACCTAATCAAAGACACGCATGATTTGCATGCACATTCCCTCTCCTGAACTTCTAAGGGCCTGCTCAAGCAGGTGTGAAAGTGCCCTGAACCCCAAATATAGGAAATGTTTTTTCTTTTCCATATAGCTACTGAACACAGAACATGTACAAAGATCAATAATTAATGTTCTATTGGCTAGCATTAATCTCTAGGCGATGACTGCACTTCCAGTGAGACAAAAGGACTTGGGCAAAATCAACTTTGCCAGTGATATGTTAACCTCTGAAAAGCAGTGCACCACATCTGACAATAAGTATTTATTTCAAAAGCTAACCAATATTTAGATAAGCAGAACTTGCACCACTGTCTGCAACAGTGCCCCATATGTTACATTCCCAAAGAGCCATGTGCTGCATCTAACATCTCTTTTGTTCCCCCTTGTACTTTATTTTTCTAATACCAATATTATATTAATTGATTTATTTGTAGATCTCATGATTTGCTAGGAGTAACAGAAAAGAAGGTATGATCCATGCCCAGAGGAGTTCATACATTTTAGAATTTATATGGTACAGCTGGATGGCTATATTAATTTCCTGTGATTTTTTTTTTTGTACCTGTATGCCATACCAAAAATATTTTGAGAGTGGCGAAGAATTGGGAGAAAAAGCATTTCTTATGGGTAGTATCATGTTTTATTAGGTATTGTATTTGGCAAAATTGAATTACTATAAAGGCACGTTCTCCAGAGGCTGTTAAAGTTGTGGCAGCAGGCTCAGCACTTCTATTCCAACAAACTCCACTTTTCAGAAATGTATAACTCAGCCATAAAACTGAACCTTGAGTTAAAACTTTTCATATAAAATCTCATCCCAACAGAATTCTTATTTATTTGTACAGATTAAAACAACCCACCTGTTTATATCCTTTTACCTGTTTTTGAAGTCATATTTGGGACACGAAGGCCAAAACCAAAACATAAATCAGTCTCTTATTCTAGAGTAGTCCTGCAGGCTTCAATGAGACTGTTCTGAATTTCAGCAAGTGATTTGTGTTCTTGTGGGGCCAAAGTGCCAAAATTTGTATTTTAAGATTATTGTTGGTTTCCGAGCAATGAAAGATTAAAACGGTGGAAATCAATGCATATTTATCTTTCATCATTCAACTGTTTTGATTTTCTCCCCCCTTTAATTTAAAACAACATTTAATAGTTTGAAAGAATTAGATTAATCTAACTACAGAGAGGAGATGTTAAAAGAATAAAAAACGTTGCATTTTAAAATCATGATTGACTATAATCAATCTATAATCAATATATCAATAAGTTCTATCTATAATCAATATGGTGGTACTCTTTTCTTTTTCTTTTTTTTTCTTTTCTTTTATTAGAAATGTACCTGACACTGAACAATAATTAACTAGAGACAGATCCCTGCCCTAAGGGCTTACAATCTAGGAGAGATAAAGGTGCTACCAGATTTTTATAGTGTGTTTAAAAGGGTGAAAACCGATGTCTGGGTGGTGTGCATTTCACCAACCCAGGATGGGAAACCACAGCCGACACAGGCCAGGTCAGAGAGGGACACTGAACAAATGTGCTGTGGCCAGAGTGCCATCTTGCCACCCACGCACCCTGGGTAGGGTGGGGAGCTAAACAAATGTGTGGGCAGCTGGCCCGCTCCCCCACCCTGATGAACAACCATGACGACCAGCCATGGTGCTTGGCCATGGCAGCCCCTGCCACCAGGCAAATACGGTAGGGCTGAATACATGTGCTGGTCAGCGTTGGCCCTTGTGGGCAGTCCTTAACCCAGGCTGTGAAATCAGAGATTTTCGGAGGACACGGCCTGGGCTGGTCACCCACTCACAACAGGGCAGTCCCGGGCTAACATCTGGTGGTGTATAAACAGATATACTGGTGGGTCCCAGGCCACAGCGGACCAAAGTGGGCCATCATCACATCTGTTTTTACCTGAAGAGCTGCCCAATGAGCTACTATTATGTCTTTAGAGTAGGGATGTGGGAACAGGTTGCGGTTTGGCCATTTGGTTCGATTCGTGCGTTCGGTTCAGGCGTTTGGATCGTTCGCTGAGTTTGGGTTCGGCCGTTCAGTTTGGTCGTGTTTGGTTTGGTTCGGGCGTTCAGAAAAAGTATCGCGAGAGTGCATGATCGTGCCAGAAACTGGAAATTCGAGTGCATACGGAGCTGTGTGGCAAGAGAGTGTGTGTTTGGCTGGGTGGCTGTTCGGTTAGTGTGTTTTGGCTTTTTGTGTTTGGTTTGGCTGTGTTGTTTGGCTGGTTGGTGAGTGTTGGTGTGTGGTGGGTGACTGACTTTGTGTTTTGGTTGGCTTGGCTGCGTGTTTAAAAAAAAATGAAGAAGGCTGTTGTGCTGATGCCATGACTGGGGACCAATGTGGTGCTCTCAGAGAAGGAAGAGGTCGCTGCCCCTGCACCTTTGGTGGTGGTGGCCGGCTCCTCAGATGAGGAGCAAGCAGAGGGCACAGGAGGTGCTGCCAGGTTTGTAAACTTTTTTTTTTACTTTGAGGACAAGAAAGGCTCTATCCATTAGAGCGAGCTCACTAGCATGCGGGTGGGTGGTGGGCATCAGTCAGGTACAAACGGTGGGCATCAGTGGGTAGCAGCAGATATCTGCCACAGAGAGAGAGGGTATTGTAGTGTGTGTGGCTCTTTCAGCAGTCAGGCATGAGTACGAGCAGCACCCCCACTCAAACATGTGCCAGGCTAGTAAGGATCTCCATTCTCCAGTTGCCATCCCATTCCCTACACATCCCAAATAAGGGCAGGATTTGCACGTGCCATCCAGGGCCTTTCTAGCTGCAATCCCTAGCACCCCAAGGAGGGCAGGATTTGCATGTGCCAGCAAGAGTACTTCAAGTTGCTATAGTTACTAGCACCCCAAGGAGGGCAGAATTTGGATGTGCCAGCCAGGGCCTTTCTAATTGCAATACCTAGCATCCCCTAGCACCCCAAGGAGGACAGGATTTGCACATGCCAGCAAGGGTACTTGAAGTTGCCATCGCTTCTAGCACCCCAAGGAGGACAGGATTTGCATGTGCCAGCCAGGGCCTTTCTAGTTGCAATTCTTAGCATCCCCTAGCACCCCAAGGAGGGCAGGATTTCCATGTGCCTGTAAGGGTCTCATCCCTCCGCAGCACCCAAAGAAGGGTAGAATTTTCACATGCCAACCAGGGTCTCTCCATTTGCCATTCCATTCCCTAGCATCCCCTAGCACCCCAAGGAGGGAAGAATTTGCACGTGCCAGCCAGGGTCACATCTCCCGTTGCCATCCCTAGCACCCCAAGGAGGAAGGACTATAGGCATCATCATAAATGCATGATATTACTTTGGTATTCTTAATTTGTTCCCATTTCAGAGAGGAATCGGATGCTGGCCCCAGCACTGGTGCTAGGCCAAGGAGGACCCCTAGGCGGAGGTCACCAGTGACACCCCCAGCCATTCGGCAGAGGAGGTCAGATGTCTGGAGGTTTTATGAGATGTGTGACGGAATCGCCATATGCAAGATAAAGCATGGGGACTGGAACAACAGAGAATGGATTGTCCTATGACCTGTTAGGAATGGAATTCCCCTGCAGAGAGAGATTGGCCACCCAGTCCACCCACTTGTGGAGACAGAATGCAGGCAGGGCTTGTCAGACCATTGGTCTGACACCCTATGGCACTTATTATGTTCCTATCTTTTCATGCTCTTTAGACCTGCAGCAAAAGAATCAGGAGGCAGAGAGAGGGGACCACATCAGGGCTCATTGCCCATATTGAAATGCTCCATGGCCTGACGGTGAGGCGGCAGGAGGACTCTGGCGTGGTCGTGGAGCCTCAGCACCAGAAGAAGGGGGGGAAGGCAACCCAGAAGCACTGGAATGTAAACCTTTCCCCCTCCTCCATACCTGATGTGGAGTCCCCCGGGAGTTTGCTGCGACCAAGGCCTTTCGGGCCAAACTTGAGAGGCCTGGCCACCAAATGATGAAGGGCGTATGCTGCCTGGAGAACCGCTTGATGGAACAGTTCCAGGTGCTCGAGGTGGAGAAAAAGAAGGTGGAGGCGTACGCCCAGTATGTCTCCGCCGAGATGGAATGCCTGGAACTGTACAACCAGGCAGTCTCCAGGTGGCATCGGGACATGGAAGGGGCCCTGGAATTTGCCATCTCCCATGGCTACAAGATTGCAGAGGACCAGGTGGCCACCCCTCAGTCCTGTGCTGCCCCAATGCCTTCTGCCTTTCACCCAAGTCCTGGGGGACAGGCCCAGAGACTAATAGTTTCCTTTATATGTTTCCTTTCAATGTTTGGTTTTGGTTTCATAATGTTGTTGTTTAAATAGTTTTAATAAAAGTTGTTATTTCTTGTTACGAGCTTCGTTTGAACTGTCCAATCTTTTATCCCTACGTGCTGAAGTTCTGGCTGGCAGGTGGCAGAATCTCATACAGCTTGTCGATCCCTACCAGCAGCATCTGGCTGGCTCCACATGTAGTGTAGTTAAGATATTAACTGAAAGATATGCCAGGCAGCAGCAGGGTCTCAACTTGCAGCAGTCCCCCAGGAGGGGCAGGGCTTGTGTCTGTGTGGGTGTGCCAGAGAGAAAGAGAGACAAGCTCCTTGGCAGCATGCGGTGGGTGCTGGGCCCAGTGGGTGGGGGCCTTTGGCAGCAGCAGGTTGCCAGGGTACAGAACCCTTTGCACAGACAGCATTTTTATGGGCCCCAGTGGGTGAGGGCGTTTGGCAGCAGCAGGTTGCCAGGGTACAGAACCCTTTGCACAGACAGCATATAGGCCTGGGGGGTGGGGACCTTTGACAGCAGCAAACGTGGGTTGTCAGGGCAGGCAGGCAGGCAGTGTGGCATGAGTGGCATTCAGGCAGGATTTGAACTTGGAAATCTGGGCAGGCAGGCAGGCAGGCAGTCACAACAGCTTGGCATGAGAGGCAGGCAGACAGGTGGGCTGAGACAAGCTTTGAACTGGCAATGGCAACCTGGGTGGGCAGGCAGACAGCGTTGCATGAGTGGCAATCAGGAAAGCTTTGAGCTTGGCAGCCTGGGTGGACAGACAGACTGCATGGCATGATTGGGAGCATCAGCAGCCATTGAGTTTCCCGGGTATAGACCCCTTGGCTGGCACAGACAACATATAGGTCTGGGGGCTGTTGGCACTAGCAGAAACAGACAGTGGGTTGCCAGGGTACAGAACCCTTGGCACAGACAGCATATAGGCCTGGGCTGGGGGCCATTGGCACCAGCAGCAGACATTGGTTGCCACGGTACAGAACCTTTGGAACAGACGGCATATAGGCCTGGCTTGGGGGCCATTGGCTCCAGCAGACAGTGGGTTGCCAGGGTACAGAATCCTTGGCACAGACAGCATATAGGCCTGGGGGCCATTGACACTAGCAGCAGCAGACACTGGTTTCTGGGGCAGGCAGTCAGGTGGCGTGGCATGAGCGGCAGTCAGGCAGACTGAGACAGGGTTCAAGCTTTGCAACCTGGGTGGGCGGGCAGGCAGGCAGCATGGCATGAGAGGCAGGCGGGCTTGGGCAGGCTTTGAGCTAGGCAACCTGGGTAGGCAGACCAGCACCTTGGCATGGGAGGCAGGAAGGAAGACTGAGGCATGCTTTGAGCTTGGCATCAAGCTGGGCAGGCAGACAGGCAGCGTAGCATGGGAGGCAGGAGGGCAGGCAGACTGGGACATTGGCAGCAGGGCACTCAGATAGGCTAGCAAAGACTGTGCAGCGCGAGAGAGCGAGAGCCAGTCAGTGTCACATAGGCAGGCCGAAATCGCGTAGCCATAGGCCAGCTGGCAGTCTTACAGTTTGTTTCCCAATGCCACCCTGCATCATGAGGTTAGTCAGATAAGGCATCCGAGGCCGTCTAGTATGAGAGAGAGAGGAAGAGAGAAAGAGGCAGGGCCGGTGCCAGGCATCGGCTGGCAGGGACAGCACCTCAGCAGCATAGGAGCAGTAGCTCTAGCCCAGACTGAGGAGGAGGAGCCCTGTCCTGACTGCCCCTGGCATGGGATGGCATGTGCCACTGCACCATCACTCCTTGTCTAGGGGCAGCACGAGGAATCCCAGCAGTGGAAGGTTCACCCTTAGGGACAACAACTGCTCCACCAACTTGGCCCCCAGTCTCAGGCGGTGCGGGGAGCAAATGTCCCCCACCACAGAGAACACCCGCTCACTGGGGACACTGGTTGGTGGGCAGGACAGGATACCCTTGGCCACTTTTGACAGGGCCAGCCACACGTTGGCCTTGCCGTCCCAGTAGGCCAAGGGATTGCTGCTGGGATCAATGCATGGCTCCTCCTCCAGGTAGCTCTGGGTGGGCACCACCTGCCCCACTGCCCTCAGTCACACTGCTTGCCCTTTTGTGCTGGGCCCCATGGTCCCCAGAGTGGACTACACACAGGAGGAGCTGCTGGCAGTAGGGGTCCTGCTGATGCTGCTCATACTGCTGCTGGTGCTGCTGCTACCACTAAAGCTGGGGGCAGGGATAGACCCAGATGGATGGAAGGGGTCGCTGCTCCCACTCCCACCATCTCCAGGCAATTCGTGCTGCATGGCCCACTCTGCCTGCCGGACCTTCTGCACCAGCACACCCTTCTGGAAACCATAGACCGCTGTCTCACATGCCATGCTGTCCTTGATCCTGGGGTCCAGCATGGTTGCCAGGACATATTCCTCCCAGCCCAGGAGCTCAGCAAAGTGCGCAGTCAGCCCCGCCTTCAGCTTCCGTGCCAGGTCAAGTGCCTCATTGGAGAGCTTCCTCCCCGAAGGGCCACAATCCCACCCACCAAGAATCTCGTCCAAGCTCCTCTAGAGACTATGGACCAGTGGGTCACCTGACTGAGGGTGTTAGTGGAGCTTCTCACGGTCTCCGTCATGGCCAGGAATGGTCTCAGGATGAAAACTGTGTGAGCGAAAATATCCCATTCCTCCCTGTTGTACCCTGGAGGTGCCCCAATGTCTGTGTCCAGTTCCACCTGATGCAGGGTGGCTTTCTGCTCAAGAAGCCGCTTGAGCATCAGGAAGGTGGAATTCACCTGGTGGAGACAGACTGGATGAGCTGCTGCACCGGGGACCTTTGCTCGGCCTGCTTCTCCCGGAGGAGCTCGCTGCCCCTCACACTCCTATTGAAGAACCCCACCAGCTTCCTTCCCCAGTCGATCAGGGAGCTAAGGGTTCCTGGCCCAATGCCCTTCTCCCCCAAGCCCAGAGCATCCTTGACCACAAGATGGAGGGTGTGTGTGGCACAAGGGATGCTTGTGAAGCCCCCGTCATGGACTGCCTTCAGTATATTGGCCGTGTTGTCTGTGACCACACATCCCATGGTGAAGGCCGCGCCTGGTGTGACCCACTCCCTCATCATGGTGGCCAGGGTGGCCTTGAGGTGTGGGAAGTGGGAACTGTCCATTACATGTGCCTGAAGCAGGGCCCACCTATACCCTGCTTCAGAACCCCTCCTGCCACTGCCAAGCGATGCCTCTGGGTCCTGCCACCAGTGTGCAGTCATTGCCAGGTAGGTGTGCTGGGAATTCCTGGAGGACCACAGGTCAGTGGTGAAGTGGACAGTGCCCCCCCCAGCCCCTGCTAGCTGCTCCCTCACTCACTCCTTCAAAGCTCTGTAGAGCTGTGGCACCACAGTCCGACTCAGGGTGGAGCGGGAAGGCAGCTTAAACTGGGGGCCAGGAATCAAATCAGCCACTGGAAGCCCTTGTCCTCTACAAAATGAGAAAGGCTGCCCATCCAGGGCAATCATCTCAACCAACAGGTGCTTGGCTTTCTCCTGAAAGAAGCCACACCACCGTCCATCACTCGATGGCCTTGGCAGCTGCCCCCACCCCAGCTCCTCCATAGTGGACTGACGCTTCTGCTGGCAAGGCTCCTGTTGCTGTTCTGCCCCCAGACTGCTCCTGCTGCTAGAGGTAGCAGCAGTTGGTGTGGGACGCTGGCCCACTGAAGGAGCCGGGGGACTGACCGCTGCTGCAGTCAGGAACCCGCTGGCATCCACTTCCCCTGCCTTCCCGCTTAGCATGAGAGCACTGTGGCATGCCTTGAGGTGCCTTGCCATTGCAGTTGTCGCAAGGTTGGCGAGTATCTGCCCATGCTTCATCAGCTTATTGCACAAAGTGCACTGCACCTCTCTGGGACCATCTGCCCGCACCAGCTTAAAATGTTCCCAGACTGAGGATTTCCCCCCCCCCCTGCTTCTTGCCTGCCCCTGGTGACGCACTGCTGCCAGTGCATCTGGGAGGGGGAGAACTTGGTGGCACTGGCAACACAGTTCTGGGAGGAGACTCAGCCATCGCCTCAGCTGCAGACATCTCCTCTGCGGCAGTAGTGTCTGCCTCTGACTCACTGTCCCCGATCACGGTCATGTCCCGTGAAGGGGAGTACTGGGACCCTGAGGCTAGACTGCCCATGCCCACCATGCTGCTGGCACGCTCCCTGTGCCCCTCCCAATAGCTGCTGCTGCTGCTATTCCTCTCTCTACTGACATTGCCCGGGGTTCGGGCCCTGCCTCTAGCAGCTGGGGTGGGATCCACCAGCTCTGGACTGCTGGGGATCGCCTCGACAGTGGGGGACATTGGTGGCCCTGGAGGAACATCGCAAGTAGCCCCAGAACCTGCTCCAGCACCAACAGCAGCAGAGACAGACACAGCCTCAAGTCCTGCAGGCCTTCCAGTGCCCTGCGTGGCAATGGAGGAGGGCACTGCCAGGAGGCACCGCTGAGCCGCTGAAGCCTGTTGCCCTAAAGCAGGCCTGCTGAGTTTGGGGCATGGTGATGTGCTCGAGCTACTGCTGCTGCCTGCTGCCTCTCCCCTGGCATGGCCCCTTCCGCCTCTGGCACATGCCCCATTGCCTCCCCTTTGGGCAGCAGACTGGCCTCTCCTTCCCTTCTCCATTTCTCCCTCCAAAATAATGCATTTATATTGGGTTTTTTTAAAAAAATCTTTAATCTAAATATCTATATATAAAATCTACACTAAATCTAACTGCTATAACTATTCTAAATGCTATCAACTAAATGGATTATCTATCTAATAAGTACAAAGGTATACTCAAACAAACACTAACAAAAATCTCTAACTATCTCTATCTCAGCTAACTCCTACAAATATCTCTCTCTCTCTCTCTCTCTCTCTCTCTCTCTATCTATCTATCTATCTATCTATCTATCTATCACAAAACTGAAATGAAACCTAAATCAATCTAATGCTACTCAAAATCAATAAAAAACAGGGGAAGGGAATCAGGGATGGAATATATATAGAGGGAGAGGAAAAGGGAAAGGATTCAATTTAGTGGGGAGGGAGGAAGGAAGATTGAACACAGGGAGGAGTAAAAACAAAAAATAACACCTAAATCTATTATTATTATTATTATTAACAAACATTTATATAGCGCAAGCAGTGTACATGGCACTTTACAAAGTAATAATATTTATTTATTAATTGTCGTTATTTATTAAATTTATACCCCGCCCCATCCTGAACCCAGCTCAGGGCGGCTTACAATCATAAAATACCATATAAAACAACCCAATACCTAAAATACCATATATAAACATTTAAAACATATAAAACAACATATAAAACAGGGCCTAATATAATCTAAATAAATGATAACATGGAGGTAAATGGGTTGGATGGGTGAAATAGGAGGAAGATGGCAATGGATTAGGAATAGCAAGGAACAAAAACTACTCGGAGAGGGAGCCTTCTGAAACGCCTGCTGTTCAGGAACAGTGACTAGCTCAGAAGGTGTTGGGAAGGGGGGATGCCAATGAGTTTTGTTTCTTGCTGCGCCCGCCTCACCGCAAGCCCCATTGACTCCATGCAGCCTAGCCTGTGGCCAATCGCAGACTGTGAAGCCAGTGGTCTGAGGCGAAAAGGGATGGTGATTGGGCAGGCTGGTTGTTACTCCAAGCCTCTCCACCCCTGGTGCCTGGAAATCTGCTCCTCAGCTGACTCCCCCTCCGTGTCGCGTTTTGCCTTCCAGTGACACATTTTTGCAAACCGAACTCAACCGAACACGATCCGAACTGACCGAACTGTTTGATCGTTTCGGCGTTCAGAATTGAGTTTGGTTCGATCCGTTCGGGTTCGGTCGTCCGAACAGGCTGAGTTCGGGCCAAACTCCAAACTTCCGAACCGCGTTCGCCCATCCCTACTTTAGAGTGCAAGGGGGAACAAAAGAGATGTGTAATGATTTATCTTTAAAAGATTATAGCCATATTATCAGTTCAAAATGAGGATTGAAAGCTACCTGACCAATACGCTCATGATTCCCATTGTCTTCAGTAACTTTGAATACACCTTTTCTCCCCAACTGTTATTTTTATTTTTATTTATTTATTTATTTATTTAAAATTTATATCCCACCCCTCCTGCCCAAAGGGCAGTCCGGGGTGGCGAACAACATTCATTAAAATAATATAAAAAATTTAAAACAATTTACAATACAGTATGTGGGGAAAAGCCTGCCCCACGTGTTAAAGTCCACGTTCTACCAAACTTAACATTACTGGATTGTATCAAGGGTCAGATTATGCCACTGTTGCTCATACTGAGTAGTACTCTCTCAGTAAGAGCTTTTTTCTTAAAAAGTGATAAACTGTGGGTGTTTGTAAATGAGTTGCTACCACACATGGCCACCGAAGAGCCACTCGTCTGACTGCCCATCTGAAGGTGGTGCGGGGGCATGCGTGCTACCATGAGCCACTCATGGCCATTCAAGAAATCTGGAGTGTGCCCTTCAGGGCAAGCCAAAAATGTGTGGCAACGGACACTCATCCCTGCCTGTGTGAACTTGGGCAGCCAGCGGACACACCCCAGTCTTGCTCATTTAAAAACACCTTGTCAGAATACTTAAGGCTTGAACCAGCATCTATGGTTTTTTTCAGAAGTGATATTCCTTACTGCACCATTGCATTGTCCTGCTCCGAGCAGCTTTTCAAACCGCACTCCAACAGTTCGGGTTAGGCTGAAATGTGCGCACTCACCGCATTCAGACCAACCCGGAAGTGCGCAGTGCTTTAAATCGAAAGCTGCCGCGGCAGCGGCTGTGCGATTTAAACGCACGTCTGAATGCCGCCTTACTCTGACCACTTAAATCTGGGTTTCTCCTCAGCCTCTGTTCCTGATCAGTGATTGGTTGCCCTCCACTATTTAGAGTGCTGGTGTGTGGAGATTAGGGATGAAATGGATGTGACTTTTCATATTCATGAGGATAATAATGTGGCCTGCCCTGAGTAACACCTGTTGACATCGCAACACTCACCTTTTCTAAAGCCCTTTGTCCAAGCCTTCTTTAGATTGACTTTCCAGTTCTGACCTTCTGGCTTGTGGATTTGTTTGCTTTTTTGGTAGTGCTGTTTAGCTTGTTCCTCTGGTTTGTTTTCTTGCCTTCAGTATCAGGTGTAAAATCCTGGCCTGCATCCTGATGCCACTACCTCTTTATTTGTCCTTCTTGCTTATTGCTTGGATCCCTGTCATTGTCCTGATCATGCCAAGACTGTGATCTAATGGTGTACACGAGCCCACTGGCCAAATTCTGTAGAGTACTTAAGCACATGCTTTAAGCATGTTAATACTACCTTTGAGTTTTAATGTGCCACTCACACATTCTAAGTTAAATCCAGTTGTATAAAAATCTACCACTTAGCTTGAACAGTGACAGAATTTGGCTCCTAATTACTATTCATTTCTCTGTTATTTATTATGTTGGTAATGCTGATGCACTCATCTAGCATTAATACAGATATCAGAAGTTCACCATCATTCCATTTTAATTAGTGTCCCATTTATGTTAAAGTGCTTCAACAACTGCTCTTTCGGAGCACTTCCAAATGTTTAAGGAGCACACTTTTTGAAAAACTACCTAAATACTTCAGCAGTGGTTGACTTTGCTAGTGTTTTTGGGCTAGGTCTTTCATTCAAAGGCAGAGAAAAGCCCAGTGGGGTGCTTGGTGGCGGCCAGTAGTATCAATGTTCGCTTTCTCAGGCTCTTCCTTTTCTTGGAACTGAATGGCTGAACTGAGCCCTTGCCTTGAAGAGAAAATGTCCTGGACTAATGGCAATAAATTAGGGAACAGCAAGAGACTTGTTAACTAGAGTTCAACAGAAATGTGAACAGTTTATTCCCACTCTAGTTAGGACTCTTGTCGTGAATAAATAATTAAACTTCAAATGGGTTATCCAAGCGGAGGCTGAGTATATAATGTTCTAACATATTTAGCGTGAAATATAAGTCTTCTGTTTCCCTTGGCTTATCAGTATAGACTGAACTTCCTTTGGCAATCCTTTCCACAGGCCTACTCCAGACTGACAGACGCAGAGCTGAGATATTGCCTGCTGTTTATAATGAGTCTCTGGTGGCAATGATAAGTAAGACTAACATTTTGCTCCCCTCTATGGCTATAATTATAATTTATTAAGGATTGATGCTTAGATTTCATTGTCCAAAGGAATATTTATAAGGCACACATTATTGTTCTACATAAAAATAGAAAACAAAACCCCAAACCCATTCCATAACTGTGACATAAATGACTAAGTAGCCATTGTGATGCAAAGCATAGTTCTGCTTTTGGTAGTTATTTTTCAGCTTCACATGAGAACACTTAAGTGAGGACACTTAAGTGAGGACACTTTTAGATTGTAAGCCACAGGCAGGGACCGCGTCTACTTCTGTGTTCTGTACAGCACCAGGTCATACGACTGGCGCTATATGTCTAATAATAATAATAATAATAATAATTAATAAAGAATCTAATTACCCAAAGTAGACAACTTGCACTTATATAATTTGAGGCTTTACATATTAGATGACTCCTATTAGGGATGGGTATTTCAGTTTCAAATAAAACCAAAAGAACCCAATAATGGCCATTTTTGATTAATCCAAAATTTGGGAGGGGGGGGTTCGGTATCAGTTGTTTTGAATCTTTTGCAGTTGGCAGTTAGTTTATTTAGGCTAGCTTTTGCCATAGTCACAGACAAAGCTACATAGTACAAAAACAAAGACAGTAACATACAGAATACAATATAAAGTTGAAAACTAGGTACATCATCTTTTCATCACCTAGCACCTATAAATAATACACAAGAGTAAAATAAAATTGCCTTGCTCTTTTACGGAGATCACTGCGGCAGAGCTTAGCCCCTAATAACTAAAATAAGACAAACTTAGCTTGATCTCTGGCATAGTGCTAGCTGGCTAGATAATTACTTTCCCTTATCACTGAGTTTCGGGACAAGCAGCAACTTCTCAGACCGTACAACCCTCAAATAAAATCAACTAAACTATATATATTCCTAGACATAGTTATGATCGATATCAATTTGCCCATAGATCAATAACAGATAGTCTAAATTTAACTCAAATACACAGATTTTTCAGCCCATGTACAAATTAAGCAGGGATAATTAGCAACCAACAAGCCAATAGTTATCCTCCTCCAAAATATCAGGTGGAATTGATTCAAAATCATTCATCAGATTAGAGAGACCAGCTTACTGGGCACCTTTAAGGCCTGCATGTATAACTTTCCTCCTTTTTTCAACCAGGCCAACAAATGTGGCAACTGCAACCAGATCGTCAGCTGTTCTCAGAGTGGCTAAAAAATAAATTGATCTTTCTCTCTTTATCCTTCTTGGCTTTTCACATAATGGAGTTAGCCATACATCCCTCAAGTTATGACAATATGGACAATATAACATTTGATGCTCTGTAGTTTCAATCTCCTGCTTAGAGCAAGTACAATAGCACAGGTTATATCGAGTTTTTGAGGATCTACCATCCAACACAGCGGATCGAATCAACTGAAACCACAGCAGGGTATAATTTCTTCTTAATGCCCTATTGGCCAGTATATCCAGATAGGCTTCCATAGCAAAGAGTGTCTTAATTACCCCCAAATTAGGCGCAGCTTTCCACTGCTTAACCAGGGAGATATCTTCTTGCTTAGCAATATCGCTAGATCTAAGATCAATTTCTCCTTTTATAGAAGCCACAGATTTCCGCTGGAAGCAGACAAAGGAAAATCCCAGTCCCTACAATAGGGTAGCCAAATAGTTCACCGAGCGATAAGTACGAGCTCCAGTGTACAGGAGCTCCTCCGTTAAGCACTGAACTGGGAGTGAGTCCTGCTGCTGAGTCATTAGCCTCAGCCAATACCTAATTAAAGTCATCTGAGCATAATGTGCAATAGACAGTATACCAGTTTCTGCCCGGAGCACTGCCCCTGGGATACTATTACCCACTCTGAGAAATCTGCGAAGGGCGCAGTTCTGAACCCTTTCCAGGATAATCATATCCGGGGAGTGAATAAGCTCCAATCCATATGTCAACATAGGATGGATTTTAAGGCAATAGGTGTGGAGAAAAGTTGATACAACAATACCTCTTGAGATATTGGCAGACTTCAGAAGACCACCTGCAGTTCTACATGCCCAAGCAGCCCTATTTTTTACATGGGATGCCCAAGTCCCTCTGGAAGTAAAGACAACTTCCAAGTATGTAACCGTAGTTACAAGTTTAAAAGTAAGGCCATTAATTGTCATGAATTGCGTTTTTCTCTCATAAATCACAAAGGGAAAGTGAGCTATGTGGCTTAGCTGAACGAATCAAGCTAAATTGGGCTGCACTCTTCCCAAATTGTATATTATAAGGTTACACTTCACATTGTTGTCCAGCTAGCAAAGGAAGTATTGTAATGACAATAAATTTATAATAAGGGAACATGAGACTTTTGGATTATAAAAATATATGCAAAGTTTACTTAAATATAAATAGAAAACATCAAAGTTACAGGATCTTTAAGATATTTCTATCTTAAGAAAAAGCTTGTAAAAGCTTAACATTTGCACAATACATTGGCTCAAAGATATCAAGAAGTTACTCATACAGACCAGATTCAGCCCTTCCGCCATGAGAAAAAAAATCCAAACATGTGTTGTATGGATTTTCAGTCTGAGGATTATTTCTGTGTCTTCCCTTTTATTGGATTGGGTTCAAGGGGAGTTTTCATTCTTAGGCTGTAAGAAGATACTCTGGATTCTAATTGGCTCTTGTATAGAAACCAATCAGAGTTTTGACTTTCCTCAAACTCTGAATTTAAGAAAGGCTTTTGTATTTGTTATCAGAGATTATTGTTAGATTATAGAGAGAAAATATAGACCTTTCAATATTTATCTCAACTATAAATTCAATGGAAATAACTAATAAATCCTCTTCTCTAGTCTAGGAGATATCTTATGAATAGAAGGAGATAACACTCCAGACATTCAGGCTATGAGAAAATCTAAACAAAAGAAGTCAAAACAGGAACCTCTTTATGGTCTTAGAGCGTAGGAAAAGCTTCAGAGATAACTTGTTTTATGGTCCTTCCATTTGGTGGTTTCCTTGGTAAGGCCAAATGTCATTTGGGAAGTTTAGAAAAAACACAAAGGAATGTCTTGGGAGGCCCCCAATTAAATATAGCTAATTACTGAAGCTGATCTTAAAATTCTATGATGTAAGTTACAAATAAGCTTACATTAAAACAGAAAATTAATATATAAAAAGTTTATACATTTTAAACACAGATAGCTATTATATCTTAGGTTTATAATTGAAAATACATGACATAATGACCCATTTGGGAGTTGAAATTCTGCCACACACAACCATAATACTAGACTTTTTATTATTAATTTCAAGACCATTAAGCTGGCAGTACTGGTTTAATCCCTTAACTGATTATTTAACACCTTTTTCTGTTTGAGAAAACAAGACCAGGTCGTCAGCGTACTGCAAGGCATAAAATGGATAGGATTGGATTTTAGGTGGATATAGACTTGGCTTTTTTATGACTTCTACCAAATCAGTTACAAACAAATTAAAAAGCAAGGGAGCCAGAATGTACCCTTGGTGCACACCTCTTTCTATAGGGATTCGAGCGCTTGGTACGCTTCCAGGGCCACCTTTAATCCTGGCTAGGTTATTTCCATGCAATTGAATTAAATGGAACAAAGTTTGTCATTAATGTCCATATTGTTTAACTTAGCCCACAGTCTGTCCCGAGGGACAAGATCGAACGCTTTAGTAAAGTCAACGAAAGCAAGATAGAGCTTCCCTTTCCTAATCTTAACATATTTAGAAATTAAATGCATTACTATATAACAGCAATCAGTAATAGATCTTTTACTTCTGAATCCAAATTTCTCATTGGGGATTAAATGTTTTTCCTCCACCCGATTTTGTAGATGTTTCAAAATTTTGGCAGCATACAGCTTACTGATCACTGAAAGAAGACTTATCGGATGATAACTTGCCGGGTCCGACCGGTTCCCTTTTTTATAAACTGGAACTATCCAGCTAGATCTCCAGGATGCAGGAATTCTGCATCCTTCACTGACCTTGGAGAATAGTTTGGACAGCACTGAGGCCCACCACTTAGGAGTGGCTCTCAAGACCTCAGTACTAATATAGTCCGGTCCTGGTGATTTATCCAACTTCAGAACCATAATTGATTCCTCAATTTCAGCCTCTGAAAAAATAAATTCCAAGACCGGAGATTCAACATGTGCCTCCAATCTCACCTCAAGGTCAGCATTGTCCAAACTTTTCACTCTATATAGGTCTCCGAAAAAAGCTTCCTATCTAGAGTTCACTATGGGAATAGTTGGAGTCCTTTGATTGGGAGCTATCAGTTGACGCAAAAGAGCTGACATTTCTAGTTATAGCCGCCACCGCCAAGCTAGCCCAAATCTTATAATATACAACTCTTTTTTTTCTTAAGGGTCAACTTGTATTGCCTCTTTAACTCCAGATAGGGAACCAGGGATAGATGGGATTGATTGGCCACCCAATGCCTCCTTTCCTTTATTAAATGCCTTTTAATTAATTGGCATTCACTGACATACCACTTATTTGGACGCTCAATATCTGGAATATAATAACATAGTAATATTTCAGAATTCAGATAGCCAATTATTTCTGCAAACCTGTCCAATGTTCCATCTACTGTTTGATCAGTCAATATAGCACTCCGGAGATCTGAAAGGGTTCCTGAATTACATGCCTCCCACATCTTACAGGTCAATTGAACAGAATCCCATCTCTTAACCTTCTTAAACTTTCAAACTTTAGCAGTATTATGGGAAGAATTTAAGGATCAAGTGGGTATTGTAAATTGCACTTCTAACGGAATGTGATCACTCTCTGGCCTAGGATTAAGGAAGAGACTATATGCTCTATCCCAATAACATGATTCAATAAGAACGTAATCAATCGTGCTTTGGCCTTGTGGGCCCTCCTGCCAAATCGTCCCTCAATCTAACATTAAGAACTGTCAAGTCCAAATTCTGGATAAGGGTCAAAAAAGAACATCCAATATTATGAATACAACTATCCTTAGACTGTCTACTAGGGATCCATTGGCGTCTACTATAGATATCATCCAAATCCAGGCCTATCTCTCCACCTTCACCTCCAATCCTAGCGTTCCAGTCGCCAGTACAAATTATACAAGCTTGTGGAAATTGATCACCCAGGGAGTTTATTCTTTCTTCCAACACCAACCAGATATCCTCTTTATAATAGGGTGAGGGAGCGGGGGGGAGGGGGGGGATATAAACATTAAGGATAATATATTGGACAGAGCTACTAAAGGTCAAAAGGCCTATCTGAAATTCTGGTCTATCAGAAGGCAGGAGTCGAAAGAAAGGGAACACAAAAATCGGCTATCATGATTACCAGACCCCCAGATATTCTGCCCTTCTTCTTTGACTTCTGTCCTCCATGGAATTCAACCACAAAATTAGGCAATCTAAACTTCAAATCTTCTCCAGGTTCCAGCCAGGATTCTTGTAAGCAGACGCAATCAAACTTGGATAAGTAGTCAATCCAATCCTTATCACCTAATGTACTTTTAAAGCCCATGATATTCCAAGATATTAACCCCAACAGGGTCCTTGAGGAAGAGCCAGTTAAGCGAGAAAAAGAATGTCCGGGAAGAACGACTAGGAGATAGATGTAACTCTCCAATGACTCTCCCTCCCGGACACTCCTTGGGGTGCCCAAGTCAGGTAGAGCTCTGTGCTGTCTCTATCAATGTCTGATCTAAGTCTATTACATCCAGTTGATTTCTAAATACATTAGTTTGTAGATGAGCTATATTTAACTGAACATTAGGGATCAAATGTAAGTCTACAGAAGGATCCTTATGGTCTATTCTCCCTCTCCCAGGGGGACTTCCATTCTTTTCAGAATCTAAATATTGAGCGACAGTAAGTATCTCCATATTATGGACAGGAATATGCAAAGATAATCCCTGAATCCCTGAATAAGTTCTGGGGCATTAAATTCTAAGACTTCCAACTGCGTATTAGATCGAAAACGATCAAACTTCTGCAAAATAACATTAAAGAGGTTGTAAACTGTACCTACATCCTTTACCCCTGTGTCAGCCAGTAAAAAGGCTCCCATTTCAGCAATAAGCTGTTGCTTTTTCTGGATAGCTTTCTTAATTCCCTTATTCTGATTTATTCCATTACACCCCATCGAGGAATTATCCTCATTGGAAATGCAGGGAGTGGAAGGACCTTCCATAAAGTCCATTGCATCTGGTTCATTTCTATCCCCTACACCTATCACCCTATTGGAGAACTGGGTTTAGCTTTTGTTTAAAGAGGGCATCAATTGCGATTGGAGGCTCTAAATCAAGTAAGGTCTGTACTTGATCCTCAGGTACTATTGTAACCAGCTCAGGCTTTCTTCCATCTAGAGCTCGCACATTATTCCCAGGATGCAGGCAATTAGAGCTACGACTTTGCATTCCTAGAGGAACCAGGTTAGCGGATGAAAACATGGTCCACAGTTGCGGAATACAATCAGGGCCAGATTGCAAAACAACCCTTTACTCAGAGAATACTCTGAATACCCTATCTATAGAAATCCCTCTTTGCTTAAGATATTTCTGAGTCTGAAAGATTGCACCCACCATATTTCCAGACTTAAGGTATATCTCCATACAATAATCCCATTCACGTGTTGGAATCCATTCTGCCTGCTCTGAGTCCTGGACTCAGCTTTCTTCGAAGCAGACATGTTAGGTTATTAAAAATGTCCCCAATGTTCTCCCATGGAGGAGTGGAACCCGTATGGTCTGGTCCCACCTTCACAAGGATTGCATTAGGATCAACCCTCCTAGCATGTCTAGATGTAACCTGGGTGGCAGAATTCTGACCCCGAGATCTTCAGTAGAGTTGTCTTTTATAGGGATTACCACCAGCTCCAGTAATTGGCTGACCCAAAGGGGGGACATTAATATTGTCTGCCATTGTGGGATCTAACTTACTCATGATCTTATTCAGCTGCTCTCTTGCTTTATCAAGGGAAGCACTAATCTCTGTTATACTGGTAAATAGGGTTGCTACAGTTCTCGCAATTAGCTTGGTTTGATCCATCAAAAAATCTTTCATAACATCATCAGACTTTACACATAGCACCTCTTCTTGCAATAAGGAATATTGTTCTAACTGTCCCTCTCATATCTGATTTGGAGCTTCTATATTCTCTTCCTCTGAAGAGAGGCAAGTAAACCTGTTATGTAGTGCTAAGACTTCCCCTGATTTCTCTAGAGAACGGGCACATCTTCTGTTTTTATGAGGCTGCTCCTCAAGAGCTAAGCAAGGAGATGGAGAACAGACTCGTTTTCGATTGATCTTCAGGGAAGAAAAGAAAAGAAGGAAAGGGGAAAAAAGGGTGGGTGGGAAAGGCCTAGGTGTTAGGAACCAGAAATTGTGGGGGCAAAGGAGGCAGGGGCTGTGGGAGTAGGGACGCACAATTAGGAAGGCAGCAGGGCCGCGGCGTTCCCCACTGGCCCAGGAGGCGGCGGCAGCACGCAGACAAAGGGCGGAGCCAGCAGCAACGTCGTGACGCTCGGAACGCCTCCAGCGTCAGGCGCAACAGGCGGATGCGGCAGGGCCAGGGGAGGTACAACAAGCCCAGGAATCACCACAGCTGGAGAGTGTAACGGAGAAACAGGGGCGGAGCTAGGAATAGCACTGCGGCGTTCAGAACGTCTGCGCCACAGGGCAGGGCCAACGGCAATGGTATTTAAGGAGGAACAGGCTCCTCTGGGCGGTGCCGGTGAACAGCATAGCTGCGAGACTGGCCCCCAGCATTGGAGCATTGCGAAAGTAGAGATGGAGTTAGAGAGCGAGAGTGACTGGTGGTGTGTGCGTGGAGCGGAGTGAGTGGTTACGAGTGGGTGGTGAGTAGTAGGAACGTAGCACGGGTGGGTGGTGTTTGGGGCAGTGTGGTGAGCACAATTCCTCCCTCTTGAAGCTTGTGGGAAACCCTCCATGTCTGTGTGTGTGGTCGCGTCCCCCTCCCCCGTGTTCCCTGGATTCTTCCCCGCAATCCCCACTTCCTCCCCCACATCGTGCTAGGAGTGTCCCTTCCCCCTGTTCTCACTGTGTGCGGGGTGAAAGCTTATTGGGGATAGGTGCTGTGATTACAGCCGTGCTCCAGCGGGGGCGATCCTCAGGGCCTTGCTGGTTTCCCCCCCAATGATGATATAGGCCACGTCTCTCCTGGAGAGGTTTGGGCCCTATGTGAACCTGAGGGGTGTCTTTCTCGATCAGAGGATCATGTCCGCCAGAGCCTGGAGTTGAGAGTAGGAATTGCTGGGTTAGGCCTGCCAGGTATCATCTTTCCCTTTCCACCCCCCCCAACCTAATACTAGGCCAGCTTGGCACCTAAGGCTGCATGCGCCCTTACGCGCGCACCTGCACCACACCGCAGGGAATAGTCGGTGTTTAGGGCCGGTCTCAGGAGCAAGCGGTCAACCAAATGCCACCCTGTAATCGCCCCTCCCCAACAGTATGCCTCCAGAGCTCCCAGGTGTCTCTTGTACACTCGCCCCACTCCTGAAAAGGCAAGCACGTGGGCACCTCAGCACCAGTCCACTGCAATAAAATAATAATAATAATAAAACAAGCCAAAATGTCGCTGAGCATTGGAAGCAATGCCTTCAGCTGCCAGAGTTCTCCTACGTGCTCTCAGTCCTGGTGCACCACAGGGAATAGTTGGCATTTACGGCCGGTCTCAGGAGAAAGCAGCCAATCAAACGCCGCCCTTTAATCGCACCTCCCCAGCAGTACGCCCCCAGAGCCCCCAGGTGTCTCTTGTACACTCGCCCCACTTCCAGAAAGGCAAACACGTGGGCACCTCGGCACCAGTCCACTGTGAATGTGTTGCTTCTGTTGGTGCCATGTTTCAGCTACCTCCAGAGGCGAATTTCTGTAGAGTGTCTTTTTGTCCTTTCTCTTCTCTACTGCTCCACACAGTAACCCCCTTCTTGTCACAGTTTGGGAGATCTTAACTTTGATCTTTGAAGCTTTTCAAATTAGGTCCTGGGAATTGCAGTCCCTCCTCAGGTAATGCAGGTCCTTGCACTTTGTCAGTCCCCACAGTGCAGGCTTTCTTCCCTCCCTGCTTCTCCTGTGACTCTGCTAACAAGCCCTTTGTCCAGGCTGAAGCCCACCAGTAGGCTTCTAAGCAACAGCCTTTCACTCTGGCTGCTACTTCTTTTACATTCATTTTTGTTTTGGATTTTTAACATTGTGGTTAAACGGAAATTTTGCCCAGAGATTCCACCTCTTATCTCCTATACTAACCCAAGCTGAGTAAAATATTTGATAGTTAGTAGAGATACCTATTCCTCCAATTTTTCTTGCATTTTTATTTTAGAAATGTAAAGTTTTTTGACACCGCAGCAGGTGCAGGGGGATGGGTGGGCGCCTGTAGGAATTATGTCCATGGTGGGTGCAGGGCGCGTGCATGCCACCCACCTCCCATGCATGGAGCAACAGGCTCCAATGCCAATTACTCCATGCGCGGAGATGAGTGTGCACCCATGGGAACAGGCGCACACTCAC
The DNA here is from genome assembly GCA_003113815.1 of Sphenodon punctatus. Taxonomy (NCBI): domain Eukaryota; kingdom Metazoa; phylum Chordata; class Lepidosauria; order Sphenodontia; family Sphenodontidae; genus Sphenodon; species Sphenodon punctatus. The sequence continues at coordinate 70,840 of QEPC01007133.1, forward strand.
TTCCACCCACTGTGGGTGCAAACCCATCCCCCACCCACCGTCACCCATTTGAAAAGGGCTTTAGATTGTGTTCTTTTGGTTTGTATTTAGGCAATGCATGCCAAAATAGTATGGGACCTTGGTCCATCATGTCTGGAACTCCTAGGTGTCTCAGCAACAACAATAGCAGCATGCTTCCCAGAAAGTATTAAATCTACTTCTATCATCTAGTCTGACCTGCTGCATAACATGGACCATTAAATTTTACAGTTATTGCATCTACCTTCTAAAACCATGATGGAATGAATGGAAAGATGAGCTGTTGAAGTTAGGATTGGCTACAGTGAGATATAGCTCCATGGTATTTGTCCAGGTGGACAATTCTCTAAAGGTGTAATGGGGAATCACTGTTTTCACTCTGTCTGAATCATTCAAAATAATGTCGTAGGCCACTTTCAGACACCCCCCCCTGTCCACAGTCCACACCCACACATATTCTGGCTGCTGGTCTGAAAGCCCATACCCTCCCCCGCCGTGCGACTTTGCCAGCAAACACCTGCAGAAATACAGAGCCGCAGTTCATGCAGAGGCACTCTTTGTCTTCCTTTCTTATATGTGGGAACAACACAGAATCACATTTTCATTTATTCTGTCATGACACTCTGTCTTAGTGGCTGCATATGTATGATATATAATGACTGAGCATTTAAACTGAAATATAGAAGAATTTATTTTATTATTTATTTTAAAAATTTTTATCCTGCCCTTCTCCAACGACTCAGGCAGCTTACAACATAAGAAATATAAAATACAATCAAATATATTTTAAATCCCTTAAACCCCACATCATCCCAACCACCCACTCCATCCTTTATTCTCACCTACCACCCACCAATCTTCCTCCCTAAACACCTCTACCCAAGCCCACCCTATTCCTGACCACCAAAAACCTGACCAAACAAAAAGTTCTTACAACTTTTCTGGAAAATGAACAGGCTTGGGCTTAGGCAGATCTCCAAGGGGAGGGAATTCCATAATTGTGGAGCTGCAACTGAGAATGCCCTCTGCAAAGTGCACACCGTCATTGTAGCAATGTCTTGGGTAGTTGGCACTCGCAAGAGGGTGCCCCCAGCTGACCTCAGAGACTGTGATGCTACATAGGTAAGAGGCAGACTTTCAGATACTTGGGGCCCAAGCTGATTAGGGCTTTATAGGTTAAAACCAGCACCTTGAATTGTGCCCAGAAGACTATTGGCAGTCAGTGCAGATTGTAATGTGCTCCAGGTGACCTGTCCCTGACAGAAGGTGGGTTGTTACTTTCTGAACCAACTGCAGCTTACAGTCTTCAAGACACAGGGCAGCCCCCTATAGTGCACATTGCAGTAGTATTGCACATCCACATCCTGTCCACATCCTGTCCACATCCGCCTTGCCTCCTCCCTTCATACCTTCAAATCTTTCCTTAAAACTCACCTCTTTCGCTCTGCTCTGTCTGACTCTTTATCCTGCTGAGCCACTATTCCTATACCTAAGATCAGTTTACCCTTATCATTGCAACATGGACCTGCCTGCTGTCATTCTCATAGTAACCAAGCCAAGTACGTGCACTTGAGACCTCGCATCTTCATGAATGTTAGACCCCTTGTCTCTCCCTCTTTTCCCCTTCCTAAGTCTCTCCCCCAGCTCCTGTCTCTCAGATTGTAAGCCCTAGGGGCAGGGACCGTGTCTATTTTATTACTTTGTAAAGTGCCAGGTACACTGCTGGCGCTATATAAATGTTTGTTAATAATAATAATAATAATAGTATAGCCTCGAGGTTACAAAGACATGGATGACGGTGGCCAGATCTAAATCCGATAGAAAAGGTCACAGTCTTCTCACTAGATGAAGTTTGTATAAAGCACTCCTGGCCACCGCTGCAACCTGACAGTCCAGGTATAGCAATAGATCCAAGAACACCCTAAAGCTGTGAACCTGAGTTACCAAGGGGGACCAGACCCTGTCAATGACAGAGGTTCCCACCTCCAACAGGTCACAAGATCAGTCAACTATCATCACCTCCATCTTGTCTGGATTCAGCTTCAATCGACTCCCCCACATCAAGTTCCCAGTGGCAGACAGGCACTGGGTAAGCACCGAGACTGCTGAACCTGGGTCAGAAGAAAAGGACAGAAAGAACTGGATAAAGTTGACAACAAAATTCAGAGTACACATTCAGAAATTCACTTACTAGAGAGACATTTGCTCAGATTGTGTTTTTCCATTACTATAAAACAGCCTTTAGTTGACAACTTGACAAAAATATGTTTCTGGAAATTGGACATTTGGGATGCAAAGTGTGCATATGGAAAGCACTACCCACAGGAAAGTAAAAACAAATGCACAGGTACAAACTATTGACTAGGCATTTGCACTGTGAAGGGGTAATAATGGTTCACAAATGAGATGCGGTTACACAAAACTTCCATTGCCATTCTTTGGTGTATTAGTATAAGTGACAGGACATAATAGTTCAACTTTATTTAACACTAGTCAGTACTTCACACTTTAAGAAGATTTTGAGTAAATGGAGAGAATTCAAAAGGACCCATGAAGGTTAAATGAAGGTCTTGGGAAGAAAAACATCTAAGGAATGACTGAAAGATCTGGGAATGTTTAATCTTGAAAAGAGAAAACGGAAAGTGTATAACAATTTCCAAAGATGCAAAGGGTTATCATAATGAGGATAGGGCTCACTGACAGTAGATTGCAAGATAATGGACTTAATTTGCAGTAAAAAAGAAGATTCAGGTTACAAATTAAGGAAAAACTTGACTATGAGAGTGGTTAGGCAGTAGGACAAGTTACTAAAGGGAGGTTGTAGAATAAATATAATTAGGTTGGATAAACATGGAATATGTTCATGCTAAGTTAAACCTGTAACAGAGGGGGCAAGGGGAGATAAGACAGGAGTGTAGCTATCATAGGGACAGGAAGGATATTTGTCCCAGCACCCAAGCTGGGGGATTGGGGGACACAGGGCCCAAGCTCGGGAGTGGGGGGCAAAATTCCTATCCTGCTGTGGCATGGTCAGGCAGAGACTGAACTGAGCAGATGAGGATGCACCTGCCGCGTGTGGTGTACATTAGACCCAACACGCAAGCAGCACAGGAAACAGCAAGTACCAATGGTGGCACCAATAGGCAGGCAGTGCAGCCGCAGTATCCAGGGCTCGGGCATAGCAAGCAGAGGGAGGGAGGGGCACTGGGGGATGGAAGAAGGGGAGGGGGGACAGGGGACAGGATGGTGGCAAGGGGGGCAGCGGGGGTTGGGAGTCCATTTCTTGCACCTGGGTCCATCCCAACTTAATTACACCCCTGAGATAAGATGACCTTCTCAGGAACTTTCCAGCTCTACAGTTCTATGATCCTGTGAAACCAGAAATAAATATTTTTGGAAAGTTCATTAAAACTTGTACAAAACCTATTATTAAATGAAAACCCTTAGATTATGATGTACTGAAATGATGTTTTTATAACTCCATCATTGAATAAGACTTAACCATGCAAAACTGTAATGGTTTAGGGCAATTTCATCTGATAAAAAGAAAATTAAGGCTTTTGGACTCAGATAAAGAGACTAGATTATTTCACTACCCTGACTAAGAGAACACAAAATCAGTTCAATGCTAATAAATGTAGCATGATGAGTGACTGAAAAGAGGAGCTATCTACTTACTATGCACAGAAAATAGATTTGCAGCTTACTGTAAAAGCAATTTCCCAAGCTTTTAGTTTAATATGCAGCTGTACTTATGAGCTGCTTAGTTACACTGTCGGCAAAGTAGAGCAAAGCAAGATGATAGTCTTGTTTCAGCAGTTGTTCTCTGTGAGTTAGAAATAACAGTAGCTAGCTACCTGTTTTTAGGGTTAAATACAACTGTAGTTGTTACATCTGTTTGTGCTAATTAACTAATCTTTCATCTCCTTTATTATGGTTTGGTATCTGACAAATCTTGGGTGTGGAAAACAAGTAGTACCCTTTGCATGTAGCTGCTGTAACATAGAGGTGTGCATACTTCCCCACTTCCTGTTTACAGTAATCTGAGAGCCTATAGAAACATGATGTCCAGGTAACCACTTCTAGGAGGAAACTTTTAGGTAGCCACTGGAACACTGAACAACATGAAGGTCTGTAGGAGTGACTATGAGATTGGAATGATGCCAATGATTTCCCGAGCAGTTCCGGATGGCTCTGAGGGATGTTTCCTCTGACCCTGAAGACCATTCGGTCGAGGACCTCATGGAGGCTTGGAACATCTTGCTGATGGAGGCAATAAACTGGATGGCTCTGAGGCATCCACTGCCACGCGGTATGCATCGCAGGTCACCTTGGTTTTCTGAAGACCTGCTATGCATGAAATGCGAGGAACGATGGTTAGAGCGACGATGGTGCCCGTCTCGTGCTGAGTGTGAGTGGCTGCAGCATATAGGGTAGTTGTGTGCATATGCCGTGGCCGTGAGGATAGCAAAGAAGGAATTCTTTGCTGCCCTCATAGCGACAGGGAAGTCTCGTCCAGCGGAGTTATTCTGGGTGGTGCAGGGGCCGTATAGGTCAGTCCGGCCTCCCTCCACCAGAACCTAGATTCATCCAGTGCACGCTGTGACCTGCTTGTGAACTACTTCACAGATAAGATCGTTTCCATCCAGATTGATTTCGACTCCATATTATCACAGGTAGTAGGAGAGCCAGAGGCTGTGGAGGCTCTGTCTAATCCAACATTGTGGGATCTGTTTCGGGAAGTGACCCTGGCCGATACCGAGGGTATTTTGGGGGCAGCGAGGACCACTTGTTGTGAATTAGATCCATGCCAATCCTGGCTGGTGAAAGCCTCCCTGGAGACATTGGGACTGGTGTTTGCTGGAGTGATCAATGCATCCCTTTGGGAGGGGAGGGTGCTGAGGCATCTCAAGGAGGCGGTGTTATGACCCCTTCTTAAAAAGCCATCATTGGATGCTGATGCTCTAGAAAACTACTGGTTGGTCTCTAACCTTCCCTTTTTAAAGATAATAACCTTTAAAGCCCTATATGGCCTTGGCTCAACTTATCTACGGGACTGCCTCACCTTCTGGGTCCTTGACCGTCCCTTTTGGTTGCCGGGGGCACCTTTCTGGAGGTCCCCCATGTTAATCAGGGGGGCATCATGGATAGAGCATTCTCAGTGGCCATGTCGTGGCTCTGGAAATTCCTCCAGGAGGAGGCTCAACTGTCCCCGGATCTTCTTACTTTTTGTTGTAAGTGTAAGACCTGGCTGTTCTGCCAGGCTTTCGGCAGAGGAGATGGGTAGGGAGGTGGGAGCTTGGTTATTGCTCCTGCCCAAGGTTGGTTTTATGCTGCTGAATTTGTTTATATAATAGTATATTTTTGTATTGTTTTAAACATGGAATCTTGGTTTTATAGATGTTTTATTCTTAATTTTGTAAGCCACTTTGAGTGCTGTGGCAAAAAAAGTGGGGTATAAATGTAGCTAAATAAATGTGGGAGGGATTTCCCATGGATTTATTGTTACATCTGGGAACACCTCATGTTCATTATATGAACCTAAAATAGCAGAGTAACAGGGATGAAGACCAACATGCAGGTGTATAGGAATTTTCTAAAGAAGGTAACTTTTACCTTGTGTATATATATTTCTATATATCTGTTTGCTCCACAGCAAACAGGACATAGACTGCATTCCCATCTGCGGTGTTGGTAGCAGCAGAGGGAGGGGCGAAGGAAGACATGGCAGCGCAGAAGAGTCGGCTGACAGGAAAAGAGTCGGTGCGAACAGGGATCTGCCACGGCTTCTCTCATGCATGTCAGGGCAGGATTTTGTGCCCTGACATGCACGAGAGAAGCCACGGCAGATCCCCGTTCACATCGACTCTTTTCCTGTCAGCCGGCTCCTCCGCACTGCCGTGTCTTCCCTCGCCCCTCCCTCTGCTGGCCCGCCACCGCAGAAAGGAACACAGTCTTAGTCTTCTGGGATACCCCTTTGTTTCCATAGTACTTGGATTCAGCAGTTAGAAAGTACCATGACAGAATTAAGGTAAATTAAGCACATTAAATGATGAGGTCTAACACTACCTCATAACTTTTAAGTTGGAGTCCAGGAACCAGACATGGTGGACAAAGTTGCACATTATGGCTCAGCTGCTAGACAAGTCATTTAGGAATGTTCCACTTCTTTCCTTGGACTGCAGAGAATACAGGTATGTAGCATAAATTCTTATTGCATTATATGAGCCTACAAAAGATAAGGCATGTTTTATTTAACATGGGAGTTATTGTCCATGCATCTGGATTGAGACAAGGACAAACTGTTGGGTTTTCTTTTTTCTTTTTCTAGATCATGCCTAAGCTGAAATGGTTGAGGGTGGATGCTGCTATTCTCTCTCCCCCTATATTACATAGCCCTAAGCAGAGAAAAGCTGATAGTTTCTTAGTTCCAGCAGCACACAATTCCCCAGTCTCAGAGTTTTTAATATATAATGTTCCAATGACAAATAATTATGCTCCCCTGCTAGATCTGCAACAGATTGCTGATACTAACCCAGCTCACCTCCTGTACCCTATATCTGATAAACTTCAGCGGAGTCCTGTACCCCTTTCACCTCCCATCAGGATTATCCAGCGCCCATAAAATTCAAAGTTTTATTCCTACTTGGTGGACCACATTTCATTAACAGCCAATACCATGCGATACCTATTCCACCAATTTAACACCTTAAGTTCTGATATTAGGACATTGTCCTACGTGGTTCACTGTTCCCAAGTACGGGATAAACACAAGGAGACTCCTGATGTCTGCCATATGCCCTTAGAGGGCCGGGCCTATGGCATTTAGAATCCTCTCCCTCTGGCTAAATCCTAGCCTGGCATTGCTAATAATGTCATGTCGATAGAAATAGGGCTCTGTAACACCTCAAACCTAGTGCCTCTGCCTTTGAATGTTATCTTTACGATACTTCCGTTACCCTCAGGCTGACTCCCTTTTTGGAATACAGAATTAGATCTTGCCGAACATTTGAGAATTTTATTGAGGGGAAATGTGACAAGCCATGACGTTATAAGTCTTGCTCATTTGTGTACTGGTGGGGATTGCTGGATAATTAATGTTTTATTTAATTCTCACCCTGAGGTGAATAGCATTTTCCAACAGGCAAAAAGCCTCAGAGAGAGAAATATTTTTGTCTCCAAAGCATATTGTGGGAAGCCAGGAGTCCTTCCTTCAATTCCCACACTGCCTTGTCGGGCTCTTAAACCCCCTCAATGCTCTAAGAGTAAGTCGAGCCGACAGGCAATTTTGGTTCACACTTCTAGTCCAGGCCAGGTTGGGGGAAATTTGCCAAAGACTTTGCCCCCAACTGGCTCTGGAAATCTGATAGATTTAGTAAATGTTACAGAAATGGAGGTTGACCCTCAGCAAGGGGGCAGATTATTTTTTCCCCCTCTTTCTCCCCCTGAAAGAAAAGGGGAGTTAATTGTTCAGTTACAAGGTCCCACCGAACTCAATGCTCAGAAAATCATTATTGAGTAGATGAATATTCTTCATTCACAGCTGGAGAGAGCTAACATTAGCCGGTCCTGTAATAGCCCTGGAGTCTGTTTGGCATCTGACTCCTTAGTGCATCAGCCGCCAGCCCCTCTAAGCTCTTCTATTTTGGTGTGTACTTCTATACAAGGTGCCATCCAATCTCCTACAAGGAGCTCAGCCACCCTGGCCCCTTCCTTTGTAAATAAAACAAGGAGCTCCCTTATATCGAAGAACAATTTTCCCCAGGAGCAGGGCTTGATTGGTGCTTGCAGGAGTCAGGGGGGTGTCTGTAATCCTAAATGAATTGTAAGAGGTAAATCGCGTAAGACTGGTCCAGCAGACCAGCAGAGGGACGGCCAGTTTTTTAGCCATGGCTCCCTGGCATCCCCTGCCTGGCCTACCGATTCAATTGCCTCTACACTGGTGACAGGGGACGACAAAATTGTAGGTTCCTCTGTGAGAAGTTTCCCTGTTAGCCCTGTTCGGTTTGTTCTTGGCTCAGGTCAACTAGCCTCACAGCCTATTTTTTCTAATAGCCGTCATAGGCAGGTTGTAGTCCCCACTGCTTCTGTCCCAAGTGCCCATACTCAGACCAAAGACTATAGCCGGTCCATTCCCCTTGCCCCTTCGCCTGAGCAGAGAGTTTCCCCTCATGATATCCATTCCATCGGTGATTTGGGTGCAGTGGGGAGGAGTTGACTGTATAGTAATAGGTCTGAATATTTAAGAATTATTAGCTGGAACGTTGAGGGATGGAGACAATGAATGATGGACCTAGATTTCAAATCCCTGCTTGGCAATTATGATATTTTTCTTTTTCAAGAGACGTGGGCTGATGGGGCTCTTTCTTGCCTGGGATATGAGTTGTATAAACTTAATGCAACTGCCTCCAGTACTAGAGGCAGACTGAGTGGGGGCTTAGCTCTACTAATTCACCAGGGGATGCAGGCCGGGGTCATCTTGGTTGACTCGTTCAAGTCATACTTTGCCTTATGGCATTGTTCTTTACAGCGAGGCTTTGAGTTTTTGATTGCTAATATTTATGCCCCTCCTTTCATGTCCCCTTACTACTCGGACAATATTTGGTCCTCTGTCACTAGGGCGATCCAGGATGCTTTCTTGAAATTTCCGGATGCAAAGTTAATTATGGAGGGTGATATGAACATTTGTACAGGGAACCCTGCTGCATCCCAGGTGGCCCTGGACTCTGAGGAAGCAATATTCCCCCATATAATAACTTTAGTTTTTCTAGGGATCTGGTTAAAAGCCCTAGGGCCTGTAGTCTGACCCAACTCCAGAATGTCCTAGACTTAATTATTCTAAATGGTCTAATCCCAGGAGATTTAGAGGGTCAGTTTGCATACCACTCTGTTCAGGGTTCTAGCATGATAGATTACTTTTTGACATCAGTTAGCTTGCTGCCTAATGTATCTGAATTGAAGGTCCTTATGACGGTTGAAACTGACCACTTACCTTTAGCCCTGTTGATTAGAATTGTCCATACCCCTGATGTAATTTCACGCCCTGCCCTAATGGAACAGCACCAAGTAAAGGCACAGACCGGTCGGGTTCAAAGGAAATGGTCTATAAAGCTGGGCGAAGCTTTTTCACTATTCATTTGCACTCAATCTGTCCAAGATCTGTGTATTCAGATCTGTGCAATGTCCCCAGACTCATTACTAGCTTTTGAAAATTTAATCGATCTGTTTGTACCCTTGTTGTCATCTGATAGTTCTGGTGGTATCAGGAGGCCAACCAATTCTGGCTGGTTTGACATGGACTGTGTTAAAGCCAGGAGATCTCTTCAGCTGGCTGTGGGTTGGATGAAGCGCTTCCCGTCGGATAGTAATAGAATGAGGGTGATGAGAATCAGGAATTCCTACAGATTATTGGGAAAGAAGGCTGACCATCAGGTGACTAAATGGCAGCAGTTACATCAAGCGGCCCTGAGGAATGATTCTAGATTATTCTGGGTCCTGATAGCCCAAGCAGGGCCTGGCTGTTCCTTTGAATTAAATAATTGTATCTCGCTGCTTAAATGGCAATTGCATTTTGAGAGGTTGTTTTCTAAGCTAGTCAACCTCCCTAGGGAAGTTGAATTTTGTCAAATAAATAAATTTCAAGAATGGCTGCCTGTTATTCCAACCGATCTCCTTGATCTCATAGAGTTGATAAAATCAGGTAAGGCCCCAGGAAGTGACTTTATTCCCCCCAACCTGTTAAAACATGTGGCCTCCTGGTGGGCGGCCTTATTAGCCCCATTGTTTACAATGATCAATAGGACAGGGTTAATCCCTAAAGTTTGGCTTAGGAGCCTGGTGATCCCGATTTTAAAAAAAGGAGACTCTAGTGACCCTTCTAACTATAGGCTGATTAGCCTATTGTTGGTAATAGGGAAGCTCTACGCAAGGTATCTCCTGGGTAAAATTCAGCAGTGGCTAGAGGAGAATGCAGTCATTTTCCCAGAACAAGCAGGCTTTAGACCTGGTCAATCCACAGTGGACCATGTTTTTGTCCTTAAGCAGCTAATAACTAAATATGCCTTAACTAAATCTGGTAACTCATTGCTGCTTCGTGGACCTGAAAGCTGAGTTCGACTCTATAGACAAGGAACGCCTGTGGTTGAAACTTAGCAAATCCTCTGTAGATGGTTGCCTGCTTTTCTTAATAATTAAGTTACACCTTGACAATACTCTTCAGGTTTGCCCCGCACTGAATCAGCCTCTCACGAACGATATTTCATTGGAAAGAGGGGTCAGACAGGGCTGTATTCTGGCCCCAACCTTATTTAATTTTTACATAAATAATCTTAGCTCTTTCATGTCAGCCTGAGACACCCATGCACCAAAGCTTGGAGATCGGCGGCTATCCTTTCTACTATACGCGGATGATACAGTCCTGTTATCCTTAACACAAGTTGGCCTCTGTCGGAGTATCCAAAATGTTGCCTCTTATTGCGCTCAAGAAAATCTGTCTATTAATCATACCAGGACAAAGGTCCTGGTAGTAGGCTGTAAGCGTGAACAACATCAATGGCAAGTAGATAAGTCCCCAATTGAACAGGTCCGATTTTTTAAGTACCTAGGGGTTGTTTTTTCAACCTCAGGGGGATGGGCAGCACATGTCAGGGAAGTCACCCTCAAGGCCAAAAAAACCTCAAGCTCGCTAGTCAGTTTCTTTCATTCTGTGGGCGGGAGACTGGTGGGTCCCGCCATCTGACTATTCAAGGCAAAGTGGTACCCCAATTTCTACATGCAGTGGCAATATGGGGCCCCACAGCCTTGAATAGGCTTGAAGGTCCCCAGAACTCTTTTTTGCGAGAAATCCTGGGTGTCCCTCAGGTGGCACTAAGAACTGAATCAGCGTTGGGATCAATTAGATCTCAAGCACTGGTAGCTATTCTCAAATTTTGGATGAAAGTAGTGATTTTTTCACCTCCATCAAACTCTCTCTTGGTCTACATTTTTAAGGCAAGAAGGGAAGATAGTTGGTGCTGCTCCGTAGGGGAGGCGCTTTTAAAACTTGTCTTGCCAAGAGAGCTCCTGTCGACTTTGGCCAAAAGGGGGCTTTGAGACTGATAAAACAGAGGATTTCAGACCAAGAACTACCGATCAAAAATCATGCATTCTCGGCCCAGAAGGTTGTACCAGCATATGCCTGTGTTGGACCACAGGCTTCTACATCTCAATATTTAACAAACTGGCCATCATGGCCCCTCAGGAGGGCATATTGGGTGACTCACAGATATATATAATAAATAATTTAATAATAAATATAATCGAATGCATTTGAATGTATTCCCTTCAGCGGTACTTGAGGGTAGATTCTGTAACACACCTAAAGCAGATAGATTGTGTGTATTTTGTGATTTAGCACTACCTGAAACTGTAAAGCACATCATACTGGTCTGCCCAGCCTATAGCCCCCTGAGGCGAAAATATATTGGGGCTTCTATTAGTAATCTTCCTGTTGGGTTGTCTGATGATCTTAAACTGTATTTCCTGGATGGATGGGAGTGATTCACCATGCTCTATAGCAGTGGCAGATTTTAGTGCATGCATAATGTTTTATAAGCAGAAATATGGGATCTCTGTCAAAAACCGATGACCGGTCCCTGATGAGTTGATTGGTATGTTGGTATCATTGTATTTGGTCCACAAGGAGGTCTCTGTTTTGGTTATGTGATTTTATTTTATTTTGACTTTCTATTAGATGTTGTGTAATGTTATGGCCTATGGCTAACAATAAAAATATATACCTACCTACCTACCTACCTACCTACGAGCATACAAAAGGTAAGGCATGTTTTATTTAACATGGGAGTTATTGTCCATGCATCTGGAATGAGACAAGGACAAACTGTTGGGTTTTTAACACCCACACTCTTTATTCCAATTAAATTAGGTCAGGTGGGGGTAATTGCCCTTGGCAATTTGGGTCCAGTACAACAACCACTCAAAAACAGGTCAATAATAACTGCCAGAGAACTATCCTGGATGTACCCTCCAGTTCCATTCCCATTAACAACAGCATCTCCCCTTCTATCCCAGACATGAGGCCATGGTTGAAGGGGACAATGTCCTTTGTGGACTGGAGTAAGGAGCTGAGTGCCAGAAATCTGGGGACCGTGCCTATCCCTGCTTGCCCTCTCAAAGCACCCCTACCAGGGATGCTACCCCAGCACTTTTCATGCCCTGCTTCTGCGCCAAGTGTTGCCTCCCTATCTCATAAGGAGATGACTCCCAATCAACTTACTCTCTATATAACAGCATAAGAGTACTGGACCCCTTCAAGAGTGTGATAATATTATTAGTGCGAAGAAACAGCTACACCACAGCCCTTTAGTAACTATTGATTGCAAATAATTCCTAATTAACGATCACATTGTGAGGAAGGCAAAAACCAGGAATCTTAATGCCCAATCCTGTGTTCCTGTAAGTTCCTTACTGGCCCCAAATGGTGACCGGTAAAGACCCACAGTGCTACAGGGAGGGAGGGAGGGTGGGTGGGTGGGTGCTTCTGTTTTCCGTTTCTACTGAGGACTGAGCAGGAGCTCTGAAGTGCCTGACAGGGAGGGGCTTTACCCAGTGACTGGGTTTTTCATGCTGGTGGCCCAGGTTGCCGAGGCAACCCTGGCTAGGCTGGGCATGTCCTTTCCCACCACAGCTCTCCCGTCTTGCAACTCTTGAAGCTCTTTGGCTGCAACAGCTCAGTGCTGGCCAACCCAGATGTGCCTCCTTCCCTCATAGAGTGCAACAAGTGGCCCTACTAGCCAACAGGATTGGCAGGCAAAGGGCTATTCTTTGTGAACTTAAATGAATTGTAATGGTGCATGGGGTACAGGCAGCATGGAGACTGTTTAAAAACACCATTATGTAAGCAAATTAAAAAAGATAGGAAGAGGACCAAACGTTGACTTGTGTGGATAAATGGTGAGATGAAGGAGGCTATTGGAGCCAAAAAAGGCATCCTTTAAAAAATTGAAAGACCGTCCCAATGAGGTAAATAGAAAGAGCACAAGCGTTGCCAAAATAGATGCAAAAAGTTAATAAGGCAGGCCAAAAAGGAATTTGAGGAGTAACTTGATAAAGATGCTAAGACTAATAATAAAAACTTTTCCAAGTACATCAGAAGCAGGAAGCCTGCTAGAGTGTCAGTTGGACCATTAAATGACTAGGGGGTGAAAGGGGTGCTTAGGGAGGAAAAGGACATTGCAGAGAAACTGAATGAGTTCTTTGCTATGGTCTTCACTGCAGAGGATGTTGGGGAAATACCCAAACCGGAACCTTACTTTGTAGGTGATGATTTGGAAGAGCTGTCACAAATCAATGTGACTCTGGAGGAGGTTATTATTATTATTATTATTATTATCAACATTTATATAGCGCCAGTAGTGTGACCTGGTGCTGTACAGAACATAGAAATAGATGCGGTTCCTGCCTGTGGCTTACAATCTAAAAGACAAGGAGGGGGAGACAGGGAGAGGGGACAGTGGGAGAGACAGGGGAGAAGACCAACAAACAACAAACATTAAAGTGGATGCGAATTCTCAGGTGCGTGTGCTTGGCTTGGTTACAATCAGGTTGGTTGCAGCAGTCGGCAGAGGAGGGCAGACAGTAGGTATATGGGAACGACTAGCAGGCATTGGGAAAGGCGTTGGTGAAAAAGTGGACTCGGGTGACTCCTGGGGCGGTGGGGGGCATTGCCTCTGATATCCTAGAGGGTGCACCGCCCATGGTCAGAGGACGTTGTCAAGGCCAGTAGTATAGCTAGGTTTTAAAAAGGCCTGGATAAGTTCTTGAAGAGTAGGTCCATAAATGGCTATTAAACAAGTAGCTTACCCAATGAACTTCTTACTGTTGGGACCTGGGAGTGAACAACGGGGAATGTGCTTGTTGGTTTTCTCCATTGTGCTTGTTGGTTTTCTCCCATGCGATTGAGATTGGCCACTGTTGGAGGACAGGATGCTGGACTTGATGGACTATTGGTCTGACTCAGTGGGTGTTTTTACACGCACATTTCTCTTGCATGTTTGCTGTTACATCCTGAACTTTCTGTGTGTCTAAATCACTCACCCAGATCTTAAACATCCGGCTCTTTGAACTTCTGCATAGAACTTCCCCCAGAACTTTTGTGTGTAAAACGTTCTCCTGGTAAATTACTTTGCTCCAGGCAGCTGTGGTCACTTGGTTTCCATGGCAGCCTGTCATGTCTACAGCTGCAGCTACTTTAGGCTACCTCAGGGCAGTGTTTGTGTGAAAAATGCATTCAGGAACTGCCTCAGGGCAGTGTGAGTGTGAAATGCTAAGGATGGGCGAACAGAACGCGGTTTGGATGTTAGGTCATTCGTTTTGAAACCCTAGTTCAGGTTTGATGGTTCGGTTCAGCCAAGTTCAGTTTGGCCAAACTTGGCTGGACATTCAAAAATAGCGAAATCGAAACCAAAACCAAAACCAAAACCAAAATTAAATTGAACCCAAAACCTAACTTTCGGCCCTGGAAAGATGTTTTTCCTGCCTCTGAACTCATCCAAGCACGACCGAACTGTTTGGTCATTTGAGAGTTCGGTTCGGACGTTCGGTTCAGACATTCGAACAGACCGAGTTCGGTTCGAACTCTGAACATCTGAACTGCATTCGCCCATCCCTATGAAATGCATCTGGAACTTACTTGTGGACTTATAAGCCCAGAAGATTGAAAAATCCAGAACTTTAAGGTGTGTGTAAAAATACCCAGTATCGCATTACTTATGTTCTTATGGGGTAACTATTATTAACTATGAATGCTGATGCATAAGGTATCATGAAAATTGCATTGGTACAGATTTTTCACCTGACTTGAAGGTTGCATGTGCATAAATGCAGAGGGGAAGAACCAGGACAAGAAATCCACACTGATAACAAGTGAAAGGTGTTGTATAAGAATCCAAGCAGGTACATACCCTTCTGAAAGAGCTAAAAACAATCAGAGTCCTGTGTCAGGGAGTTGGAAGGACTGTGACTGTCAATGTCACTGCACTGACTCCCTCCAAACTGAGTGGAAGGACGAGGGAAGTAGGGCTGATGCGGCAGCAGCTTTTACTGCGCCGCGATTCCATTCCGCTATTTCGGAATTGCCCCTGCCACACCGCGACATTTCTGCGGATATTCTGCTAATTCCGCCGGAATTCTGCAAATCGCGGAATCGCGGAAAAATCACGGAAATCGCGGAAAACCACTATTCCGCGAGTTTTTGGCGCTGGCGGAATTGCGGAAATAGCGAAAATGTCATGTTTCCACGATTCCACTAAGTTGCAGAATTAAATAAGCGGAACCGCGGAACCGCGGAATGAAACCGCGGAATTAAAGCCTCTGCCATGCCATTCCACTAATTGCGGAAACACTGTTTCCGTCGGAAATAGCTACCGCTGCGAAATTCCGCTACAGCCCTA